>VZSC01012862.1:264134-284207 GCA_013398225.1 Steatornis caripensis | reverse complement strand
GCCCCGCCGCCAGCCGCCGGCCCTGGCTCCGATCCCGAGCGGGAAGCGGAGCCTGAGGAAGGCGAGGGGGACCCCGGCAGCACCGCCGCCTCCCCTGAGGGGACCAGGGCCGCCGCAGCGGAGGTGCCGCTGTCCCCTGAGGAGCCGGCAGGCAGCCCCGGGGGCCGGGAGCAGAGTGGAAGGGCGGCTGCGGGCCGAGGGCCGCGCCTCGCAGGAGCCGGGCCGGCGCGGGGAGGAAAAGTGCTGCTGAGCTTCGGTAGCGAGGAGGAGCGGGAAGGTGAGGGTTCGGCGGGGCCCCCCGCGCCCGAGGGCCGGCGGGGCCTCACTCGCCCCGGGGAGGCCGCACCCTTACTGCCCGCCGGCCTGGAGAGCAGGCGCCAGGGGCGCGGGGAGGAGCAGCCTGCGCCTCAGCGGCCGGGGGGGCCCCTGCCTGCCCGAGCCCGGCCAGTGGCCCGAGGCACCGCAGCGCGCCTTGGTGCCGCTCTGGAACCAAGCCCTGGAATACCGTGTTGTGGGTAGGGCTGTCGTGAGCGTTTGTAAGAGAAACGCGTGTAAAAACGCTTCGAAGGTGACGCGTGTCCGCGTGCTCTTGGCTGGGAGGCTTTTGAAAGCTTCTTAGAGCAGAGATAACCGGAGAAAACACGTAGACAGCGTGTGATTCCATGCCTGACCTGGTTAGGGATGAACAAGCTTTTAAATAACTGAAACTTAAATATTTAATGGACTCTGCTGGTCTGTTGCTTTTGTGGCTGATGACACAAGGCAGGTCAGGGAAGCTTATGGGAGTCGCTTTGTGAGGGCCGCGGGCCGCGCATAGACACAGCGTTTTGACAGTACGGTGCTGCTGTGTTGGGGCCGAGCTGCACACCTAAATTAAGAGGTGATGGATCTTGAGCCATAAAACCCTAGAACTAGTTAGACACAATGCAGCCAGAACTTCAAAAAATATGCTGTGATAGAGATTATATGCACTTTATATATAAAATATATATACACATGCACATATACTGCTCTCTTTGTTGTTGTTAATCAGAATAATTTTGTTTTGTCTGGATAGGTGAGGAGGAATTTTTTAAAATTAAAAAGCCGTCCTTCAATGAAGTGACCTTTAGAATTCAAAAGAAGGAAAGCCTGCTGCCTGCACAGACAGAAATTGAAGAAAGTACAAGTAAGTACCTTTTTCCAGTTAAATAGTTTATGGAATACTTATATGAAAACATTTTACAAAATTGATAAGTGAAGAGCGATGTACAAATACTGCTATTAGATGTTTTTTACTTGTTAATTGAACACAGGATTTTGCTTGTAACGTTACCTTACAAGTTTATAATTATAATCTATTTGTTCTGAAATTATTTTCTATATGACTTTGATAAAACAGTATCAGATCTTGGAGGCTGTTCTTGAGAAGACCTGGGTATGCAGAACCCCTGTAGTACATCAGAGTTAATAAACTTCTGATAAATTTATACCTCAACATCTTATCTTTCAAGCTGTATGACAACTATCCACTGCTTATTGCTATCAAATTGCAGTTTGATCTGAGTATTTGCATTGAGAGAAGATGTGAGCTTAGTAGGATTTTGTTTGATAAAACTCAATGTAGACCTCAAACTGTGTTATTAAACTGTATGCTATTACAGCATTTGAATATTTTAATTGAATACAGTCAATAGCCTTGATAGTTCTGGTAGTATTCCTGGTCTAATTGAACTGTAGTAAGTCCCCTCTTGGGATATTGGGCGTTTGTATATTTTACAGACAAGTGTGTCTAAAAGTTCTCTTCCCCTCTATTCCCCTTTTGACACCTTTGTCAATTCACAGATATACCCTAATAGGTACTGTTACAGAAAAATAAATTAGATGGAGAAATAGTTCCTTTTGAGATTGTGATGAGATGGTAAATTTTCTTGGTAACTTCTTAGAAAAGTGTACCTTATGCTCTTGTAACAGGTGGCACATTCTGTTGTTCAGTAATCTGATGACTTACTGAAGATGTAGTGGCAGATGAAGAGAAATCAATGTTTTTAAAGAGTTCAAAGATAATTGGCGACAAGACATATACATAAATCTTTATAGTTTAAATAACTCCCTCATTGTTAATGGTTAAAAGAAAAAAGCACTTGTAAGTACTGTTTATAAAGTCAAGGAAGACAAATCCAAACATGCTGTGAACTGTCAGAATATTAATCTGTTGTCTGGGAGCTCGTATCATTGCTGTTGTGCATGAAAATGTGCTTGGTGTCTCAAAAGGGCATACTAGTTTAGGACTATGACAGATGCTTTGATTTGATACAAGAACTGGCTTGTAAATTACTGTCTCTGAGTGTTGGAAAATTTGAAGTGTTTCGATGGTAAGTGGAGATAGATAAGTGACCAGTCTTTGCTGCAGCAAGGTGCGAGTAGTTGCTGGTAACCAGTTACGGCAAATCACTTTCCAGCAGCCGAAACTGGAATAATGAATCTTACTTTTTTCCCTAAAACAGGAACCTGTCAGTTGGAGACAAGAAATGGCAACACCAAAGGCCCTTGTGAAGAAGGGGAGGAGAAGGATGAAAGTTATTCTTCACTAAGTGAAGACTACAACAGTTCAGACTCTGAAAATGAATCCAGCTCTCCACAGAGGAGGAAGGATTTATCACCAGGTTAGTTTCCTGGATTTTTTAAAAAAGTTATTTTACACCATTCTTTGTTTGAAGTACATGACAAGATAGGCGAGATGAATCCCACTCAGCTTAAATCATGTAAGATGTCTACATCTTGTTTGTGCTGAGTCAGGGCTACACTTCTTCTGAAAGAATAGTGATAATTCCCCAATATTTTTGATTGCAGATGTTTGTTACGTTTCTGTGTTAATTTTGGAAATGTATCAGAAATTATGACCATGGGTTTTGGAAGAAAGGCAACAAAAAATTCCTCTTTAACGATGCACAATTCCCTTCATGAGACTAAACTGTAACCTCATTTGTGCTGATTTGTAAACTTTGGATTCATTTGTAAACTCAGTAAGTTTAGTAACCCTGATCTTTTGGGGAGATGGGGAAAAAGGAGGACAGGCTAACAGCCATTTCTTTAAAAGAAAAAAGTCTGAGCTTTGGTTTTAGACTGAGCCCCTTTTTAAGGATGCTTTTCCATCTCCTTATGTTCAACATGGTAAGCTTAATAGAAAAGTGTCTTGTGTCCTGTATTCACAGTTGTACAGTGATCCTGAACTGTGGTGGTTACTGGTATTAGGTAACGTTAGGTGTGATACAGAGTGTTGCTTTTAGTCTTTTGCTTATTTTCTTTCTCTTCAATGCAGGTAGTATCCCCAGTGCAGCTTCTATTGAGGCTGCTCGGAGGAAACGTCACTTAGCCAGGACACGGGCTGATTATCTTCCACTGGACATTTCAAACAGTCATCAGGTCTCTCGGAGAAGAGCAAGCACTGATTTAGAGAGTGAAGATGAGTCTGACACAAAGAATCTCAGTTTTGTTCCTAAAATGAGAACTCTTAGGCAGAGGATGACTGAACACATGGGTGAGTTTGTGCCATTTCTCCCAGTGGTTGTGCCTTTGTTTTCCTGATCTCTGTAAGAGTGTGGGACTTGTCCAGTAAAAAGTGAGTGCTGTGCAAGGCTTTGCTTCTCAGGGGTCTTGGCAAAAGGCTGTACAGCTGGTAGTTGAGGTTTATATGGGATGTTGGAGCTGGTTTAGATCTCGCTGATGTGATGGTGCAGGGTGCTTTGAGACACATTTAAAAATTATTTTTGGCCTTGTTGACTGCAAAAAAATTGCTGTGTAGGAGGCACAGCATTCAATGTGAATAAAGTTGCTGTTAATCCTGCTTCCTGCTTCTGGTCTAATCCAGGAAAAAAAAGACCCCTACCAACCCAGCCCTTCAGGAGTAAACAAACCTATTGCACGCAAAGAATGTCTGGCTTCTCCATTGCTTTTATCCTCTTACAGCTGCTTATAGTTTTGTTTATGAAGCACTGGTCTACTTTTATTATTTGAAGAAGGGTTATAAGGAATGCATAACTCGGAGCTGATTCTACAATTCTGACTAATGCTAATGAGATACTTCTGTGTCGATAGTAGAGTCTGTGTTTTGGAACACTTGAGGATTTGCTGTGTATAATGTCACTCACTGTGTTATACTCTGTATTTATACTCTTATTTACATGTATTATACACAGCTTTGCTTTGAGATGTAAAAACGACATGTTCGTACTCCTTGTGCTGCAGTAGTAGCTGTTTGAGAAACAGTATGTTGGGGAAATTATTATTGGTGTGAATTCTACAAATCACGCTAGCCGTTTTGAAGCCTTCCTTGCCTTTCTCTCTGGAAGTCCTTCATCTGCAGGTTTTTAATCTGCTGGGTTTTGTGTGTATCACTTCCTAGTAATGGTTGCTTTAGAGGGAGGACAACATGGGAGGGGAAACATGCAGGATGTAATTACACCTAATAATGATTGTTTTAACTTCCAGTGTCTGTGAGTGGTGAATCAAGTGAAGATGAAGCACAAATCAAGTGGGAAGAACAGCAAATAAAGAAAGCTGTTAAACTCTCTCAGGTGACGCATGCTTTCCTAACCACTGGAAGTTGCTTTTTCCTTATAGGCAAGAGAGCTTGTCTGGACTACTCTCAGATCTCCTTCCTGGCCTTTTAGGAAGTTATACCCCGATTCTTCAGGGACAGCTGTAATATTCTGTCTAGCTGTTCAGAAGCAGGGTGGTGTTGTCTACCTCAAAGGCAGGTACCCATATGTGATGGAAGACTCTGAAAAGCAGAGAATAAAATTCTGAACCCTGATTTTTTTTGCTGCTGTGCAAGGGATCTTGAGAGCAAGTGTATGCAAATAATACAAATGTTAAAGTTGGAAAGCAAAAATTATTCTTTTATAAATAAATGAATTTCTGTTGGGTGGCAAGCTGAGAACTCTTCTCACAGTTCAGCAGAATTTTGCCCTTTTTTTTTTCCGATAAATAATTATCAAAAATAAACTGCCTATCTTCTGATGACCTGGAAGTTTTGCTTCTGTCTTGAATCATCTACTGTGGATCAGACTAGGAAAATCTGAATAACCAATTCTTTAAGTTAGAGAAGACAATTATAGACATTTTTGCCCATTAAATGGGAGTAGTTAGAGGACTGGGAGAAAGTTACATCTTTCTGCTGCTGCATTTCAAGTCCAGTATGATTGGTGTTCTTAGGTCCTCATACTCGTTTCTGGGAAATTGTTAACTTCTGCTGTTCAGGAAACTGCAACAATTTTTAGTAGCAGACCTTGTTAGTCATGGACTTGATTGCTTCAACTGGTTGTGTTTTGGCTAGATGTTAATATACGAACTTCTGCTGTTTCAGAATGCAAAGTGTCTTTTAATTTATAAGCTAAAATTCAGTGGAATGCTTCTTCAGCTATAATTACAGTTAAGCAGAGTTGCAGAATGAAGAGATCTGTCTTTTGACCACTGGCTTTGTCAGAAGGTAGCATTCATATTTCTTTGGGGGGAGGAAATCAGAAAGTTTACTATGATAAAATAGAATATGAAATGACTAATAGATGGCAGGTGATTTCATAAATACATTCAAGTAGTTTTAAAAAAGCAAGATATGAGTAGAATCAGATGTTGTCATCATCACTTGGCTGTAGTTTATTTGTACATTTTATATTCAGAATTTTGGAGCTAGTGAAGTCCCAGCTGTCAGCATAGAAGTATTACGCAGTATTGAAAGCTATTAATGTTTTCAGACCAAGACAGCAACTCAAGTGTACCCTAAATTATGGATTACTCTGTGCTGTTTATATCTGTATGCGCTGTATGTGTTTATACAACATACATATGCAGTTTTTTATACTTTTTTCTTTGCTTTTGTGTCATACTTCTTTGTACTTAATTTGATGATTGAAATATGTATCTTTGTATCATATGCCTTATGTATTCGAGTGATNGTAATTATCAAAAATAAACTGCCTATCTTCTGATGACCTGGAAGTTTTGCTTCTGTCTTGAATCATCTACTGTGGATCAGACTAGGAAAATCTGAATAACCAATTCTTTAAGTTAGAGAAGACAATTATAGACATTTTTGCCCATTAAATGGGAGTAGTTAGAGGACTGGGAGAAAGTTACATCTTTCTGCTGCTGCATTTCAAGTCCAGTATGATTGGTGTTCTTAGGTCCTCATACTCGTTTCTGGGAAATTGTTAACTTCTGCTGTTCAGGAAACTGCAACAATTTTTAGTAGCAGACCTTGTTAGTCATGGACTTGATTGCTTCAACTGGTTGTGTTTTGGCTAGATGTTAATATACGAACTTCTGCTGTTTCAGAATGCAAAGTGTCTTTTAATTTATAAGCTAAAATTCAGTGGAATGCTTCTTCAGCTATAATTACAGTTAAGCAGAGTTGCAGAATGAAGAGATCTGTCTTTTGACCACTGGCTTTGTCAGAAGGTAGCATTCATATTTCTTTGGGGGGAGGAAATCAGAAAGTTTACTATGATAAAATAGAATATGAAATGACTAATAGATGGCAGGTGATTTCATAAATACATTCAAGTAGTTTTAAAAAAGCAAGATATGAGTAGAATCAGATGTTATCATCATCACTTGGCTGTAGTTTATTTGTACATTTTATATTCAGAATTTTGGAGCTAGTGAAGTCCCAGCTGTCAGCATAGAAGTATTACGCAGTATTGAAAGCTATTAATGTTTTCAGACCAAGACAGCAACTCAAGTGTACCCTAAATTATGGATTACTCTGTGCTGTTTATATCTGTATGCGCTGTATGTGTTTATACAACATACATATGCAGTTTTTTATACTTTTTTCTTTGCTTTTGTGTCATACTTCTTTGTACTTAATTTGATGATTGAAATATGTATCTTTGTATCATATGCCTTATGTATTCGAGTGATACGTCTTGCTGATCTGTAGAGCTGCAGAGCGAAAACTTGTGTAACTGGTGTATTAAAAACTAACACTTAAAATTCTTGTAGGAAACTTATGATGATTCTTCCCTGCGTAAGTCTCAACCAGCTAAACCAAAGTTTGATCCCTCTGTTTCTCTACCGCCTGTGAACTTGGAAATTGTGAAGAAGCGACTGACTGAAAGGTAAATCCTGCTCTTATGAACTTAACTTCTGAGTTGTCTGGGTTTTTGTCGCAGAATGAGAGATGACAGCTTTGAAGTCTTACTCTTTTTCCATAGTATTGGAGGATTTGGGGATTGTTATTTCTTGTGTAATATGCCTGTGATAATGTCCAGGAGAGTAGTACAGATTTTGAACTATACGTGGCAGTGCTTTGTTGTAGGGGAGGATTTGGACTTTTCAAGAGTGTTTTGTCAAATAGAACTTTAGAGAGTAAGTTAATTTATGTGGCCACGGCTTTCTGTGCTTGCTAGTACTTTTTGACAGGAGCGTTGGTTCAGTGTTATGTTTGCCCACCAAGCAAAACTTCAGCCAGGGCAGATGGAGCTGGCAATCCTAGCCTTCTTATGGTGGTTGTTATACCAGCTGCAAAAATAGCTCAGTATTTCCTAAAGCAGCAGTAAGTTCTCTACAGCCGGTTTAGGCAAACTAGAACCTGCCTTGATTTTTTTTCTTTAGTTGTGTGCCAGACTGTGACTTTTCTTTAGCAGTTCAGCTGCTGTATGGGCAGCTGAGGTGTCCTGGGATGGAGGTGGGAATCTCCAAGAGGGTATGTGAGAAGGACAGCTGGGCTCAGGCATCCTAAGGTAAGCTGTCCCCTGTCATCTCTCAGAGCACCAAGAAGCAGTTCGGATAAGTTTAGACAAGTAGCATTATACAGCTGAAACATAAATATGCGCTATGGACTTGCACCGAGCTCTCTCTCTATGTATGTTTGCTTTGTGCAGAGCATCACTGACCTGCTTGTTTAAAGAATTGCAGCTAAGTTGGACTCAATATTTTTGTGGAACTGTGTGTTTTCTTTGCCGTGATCACCTGAAAAGAATGAGTTAAATGGAGTTGGAATTTATGTACAGAATCAAAGAAGAAAAATGAGAATAAAGCTATCAAGAGTGGGAAACCTATATGGAAAATAGCAAGAAGGGGAGGGGGACCCTGTTTGATGTAAACTTTATAGATGTGTTTAACATGCTAAATGCTGAAATAGCTTTTTTAACTTCTAGTGCAGTGAAAAGAAATAGCTTAGTTCAATTATTTTCATTGAGAAGTGTTTCTTACTTCTGGGAAGTGACTTAAGTCTGTTTCTTGGTTCTGTTACAGGCTTGCTTATGCTGAGCAGTGACTTGGGATGTGTAAGGAGGGAGGACGTGGTGGGAAGAGTTGTAATATATGTAAATGTTCCTGTGCTACCTACCTAATAGTTAGTGACAGCTGTAGACATAGGTTTCAGAGTTTTGTAAACTGCTATCAGCAAGAGTCCTTGGTTGGTGTGTAGTAGTGAGCACATGGTGAATGCTTATAGGTACTGCTATCCATGCAACTTACATTCAGCTAGTATAGACATGCTGACATGAGCTGTAGTTTTCCCCAGATTGTGTTGTGTAAAATCCATTTAATATGATACCACGAAATTTGGCTTTTTACGTTTTTGGAAAGCGTGATGTATTGAGGGATCTAGGTAAAATGTTACGGAATCATAAAATCATTTAGGTTGGAAAGGACCTTTGAGATAATAGAGTCCAACTCTAAACCTAGTGCTGCCAAGTCCACCAGTAAACCATGTCCCTGAGCACCACAGCTACACATCTTTTAAATACCTCCAGGGATGGTGACTCCACCACTTCGCTGGGCAGCCTGTTCAAACGCTTAACAACCCTTTTGGTGAAGAGTTCTTTCCTAATATCTGATCTAAACCTCCCCTGGTGCAACTTGAGGCCATGTCCTCTTACCCTATTGCTTGTTACTTGGGAGAAGAGACTGACTCCAACCTCACTACAACCTCCTTTCAGGTAGTTGTAGGGAGCAATGAGGTCTCCCCTCGGCCTCTTTCTCTCCAAACTATGGGCCTGGCCATTCAGCCAGTTTTTTAGCCAGAGAAGCGTACACCTGTCCAAGCCATGAACAGCCAGTTCCTCTAGGAGAATGCTGGGGGGAACGGTGTCAAAGGCTTTGCTAAAGTTTAGGTAGGCAACATCCACAGCCTTTCCCTCTTCCACTTTTTCATAGAAGGAGACCAGGTTAGTTGAGCAGGACCACCTGTCAGTGGTACTTTCAAAACTAGCACCATGTAAGTGACGTTTGAGTCTCCAAAGCATGATGCTTGTCGATACCCCATGCTTCTGCAAATGTTGGCATGGATAAATCTTTCAATGCTGCTTAGCTGAAATGTAAGTACTATTATTAGCACAGGCAAAGATTTTGTATGTGATTATAATGGGAAAAATGTTTTGGAATGTATCAGTTGTTAACTTGGCAATAGTTTTAGTTGTCTGGGTTTCTCTTTTTCAGGATAACATCGTTGCAGGATATGCATCGGGCCCACCAGAGGGAGTATGAAAAATATATGCAGGACATTGAAAGTTCAAAGATGACTGTGCAGGAGTTAGAGAAGTCTTCGGATGCAGCTCTGAATTATAAATTCTACAGAGCCATGAAAACATATGTAGAAAACTTGATAAACTGTTTGAATGAAAAAGTATGCATATTTTTCTTTCCGCCCCCTTTTTTTTTTTCAGATGATAAAGGTGCATTCTGTCAATGACAGATGAGGGGGTTTTGTTTGGAAGTGATGAGGGAAGCCACCCACTTAAAAATAAATTATAGCAAAAATCTTAATGTAACAGGGAACGCAAATCAGCCCTCACCTAAAGTGATGGTCAAGCTAGTATAGGTGTACTGACTTAAGCTGTGGTCTTGCTAGGTTCTGGTGGATGAAAAAAAGTGCTGTTGGAGGGAGCTTTCTGCAAGTCTAGTAACCAGGGTGCGCTAAAATTGAATGAGAAGCGGTGCTTAAATTCACTTTTGGGATCTCTCTAAATGTCTTTACTTGGGGCTACATAACAGAATTAGCAAGGATTTCATGTTAGGTTTGAGTTGAGATTGAGTTAGCAGAGCTATCTGAGAATTTGTCTACGTTATCTGCTGCATTGGTTTAGTGAACGGCAAACTTTGTGCATTTAGAAAAGGGGAGGGGCTGCCTAAAGTTTGTCCTCAGTGAAAGTAAACTGCTGTTATCCTCTATAGATAGTGCTAGGAAATCAAATTTATGTCACTTGATTGCATCGCAATTGAGAGTCTCTTTATAGAACTTTAAGGAGAACTAATGGATATGTTTTCTTTAATGGTCAATGGCTCAAAAGCAAACAGAAAGCTAACTAAGTGCACCAGTAGTGTCCTGTTGAACCCTTTTGTATGAAGTCTTGGGTAGACCCATGATGAGCAACTGGCGTTTAGTTTGTGTTTTTCAGTCTTACTAAACATCTGAAAAAACCCCATGATTCCAAACGCACTTTTCGATCTGTAATACTTTGGTTTTAACAAAGTACTGAAAACTGGTTTTTGTTCATTCTTTTTGCATTTTATTTGACTGAAAACCTGATTGCTGTTTACTGTATTTCAGCTGAAATACATTAATGAGCTAGAATTGGCTGTACATGTACTTCTTCAGCAACGAGCCATGGCAGTATTGAAACGAAGGCAAGATGAGCTGAAGAATGAATCTGCTTATATTCAGCATCTGACAAGTTAGTATGAAGTTAAAAGTTATTTTTTTATTGAAACATTCACTATTTGAGCAGAAACATACAATTACTTTTTTGCGGTGAAGTATTTTATTCTCACCTTTGATCTCCTTTCCCCTTTCCATTGTCAGTAGCTGTGCTGTACTGTACCTCAGTTGAAATCCTCACTTGAGTGAGGTCCGTTATGTCATTTTTCTCTCGTTTAATAATGAACATAACATGATGAAATACTTTGTCAGTTTCGAGTTATGCAAGTCAGCAATTTCCTGTCAATATTTAAAAGTAAAAACGTAGTCAGTTTTCTAGTAAGTCTCAAAATCTTGCTGATGCAGGATTCTGTGAATATATGAAAAAGCAGTGTGTTTACTTGGCAAAATGACTTACATGAGTGTCTTTAAGGCTATGTGTGTGCTCAGAATAGAGATTTCAAACTAGAAGATGACACGTGAGGGGAAGGAGGGAAGAAAGGAGCCTCTCTGTGTAAGGGTTTTGTTAAAAACAAAACCGTGTGTTGTTTTGGGTTTTTTGTCACTGTAGGAAAAATTAGTACAACTTTCTCCTCTCATATTTTCTTTCCATACCAATATATCGTTTGTGTGCTGTGTGAATCTTTAGCTGCTCCTGTTTAAAAAAAAACAAATACAACCTCCAAAACCAAACCCTTTAAAACTGTTTAGGCAAAGCTAAGAGCAATATGCTCGGAGCTGCTGGGAGCAGATGGAGGCCAGATGCACCAGTATCTGGTAGCTACTAATCATATGGGTTCAGTCTTCTCACTACACAGGATGAACTGCTGATTAGAGAAAGCTAGCAGCCTGTATGCTTTTGTAAAATGGTATAGCAGACAAACAGCAGATGGTAAGAAGAAAAGGGTAGTGCCATGATAATAGTTGCCATTAAAATTATTTTACTTACAGCTCATTATAAATGATACTGTACGTGCATGTTTAACAGCACTCTAATTGTTTTTGTTCCTAGTTGTATTTGATATAGGGGAAAGGCTGTTTTTTCTTATATGATAATACTGCAGTAGTAGTAGTTCACTTTTTTGCGATGTTGTGCACTTATCAGCCAGCCAATAGTGCTACAAACGGATGGCCAACTAGAAACTGCTTCTAGTGTCTACTTCTATGTTGGATTCAAGAATCAGAGCAGGAGTAATTTGGGTCGCGCAGTCAGTGACCACTCAGCTAACAGGAGACAGTGGGGAGCTGACTAGTCCTGAAATCTAACTGCAGTGATTTTTTGAATAGGGATTTAACTTTCATTACAATGTTGGAACTGAACCTCAGAAGTTATTTTAACTTACTACATGTTTTCATCTTTGACATACAGGATGAAGGTAGGTCCCTACACCTGCCTTTCACACTGCTGAGATCTTGTTGTGGAAGGCATAGGCACTAACTTCCTTTTCCAGCATTTGGAAGCAATGAGCATTGACAGGAATGTCATCAAATTCACCTCTTCATCAACTGCTACAAGGGAACAACCACATCAGACTGTATGCAGTTAAAAAGTAATATTTACTCTGGAGAGTGTTAAGAGTTTTGATTAGGAAGTTTGGTTTTTCTTTGCCTATTTTTCAAATGAAGAACAACAGGAGGAGAATCAGTGTTTCCTTGTTGAGAAAATAGGAACTTAAAAATCACACCATTTTATTTTTGGCTGTTTCTGCTTTTGATAGGTGGGAATGACAAACCGACTAATGGCGGTTTGGAAGGTGATGAGAAGACACAGCTTCTGGAAATGTGTGAACATCGAAGGTAGGTATTATATGTATGTTCATTTAACTCTGATAAATGTACCGTACACTGGCTTTCTGTCACCTATGCAGTGATGAATGTAAATCTGTAAGATTACTAGATCAGATTATAAAAAAAAAAATAGGTATTTGCTTTCCAAAACTCACAGTACTTGGAAATCGTCTTAATGACGTTTTCTTCATGTTGATTTGAATCTGAGTGCTAATAGATCTTGTTATTTTATATAAACAAGTCTTAAGTGAGGCTCTTTACAAAACTGTATAATAAACTTTTTCTCTTCTGTGCAATAAATAAAATTATGGAGAAATATATGTTTGTATAGATAGCAAAGGAAGTCAGGCAGTATTGTTGCTGCTGGGGGTGGTCGTTGCAGTGAGTGATGCAAAGCAGTATCTAGCTCCCCCCCTGTTATCAGTCTAGGCCAGATACAACATTTTGGATATTACAGTGTTCAGAGACTCCTAACTGACTTTTTTTTTTCCCCAAAGTTATTGGGAGCTTTGAAACTTTTTCAGTTGCATTGGTACCTCAACTCATAGTTTGAAGCAGCAAGAACCTTGGAATTGTAATGAATGGTATAATAGGAACCTCCACTTGAAGCAGTTAACCATGAAATGCTAACTGATGTAAATAACCATATAAAAGTATTTATGCAATATCACTTCCATATAATTTTCCTGGGGCAGAGAGTTAAGCTATTATTTTGCAGCCTGTTGTGAGTCTAGGTTTCATGGCAATAGCTTTTTGAGCCCAAGTGGCACTTGAGCGCTCTCACAATTTTTATGCGGGTTGTTGCACAAGTAATCCAGAACTGAGATGACAGACTGTTGAGAGCTCAGTAGTGTACTGTATGCTAAAACTGTCAGAGTCAGTGTCCAGCATAATGCTAGAAGTTTAGCGTTCCAGGTGGGATAAGTTGCTAGCTTCATCAGCGGCAATGAGGCGAAGTGAGGGTTGTTGCATGGTTCATAGAGATCAGAGACATTCCTCTAACCTCTTCTATGTCAGTTCCCAAAGCCCCTTCTTCCACAGTTTGTGTCCTTGTGGTTACGTAAGTAGTACTGTTGGTCCCTGATTGTGTTTCCTTAGGCTGTTGCACTCACAACTTGCTTTTAGTACATTTTTTTTTAAGTCTGATTATTTTTCATTAACCTTCCTTCTGCATACTGGGGAGGATAATTCATCCGAGTTCCTTAAAAAATACAGGATTTGCAGACAGCAAGTGAGAGAGTGTTCAGGAGAAGGTGATCACCATGAAGGCATGTCGAGTGATGATGAGCTGACTCTGACAGAGGTGACTGAGTTCCAGAAGAGTAAAGGTTGGTGACAGTCTGATTGGGATGTCCTAGAACAAAATCTCTTCTGATACTTTTTTAATGATTTTTTTTTAGGAAAGGTGAAGAGATACTTCGAGATACATATTCTTAGTTACACACTGTAGAAAAGAAATGCGTTCAGGCAGTTTTCAGTAGTGACTTGGGAAGAATAGAAGTGTGGTTGTAGATTCTTTTGGGGTGAGTTATGGTGAGGTGGCATTACATGACTGTTTCAACTGGAAGTAAGCTCTTTTAGATTATGCCAAAGCTGATCTGACAGTACTCAGTGCAATGCTATGTGTTTTGTGTAATCAATTTGTTTTCTGAAGGTAGAGTGAATTAAAGGTTGGTGTTTTAATTATCTTGAATGTATGAAGAGGAGCAGGGAAAGGTATAATACATTTTCTCCAGATAACAGCAGAATGGTTTTCATGTCAGAAATGTTATCACTGTGGTATAAAGTTTGAAACATAACGGTTCTATAAATCTCTGGAATAGATCATGATGAAACTTGCCATTTTTGGTCTTCTGACAGTATTTTTTTTTTAAACTGGATTTTCCAGGGAGCTGGTTTTAAAACCTGTTTCAGTGTCAAGTGTGTCAAAAATAAATGACAAATGCAATTATCATACACATATTTCTTATGTCCTATAGATGCATAAACTCTTCAGCTTATGCCTCAATAAGTTCTGTGATTGTTTCTTTTTATTCCCAATGAATATTATCCATAGATAACGTTTTAGAGGATAGTAGGAAAATCTTTGAAGATGTACATGCAGATTTTTGTGACATCAGAAAAATCCTGTTGAAATTCCAGGAATGGAAGGAGAAGTTCCCTGACACTTACTGTGATGCTTATATCAGTTTCTGCCTCCCTAAGCTATTAAATCCATTGATCAGGTTTCAGTTAATAAATTGGAATCCTCTTGAGGTAAGTGCATCAGCTGACTTTCTCTTCAAAAAGTGTATTTGTGTATTAATATACTGGTGACCCCTATGCTTCTGGGTATTACGCTGAAGCAGTAGGCTATAGTCATTAAAGCCTGTTGTGTTTCTGGACTGTGCCGTTTTTGTGAACATGCCTTTTCTGCCTTATTCGTCTTTGTTAATTTGTGATACGTGTGGCTATTTCTGGCAGCCCAAGTATGTCTGAGCAAAGGCACGCTGTTTGCAGGGAAGACTTTCTGTATGGCAACTTTGTTATGTGGGTTGTAGGAATGTTCCAGAACCCGGGATAAGTATGTTAACTAGGAGGAGAAGGTCTGTTTCTTCTTGACAAGGCACTTTTTGTATGTGAATTGTTTTAATCTGTATTAATATGAAAAATGAGATATAGTGCTTTCTATGCATAGCACAGTGCATTAGAAATGAATAGAAAGACACTGTGTTGGTCTCAGAAATGGAAGCATGTGGTTGGAATCCTCTTAACTTTCTCCTTTCCCCTTATCTCCAGCCCCTTTTGCAAACACTCCCTGTAAAAAGAGTTCTCCCAACTTCTTTGAAGACATTTTGATAATCCCACCTGTTAAATTCTAGCATTAAATGTAGTTTGCCTGATTGGCTGTTTCAGTCCATTCAGTGATGAGGGGGGGGATCTGAAATTTAGTGAGAATCTTTGTGGTATTGTTGGATGTATTTTTGCATGGAGCTTTTCTCTCGGTCCTGACCAGCTGAACAACTAATAGGAATGATTTTTCATTAGAATTCTATGGAATTGGAAGAGATGCCCTGGTTCAGAGCTATAGAAGAATTCAGCGATGCCAAAAACGTATCTGAACCAAAAAGGGATGATGATCCCGATCAAGAAGTTTTGCCTAGAGTGATTGAAAAAACTATTCTTCCAAAGATGACAGGTATAGTAATATTGTCTTGAAAATATTCACTGCAGCTAAGCAATCACACCTTAAATAAAAGCGATAGCTATCAAATAATGTTAGTTATGTGATTGTGCTCCAAGCTGTAGTGATTACCTAGTTCCACAGAGTCAGGCTAAGATAGCCTCTTTCTGAGATTAAGTGAGAGCTTTTTGTCTGTTTAGTTCTGCTACATTGTATTGCCTTGAAACTAGAGCGGATAACCACTTGCATATCATGAATGAAGTAATTTCTTCTTTTTTCCCCTCAGCATTTGCGAAGAATGTCTGGGATCCTTTATCTGCTTCACAGACCAAGAACCTTGTACAGGTTTGCAGTAGCATCTTTGAAAAACAAGTCCTTTCCAAAAATGAGTGCAGTCGAGCAAAAGAGGTAAAAGCTCCTGTGGTATTGGGAAAGGGAGAAGTTCATCCACTGCGTGCGCTTTCTGTGCGTGCTCCTGTAGGCACTTAGAACATTGTCCCGAAGTTGCTCGGTTCTGATTACTTGTTTGTTTTGTCCCTTTATATTAAGCAAATTTAACAGTTAAACTTCCAGCTCTCTGACCTTGTTATTGGAGATGATGGAAGATGGGACACTCTTGAGGCAGAAATTGGCTCCTGTTCCTAGAAAAATTGTGCCTGTGCCTGTCAAGAATGTGATCGTAGATCTAATCTTGCTTCACTGCAATGACAGTGGTTGGAGTTTAGATTTACATTTGATTTATCTTTCAAAATTTGAGTTTCAAATGCTAGTAATGCTCCAATAGTCAGCTTCTTAAGCTTGTATTTATAAAGTAAATCTAGAATTTTAAAACTTAAAAATTCCCAAATGTTAATTAACTGGCTAGGAGGAAGATTACTTCTGTAATCCTAGGAATCTTTTAATAGTCACTTTTATACGCAGTCACTCCAGTATGCCCTTCTTCAGCCTCATTCCAGTTTTATTCTAATGTAAATCTGGAGGTTTGTCTAGTATAAAACTGGTGAAATGGGTGAATGTTTAGGCCCTGAGTATGAAAAGAAATATTCTTAAGAAAATGTGCATGCCTTCCAGCAGAGCCTTCTAAAGGTTGCTGATTTGAAACCAAGACTGTGATACAGCTGACTTTAGCCAAGATATCATTTGTATAGAAAGTAAGGTAAACCAGAACTTTAAATAAATAGGCTTTAAAAAAAAAGTAGGTGGCAATCTATGGCACCTAAAAACATGTTGCATGAAAAACTGTACTGTCGTAGCTATTGTGATTTGTTTTGTTTTGGTTTTTTTTTTTACATAGAATCTCACAGCTTTTTATAGCTTTTTATGGAGATCCTATGTGCATAACTTATTTTGTTGTTAATCTATAGTTTTCCTGCTGCCTTGCAAATTAACATGCAAAAAAAGGCCTCACTTAAGGTAACAAGTTCGTCTTAAAAAATCCTCTAGGTTAACCTTGCAGGTAATTACAGCTGTGATTTGTCTACTGTTTTTGTTGTATTAATGATCTCTGTGTGTATGACAGAAAAGTGGCAACTGTACTTAGCTCTAATTAGCATATTACGCTTATAGATGAACAAAACCATTGAAGTCGTTACAAATGGAAGATGAAGTCTTTCTTGTAAGGACACATTAATAATTCTTTTTTTATTAGGATTTAATGAACATGGTTGTCTTAAGAATGAAGAAATCTGTAGAGGAAGATGTGTTTATTCCTCTGTATCCTAAAAGGTAAGCTGACCCTGGGAGTCTCTTAAACTTTTTTTTTTAATCCTCTGCTCGCCTCCCCCACAGATGTAGCTGAAATATTGTAAACATCCATTAACAGCTAATGTGATAAACATTATTACAGGAAAGGTTATGAAGCCTTACTCCTGTTTATGAACTCTTTCTAGTAAGAGTAACTGCACTGACTTAATGCTTTTTTGCTCCTGTAACCAAAAGCTTTCCAGTATACGAGATCCACAGTCTGGCTTTAGCATAGCAACTTGTATCTGAGGGCCTGTGTTGATTTAGGTGATCTGGTGTCATGCGTGTGCGTCTGTCGATTCCTCCTGTCATTCCTAAAATAGGATTTATGTTGTTGATGCTTACTGTTTCAAAGATGGTAGTGAGTAGGAGTCTGGGAGATGTGGCATTAAGATCCAGCTAGGAGAGAAGCTGGCCTAGGATGTTTGGTTCTAACCAATGCTGTTTTGATCTCAATCCATGAAATGTAGACAGAGGTGTTTCCATTTGCTAATTTTATAGGAAATTATTTCATAGTGCTTTTATTAAATGAGTTCAAATTGAGAGCCGTTACCCTAGAGCTTTATTCTGGCTGTGTCTGTCACTGCTGAAAGAATTCCAGAATTGAACGTTCATCAGTATCTAAGTGATTGATTGTCCATTTATTGTCTTTTAAAAGCAAACAAAAAATAAATCCTTTTTTTACCTTTTTTCTTCTTTCCCTGACCAGCGCTGTGGAAGACAAAGCATCACTATGTTCAAAATTTCAAGAAAGACGGTTTTGGTCAGCTGTTAAGGTAGAGAAAATATACCTGTTTTTTTTTCTTTGGAATTCATTTCAGTGAAGAAGTATTTTGCAGTCAGTCAAGAAATACATCTTCAGGCAAGCCTGATTCCTAGGAGATTAATATGGTTTTTATTAGGATGGATAACCATTTTTCTCGGTGATGGATGTGTTCTCTGTGCAACCTGCATGTGGTGATTTAAGAATGAGCTATAAATGAACACTTTATATCCGTTTACCCAACTGGTCCACCTTATGCAAGAGACTTTGATCTGACCATCTGTTCCTGCTAGTTCATTTTTTTCCTTGAGTGGGTCAGCCAGGCCTGGTGGCCTTACATCACCTTAGTCACTGGCACCCTGCTAACAGTTGTCACCTGACACTGTGGGGACAGACAGGTTCTTTTGGGGATCCTGGGCAGAATGATGATGACACTAAGTTGTAGGTACAATTAAAGCTTTTTTTTTCTTTTAAACAGAATTTAATGATCAGCATAGTATTTTATGATTAGAGTAGCACAGGATTTTTTATAATGAAAATCAACGTAGAACAATTTTATAAGTAGCGTAGCACAGAATTTATAGCACAACTTAGCTTATGGTTACTAATCACCTGGACCCTCTGCAGATTGGGTCAAATCTTAGTATTTGGCTTGCAGTATCAATAATAGAACAGTCATAATCTAGACTCGAAACATGTAAAAGAATATGAGTCACTCAGTCCTCAGAGGAAGCAGAGAATGGTGGAGGCATCCCTGGCCACTGGCAGGGCTGATGGGTCTCGCTGTCCAGCCACAGTTCAAGTTCCCCTTAGGACTTGTAACTGCTTCATTTTTATAGACAGTGCTCTGCATGTTGTGATGCTTCCCTGTTCTGTGACGGGGTCATCACCACCGCTGGGTTGGCTGGGTGCCTGGGATCTTCAAGGCCAGTAAGGAGGGAAGTAGTCAGCCTGGTGCACAGGAATCTTGAGGCTGACAGGGAGGGGAAGAAGAAAGCTGTTTGGTTCATCTACTTGGTGCACAGGACCTTCATGGCCTAATAATGAGGGGAAAGGGGGCTAAAATGCTTTGAGGTTAACAGTTAACCTTAAAATTAGCCTATTCTGAGGTAAGGGAAAAAATAGTCATGTTCTTAACATCAGACTCAAAAATGACAACAATTATAAGGATTTATAGTGATGGGGCAACAGAAGAAAACTCAGTACCTAATAATACTGAGATCAAATGCAAAAAACTCTCATCGTGCTGCTATGAACCGTGGCTGCCAATCTCCCTCATGTTACGAGGGACTGCGCGTAGTCGTATCCTGAGCAGATGTAGTAACTTTTTTACTTATGTTTTGGATTCTCTGAAGGTTAGCTTAGAATTGGATGCCCCTTGTTCTTGCTCCATATTTCTTGTAGGGGAAGCATCTTAAATACTTTTTCCTTCTTTCACGCTTTCAGATTTGACCGCTAACTCTTCTGTGAAAAGAATAAAGCATACTTGTCTCCTGTACTTGGGCTTTAGCAAATTGTTAAGCTATTAGAAGGGTAAAATGCTCTTCCTAACCTTGGGAGGCCATGTGTAAACATATTAGGGTACAGTTCTTACGCACAGGTAACATTAATTATCCTATTTGATAAGATTGTTCACTATATGCAGCTTATTAGTGGCTGAGAGTAAGTTTGGAGAGTGTGAATCCTACGTTTTGAATACTTACATTGGATGGATGTGTTATCTCTTTATCTTACATAAAACCTGTGATATTGTTTCAGCACACCTCCAGCCACTAAAGTATACATATTCTCTGTTTCTTCATTACTGCAGCTGCTCTCCAATGTTCTTCTTTGGGATGGGGTTGTACAAGAAGATACAGTCCGTGATTTGGGACTGAGCAAGCTGCTGAATCGTTATCTTCTTCTGAACCTCTTAAACACACCACCAGGGCCGGATAATATAGAAAAGTGTAATAAGGTAAAAGACATGTGCATTGGAAGAGAATGTATCTT
>VZSC01012862.1:130321-256014 GCA_013398225.1 Steatornis caripensis | reverse complement strand
GGCCGCTTCCGGCCCTCGGCGCATGCGCGCGGCGCCGCTACGGCGAGCGCAGCGGGCCAAGCTAGCGGCGCGTTCTGAGCGGGGCCGTGGCCGGTGGCGCTTCCCGCCCGTGCCTGCAGGGCGGCGCAGGGCCCGCGGCCGGGGCTGGACCTCCGCTCGGCTCCTGCGAGGCTTCCCCACGCCGGAACGTGGCTGTGGAGCGACTCTGTTCGTACCTGAGGAACGGGCCCTGGCGCCGTGGCTGCTCCCTGCCGCAGGGATGGGCCCCTGCCCCGAGCGGGATCCCAAAAGGCGCGGGGCCCCCGCGGCTGCCTCGTCGCAGGGCGGTGGGTGGCTGCGAGGCGGTCGGTCCGTGCTGGAGCCAGGCGTCCGTCGAAGAGCGCGAGGGAGCGAAGCGGCTCTGTTCACCCTTATCTCTTAAGGAGGTTTCGAGTGGGGGACCCCAGAGGGGTCCAGAGAGCGCCCCCGGCTCTGAAGCAGGCGTGGAGGGGGAGAGGGGCAGGCGCAGTGGTGTTGGGTGGCAAAGCTGCAGCTTGCAGTGGGCCACGGGCTCAGCAGCAGCAGTGGGAATGCAACATGGGTGCGCTTGTGGTGGCTCCTTGGAACACCGAGGGGATCCGCCACAGCTTATTAATGCTGGCTTTACTGCACAAAGGTGGTTATATCAAAGAATCACAGAACAGCAGGGGCTGGCAGGGCCCTCTAGAGATCCTGCAGTCCAACCCCTACTAAAGCAGGTGCCCCCAGAGAAGGGTGCACAGGAACACATCCAGGAGGGTTTGAATCTCTCCAGAGAAGGAGACTCCACAGCCTCTCTGGGCAGCCTGTGCCAGGGCTCTGGCACCTTCACAGTGAAGAAGTTCTTCCTCACCTTCAGGTGGAATTTCCTGTATTCCAGTTTGTGCCCGTAGCCCCTTGTCCTGTTGCTGGGCACCACTGAAAAGAGTCTGGCCCCATTGTCTTGACACCCACCCTTTAGATATTGATCAGCATTGATGAGATCCCCTCTTAGTCTTCTCTTCTCCAGGCTGAACAGACCCAGGTCTCAGCCTTTCCTCATAGGAGAGATGCTCCAGTCCCCTCATCATCTTTTTTGCCCTCCACTGGACTCCCTCCAGTCATTCCCTGTCTCTCTTGAACTGGGGAGCCCAGAACTGGACACAGTACTCCAGATGTGGCCTCACCAGGGCAGAGTAGAGGGGGAGGATCACCTCCTTCGGCCTGCTGGCCACACTCTTCTTAATGCACCTCAGGATGCCACTGGCCTTCCAGAAAACATATGGTTTCCAGAAACACGCTCCTGTGTGTTTTCGTGGTAGAAGGCCTCCACTAATACATTTTTCTGGGCCATTGTTAGCTCTGTCCAGAATTCAGATAACCTGCAGTTCCAATGATTTTGACATTGTTAGTTTAGAAATTACTATATGCATTGGTATTATTGAGTTACTTCTTATACGTTTCTTTCAGTCAGCTTTCCTCTGCTGTCAGTAGCAGGCTGGGTTCAATTAGCAGCTACACAGGCAGGAGCAAGGCAAAGTCTAAATGCAGAGCACAGACCTGTTTAAACTTTGCAGAGATTCACTTCAAAATATGCCTGATCTCGTCAACTAATGAGATCAATCATCTTGCCTGGGATGTTTCCCCCAGCCCCTTTTATTGGTGGCAGCTGACTTTGTAGCCTGCCTGAGCCTCCTCATTAATGAGTTATTTTCTAGTTTGTGATCAGCTGTTTGGTTTCCTAACTGTTGTTTAGAAGATGATATGGTGTGCAGACGACAATTCCCAATATTTCACGATAATCTGCCGATCTAACACACGAGCGAGTTAATAATCAGGACACGCATGGGACAGAAGAGGGCACTCTGACCCTTAAAATACAAAAAAAAATCTCCAAACACTAAGAACACGCCTCGAAACAAAGATCCATTCCCATGATGATTCTTTTTTTTTAAGTTTTTGTCACTACTTAAGCACTGTTAAAAAAGCAGAAGACTATATCTCAGCGGGGTGAGGATGAGAGCATATGGGGGTAATTGCAATAACTTAATGGTGATCTAGGAGATCCCAAAACAGCTGTAAGGAGATGTGTGGGTTACCACTTGGAAAAATGCAGATTTGTGGCTCACAACTGTGTTTAAAGAAGAGAATTGGATGCTTCAGTGTAAGGGAACCATTTCTAACTCCTTGGCTGACCACTGTTGATTGCAGCCGAACAAGACCGTCTCAACAGCTTGGAACTGCATCGAGCTTAGGGAATCCCAAGTTACTGTAAGGGAACCTCACTTCACCTGAGGTGCTGTACAGGGCCCAGCACCTTGCCCCTGCACCCTGTGTCTAGTTCCTTAGCGGCTTTTTGAGGCACCCTGGCATCAAGTCATGGCAGATTTGCTTGGCTAAGCCGGTCAGATATGCCCCAGCTTTCCATTTTTAAGGAGCACAAGTGCAGGTTATCAGGGTTGACTTGCAGACAGCTGTTCCCTTAGGTTCCTCAGATGTACTGTGTGAGTTTGTTACTCATAGTGGACCCTCCATTCTTGGGTGTCTTTTTTCAGAGATGGCTTTCTTGAATTTGAAATACAGGTACAAGGCACTCACCTCGAATTTCTTCACTCTGTCACGTCAGACAGAGTAGAGGAAGGGCTGCCTCCCTACTTTTCTTACTTGTATAACAAAATCTATGCAAATATGGATCACTTTACGTCACATGAGTTAATCACATCTGTAAAATGCTTCTAGGAGTAGGGTGAGATTCATAAATTAAAGACATCACTGTGCTCAGGTGATCTGGCAAAGATGAAACAGACTTTGGGACTTCTCTGAATTAATTCTGTTTGAGTTAGGCACATTTCTAGTCCCCGCTGTCAGGTCCTGGGGAAGCTCACCTGTGGTTCCTTGTTACTACTACACAAAATTTACTTGTGACTGTTTGCCCAGCTTGAGTTATGGCCCCCTATTACTAAGTGTGTGTCTTCCTCTAAGGTAGTCATGGTCAAGTCACTCTAAGTTCTTTTTGAGAAGCACTTTTAGCCAAGTCTACCCTGGAGGAGCAAGGATGTCCCATGGAGCACCCTGTAGGTGTTCTTTCACCATGCCTAGGCACCTGTGACTCAATCTGGGGATGCTGTGCCCTGCAGCTCTTTTTTGTTCCCACCAAAATACATTGCAATTCCCTGTCTGAGCATCTGAATTTTCTTGGGAAGAAAACCCAGACAGGTAGAAAATAGTGCTTAGACCCCTCCCTTCTCATGCAGGGAAGTAAAATGGAGCCAAGGTCTCCCATCAAATGTCAGCCTTTGTTACCATCTCTGAAGTCCCTTCCAATATTTTGATATCCTTCTCGAGCTGTTTGTTTTAAAAATGAACACGGCAGTTCAGTAGTTCTCACAGTCATCCCAAATACAGAGATACAACAGCTCACAGTCTTCACCTGTGTTTATATCCAGTACTGAGGTAGTCCTTTTGGCCACAACATTGCATTGAGAGGTCGGGTTCAGTCAATTAGCCAGCTGGACATGCTCCCACCTCCAGCCTGTTTCAAAACCAAATCTCTTTTGGCGTGGGCATTTCAGTGGCCTGTCTTCCTCCTCTGATGTTTTTGTCCTTGCAGATGTATCAATATAGACAACATATTCTCTCTCACGTCACCAGGGTAACTGATCCTTCTTGGACCTACGTAGAAACACACTTCCTTGCTAAAGATTTCACTGAACGGTGGTTCTACTCATTATAGGAAAAAAGGCCGATGTTTAGGGATTACCCAGGCATGAAGAAGACCTGCCTTGTATTTTGCTCCACCCGTTCTTTGTGACTCTGAGCCATTCATTTCTGGTTTTGGTGCTTTCGCTCATCTTTGTTGTAAGCATGTGAGCGTGAAGAACTTCTCTGACCACATTTGGCTGGATAGGGAAGGAGTATACATTTCTGACGTGGAGATGCCAAGCAGGTTGTACTGGTGTTGGCTCAGAACAAGTTCAGACACAGTTGTTTGAGGTCTTGGACACATCTGGGTTTATGTGACACCAAATGTGAATTAAGAAACCGCAAAACTTTTTACAAGTATTGGGGCAGAGCTCTTGCTCTGAGTTGTGCGAACATGGGCAGGCTGCTTCCTGGCTCGAGCTGACCTGCCTACCTGCGTCTAACACGTGCAGTCTGGATTTAACCCGCTTGTGTCCCCATGAGGCCAGCGATGCGGTGCTTCAGTCCCAGCATAGATATGTGCATCAATCTCTGCAGCACTGGGATGAAGGCTGTCAACGAAGCCTGTTTTGAAACAGGCTGTATTGCAGTCTGAAATCCCAGAGATTTCTTCTAAGCACCCGAGGCCACGTTGCAGCAGCCCCAACACAGCTGTCTGTGGAGTGTCAGAGGCTGTGAAGAAGGGAGTGGATTTTTGTGTTGCCCAAGGGAACTTGCATGTCTTTTTAGAGGAAACACAGCAAAAGGTGGTAACACCTGCTGTTTTTGTTATTATTCTAAACAGAAAGAGATGTCTGCAGGGGGTTGAGCTGCTCTGGAAATGCAGTCTGTT
This sequence comes from Steatornis caripensis, assembly GCA_013398225.1. Taxonomy (NCBI): domain Eukaryota; kingdom Metazoa; phylum Chordata; class Aves; order Caprimulgiformes; family Steatornithidae; genus Steatornis; species Steatornis caripensis. The sequence goes on along the minus strand of VZSC01012862.1, from coordinate 251,483 downwards.
GTGCATTTGGGGTTGAGAAGACCTAAACCTTCAAAGCTGCTCCAGGGGAAGCTTAGACTGGACATGAAGAAGCATTTCTTCACTGAGAGGGTGGTCGAACACCAGAACACGCTTCCTAGAGAGGTAGTCAATGCCCCAAAGCCTGTCAGTGTTTAGGAGGTGTTGGGACAATGCCCTTAACAACATGCTTTAACTTTTGGTCAGCCCTGACATGGTCAGCCAGTTGGACTAGATGATTGTTGTAGGTCCCTTCCAACTGCAATAATATTATATTTCATTCTAAAGAAGAGGCAGTCAGATGTCCACAGATTCCAAAAGAAATGGGGCTGGCTCCTGGAGGGCCTTCCGCACCTCATCCTCTCTGGGTGTGCAGAAAACACCTGTGGTCATCTCCTTCACAAATGGGAACAAGCACTGGCTCAGTACAGACCTCAGGACTTGGCACAGTTTGCTTTCATTTGTATCCGAAAGTGGAAATATTGCTATTGATAATTCATTTTTAAAACTTTACTTTGGCTTTTGTTACCTAAGAAGTGAAATTCCTTCCCCTGACATTTATGCAACAGTGTGGCACAAATGCATCATTTGTCCTCTTATCTGAGTTTCGCTGGTTTGTACAGTTGTAACACCAGGTACAGAGCCTGGAAGTGATCTCTGCTTACAGTGGCATCACTCAAATGTCAGAGTGGGAGGAAGAAAGAGTAAAAGGTGAATCCCCTCAAGTGTTCAATACACCCTTATTGCTAGGAGATGCTGGGATGTTATCTGGCACTTCTGAGGGTCTCCTGAACAGCTTTTCCAGTGGAGAAATGGAGGCCAAAGGAAGCTAACTGGAAGGACAAGGACAGGCTCTGTGGTGTGGAGTAGTTCCATTGCTCTGTGGCTTGTATGATGACATCTTTCTGAGAAAAGTGGCCCAGATTCTGCTTTTGTCCTAGCTAAATCATGCCCTTTATAGAGCAACTGTCAAGTCATTCATACTTGCTATAGCCTTATGAGTGGCTGGTGGAGCAGACAGGGCTCCCTTCAGACTGACGGGCCATGTATGTCACACAGACCAAGAGTGTCTGAATCCTTCAGGCTCTCTTGCAAAGCCACGTCAGCGTGGGCACAAGGCAATCCCTGGATTCCTCTATGTCTTGTTTATCCCAGGTATCAAAACAGCTCTATAAACTACTCTAGAAAGGTTTGGGTATAGTGGATTTTATTAGAATATTTAAACAATCTGATGGCAGCTCTAGTCTTTCTGGAAGTTTCCCTTAATGAGACATGAGTTGTTGGTTAGGTGAGTTGCCCTTGCTGATATTTAATAATTGGAGACATTCAAAAAAATTGCTTAAAATAACCTAAGGTGCCAGACCCTCTGACTTGAAGAGCTGTTCATTAAGGTGGCCATAAAGCATCCACAATTATGTTTTTTGTCTTACTATAGAGCAAGTGGAGAGGTAGAACTGTTCTTCAGACACAGCATCCTAGCACTGAGCTTGGAGAAGAGATGGACTGGAAAATCTTCAGCTCTGAAGAAATCCCATGAAAGAAATGAAAGAAATCCCATTCATCTTGAAAGGCAAGTGTAATCTAAAGATTGATGAGTGAACTCGCAGGTACCTTTACATTTCATAGAGTCAATATTTGTTCTTTCTCCATTTATAACCCCATTACTCTCTCTAGGTGGGCAGGAGATTTCAAAGGGAGACCATTTGTTTTTCTTGATTCATGCATTAATGCTAGTGGTTTGTCATAGTAAATTATATCTACTATCACAACCTGCTCATGTAGGAGAAAAAGCAAGTCAAAAATTTATGATCAAATTGCTCAAAGTCACAGCTTCTCATTATTTTAAACAAAGCAAGCCGAGTTCTGCTCTTCATTACTGTGCGAACAGTGACTGAACTGAAGAGAAAATTTAATCCAATATCCTTTATTTTGCAAAAGCCTTCTAGAAATCATAGCATTATTTTCCACTACACTGGTTCAACTGCGTGCAGTATTATTGCATGAGGACAGGAGGGAGAGCGAAACTACTGCTTCATCTTACGTCTCACTTAGCTTCTTCTGGATTCATAGCGGGGCTTTCACCTGAAAACTTTGCATCTCTGCCTCCTCTTCTACAGGAGAAGCAGCAGCTACGGACACTGGCTTCCTAAATCAGCTGAAGAAGACCTCAACACTCATAGGTATTCATAACACCATTTGTGGCAATTGTCTTTTGGTGAAAACCAACTGCCTGAAATCAGCACTTAGGACTGGGACTCCTTTTAATGAACACAGCTGCTTTTCCTTTAATGTCAGCAAGTGCATTTTGCAGAGGGAGAGTTATGAGGAGGCTAGCTGGTGTGCTGTGCCGGGTAGATTCAGTGAGCTGAAAATAAATTATTTTCCCTGTCACTGCAGGAAAGGAGAAGGTGTTTGGCTAGTATGTGCATCCAAGATGGGGTTGGCAAGTGAAGCAAGGAATTATCAGCAGTGTAGTAATAAATATAAAAGATTCGCCATGGGGAACAGCATCTCAGGTTGAGAACGACTAGGGAAGGGCTGGGCATGAAATAGCACCCAGGGGATAACTGCAGAACAGGGCAGAGAACAGGCACCAGATTGGCAGGCAGGGGAAGGCTGGAAGGAGGATGCTGGCTTGTCGATTTATCGCGAAGGACTTGTCCAGCAAAAACCGAAAAGGCGTTGGAAGCTGGGTGGACTCAAGTCCTTTTTTACCTTAGCTGAGGTGTTTCTGAGGCAAGTTACTCATGTATAGAAATGCCACCCTTTACATTAGTCTTACGCCATTCCCCGTTGGTTGCAGCCACTAAGCTAATGATCAGCATATACACAGAGCTCTGCATGTAACACTGCTGTCAGTCCAGACAGTGCCTATCCTGGTGAGCTCAGACATTTGCAAATCTCTTGTAAGCCAGCTGTGTAGTCTCCTTCCTTCCTCTCTGTTCTTTGTAGCTGGTCCAGTAAGTAATGTTACTGAGTTAGGCATCAGCTATGTGTCTTCAAGCCGGGTGCCCAGAGACAATGAATACAGTAAAATTTCAGTATGAGCTTTCTGCAGTAGGAGGTATCTCCTGCCCTAGAAGCAAGTTAACTGGAGTTCCCTAATGCCAGTCTTGTGGCTACAGAGTGCAAAGTTTTGAATGGCTTGATCTTCAATGCCATTGTAAGTTCCTTAGGCTGTTTCAGATGACACAGTTCAGCACTGTCTGCAATGCCCAGCACACCTGTACTTTGTCACCAGATAGTCTCTTGAAACCATTGTAAAACAAGTGATATTATTGTCCTGAGTACTTAAATGCACGTGGAAGCATACCGTTGCTCTTGAAACAGTCCTTTCAAATAGAAAAGATTAAAAAATGGAAGAGACAATGTGTTTTTAAGCACATGTGAAAGGAGAACATAAACCTGTTCTTCCTTTTGCAAATGGCAGACCTAGTCCATTGTTGAATTTGCACTGATGCCAGTGAAATTGCACTTGGGATTAATTTTACCCATTCAGCAGAAAGGCATTTCCTCTGATTGCCTTTGACTTCTTACCAGTTTGTGATCTGTGAGCCAGAGGTTTTTTGTGTAATTTGCTGTCCGTACAAAAACGAGGGAAATACCCTGTGCCCCTCGGCAATGATAAGCCTGAGGCGAAAGCTGATCTGTCCAAGTTATGCTGGAAAGAGATTTGCTCACTGTATGTTCCTCACACGTTTTTCAGCGCTGCCTTTCATTAGACCTGTCCTTTAACAAAGAGAACCTTAGAAAGTGTTAAGCTTCAGTGAAATTGCTTTCCTGCAATCTAGAATTGTTCAAATCCATCCATGATCAAAGGATGTGAGGGACTTACTTAGCTGTGTTGTTGGTTCGCTCTCACAGGAGAAGACAGTCCTAGCCCTGAACCAGGGAAGAGAATAACTTTTTTTTTTTTCACTTACTTCACCAGCTCAGACTTGATCCCAGTCTCTGCTGAATGCCCCTGGCCTGCTAACCTCTGTGAACAGGTGGGAGCATGGCAAGTAGCAGCCTGGGCTGTAGTGTGCTGGAGTCTGGAGGTGGGACTGCAGGACGCACTAGCATTCCTGGGCAGCTCAAATCAGGCCTGCCTAGGTAGGAAGATGGAGAAGATGCTGTGGCACTGGCAGATAGGACCAGTCTGCCCTAGGTCCAGGAATATTTATTCAGCTGGTGCCACTGCATCTTCACCATGGCTGTTAAGAACTTCTGAAACACTGGTGGGACTTTTAGCAGACATCCTCTAGTTATGTTCATGCTGTCAAACTCCAAAGATTCCTTCCTGCCTGTTGGGAATGGCCAAAGTCCCTGCCAATTCCCAAACCATGCTCAGGAATTGTCTCATGCCAGGTGGCCTGGTTCAGAAGTGTGCCAAGTCCAACAGGTAGCTGTAACCAGGTGCGTTGCAGACACTTGCTTGGTTCAGCTTATTACTTTAGACATGGATGTTATGCAGAGGCTTCATGGTTATCACAGAATCACAGAATGGTAGGGCTTGGCAGGGCCCTCTGGAGATCATCCAGTCCAGCCCCCCTGCTAAAACAGGTGTGCCCAGAGCAGGGTGCACAGGCACGAATCTGGGTGGGTTTGAATCTCTCCAGAGAAGGACACTCCACAGCCTCTCTGGGCAGCTTGTGCCAGGGCTCTGACACGCTCACGGTAAATAAGATCTTCTTCATGTTCAGATGGAAACAATCAGTTTTGTGGGAAAGAAGGTCCTGGCAAGGCAAATGGCTTTCCCAACGTAAGTGTCCAATGTAAGTTGCAATAAGGATGGGGTGTAATTGCGTGTAGAGGATGTGTGCCCATCAGGGACAGGAGGGTCTGTGTGAGCGCTGAAGGACTGTTCTGTTGTCCTTCATGCTACTGCACTTGCATGCCCTCAAGATGGAATCCACAGTACTCATGAGGTTTGGGATAGGTGCCTGTGGTATCACCTTAAGTATTGTTTTAAGGATGAATGTTGAGACGATTCCCAGTTTGTATCAAATTGCATCATGGCATGTTTCTCCCACAGGACAAGCAGAGAACTTCCAGACAAGTAAGTCTGGGGAAGAATTCTGGTTCTTGTGGAAATGAACAACAATGTAAGTTATCTGTGATGGTTGGTAGTAAAACAGGAAACAAAAGGGAAAAACATTGTGGAGATCAAGATTAAAAGGGCTCTGTAACTTGAAGTGACTCATGCCTACATAGTAGCAGGATAGGGATGATTGTCCCTTGGTTACCATAGATGTGACAATAGAAAAAGCATACTGCTGCTCACATTGAATCTGCTGGGATGTCTCTGCTCTTCAAAGACCATCTAGGTCAGAGATAGATATCTTCAGATGTAAAATTCATCCTCTTATCTAGCAAGTTCTCCCAGGAAGCTATAGAATATACTAAAGGAAAGATTGCAGTGGCCAAAAGAGTGCCATCATCCAATCGATGGAGAAATCTTCCCACGAAAACTGTTAGGAGAGGACTAATGAGTCAGGTCAAGTGGGAGAATGGTTTTGCATTGCAGCTATAGGAAGATGGTGCAAGTCCTGAAGGTCTCAGTGAACTTCAGGGTCTCAGGTGGTTGTTATAAGCCCATATAGCAAAAAACCCCAATCAGATATGCTGGTCCCGGATAAAGCACCAGACTGTACAGTCCCCTATAACACAGAACATGGCATCCTTATACTAAGGAGAATGCCAGCTGAGAGAGGTGTCAACACAAATTACTTGGTGCAGACATGAGGAGAAAGTGTTCAGCTTTATTGTGGATCATGTTGTAGTCCAAATATTTTATTTTTTACATTTTCATGCACTGGAGGATTATGCATCACTCCATACAACATTTCCCAAAGTTTTAGTGAGACAAGTACATCACTTGGGGACTTTGCTCTACACAGAATTATGTTAAAGCAACACCCTCACTCCAAACTTGTCCCACTATGTAGCAAAGTCCCCCAGGATTTATATTTGTTTTGTAAACTGGGGTGATTGACTGACACAAAATGCGAAAACTTCAAAGGCTTATCAGTTTGAATATTCTACACAGCTGTTGTTTAACGTTGAGTATGGAGACAGGGGAGGATTTTACTTGTGAGATACTTGGTGTAGTATTGCAAAACTGCATTATGTGCAGTCCTGTACCTTCAAACTGATGAAAGCAAACAGCACTTACTTCCATGAGTAATCCCATCTGTTTCCATAAGATACTCTTAAGGGAAAGATAAAAAAAAAAGAAGAACAAAGAGCTGTATTATGCTGGGAAGCTTTGCTAGTTTATATTTGAAGCTCTGTCCACCCAGTGTAGATGTAGTTCTGTAGGTATAAATGCACATATACTTTGTCATTAATTTACATTCATTTACAAGGAGGCAGTGTGGCCAAGTGGAAAGAGCTCAAACTGGACTTAAAGACTAAAAGTATTGAATCTTTTCTCATCTCTGACAGTTTCTCCTGTCTGACCTTGAAAAAATAGTGACCTCAAGTATATGACTGCTTCATCCATGTGTGAAATGGCAGAATGCAATGGTGGTCTTTTGGAGAGTGCTTTGAGACCTTGTGAAAACACAGTAAGATGTAAGTAATGTTAATTGGGTTCAGAAAGCAAGACTGGTCCTTTGCACATTTGTACAGATAAACTTGCTTCTGACTGTGCAACAAACACGGCTTCAACTCTGCATATGGTTCTCTAGCTGAAAGCTAATCCCGGTCCAGCTCTTCCACTGATCAGCCCTTCTTCAAGCTGTTGATGGTTTAGTCAGCAAGGTAGATGTTAGCAGTGCAGGGTCAGTGAACAATGGAAAAGTATTACTAAAAATCAGCCCTAGAAGGAAGCAAGATCAGCACATATAGCATTAAACTGGGAATCATCCTAACTGGGTCCATTCCTGATTGGTTGCCATTTGTAAACTGGATGATGTTGGGGTGACAAAATTGGGTGACAAAATTGGATGACAAATTGCTTTTCTTCTCTGTGCCTTAGTTTCCCCAGTTGCAGTTATACTTCTTTTAGAACACTGGGAATTTGCATGCATGTTTTAGATATTACAGTTATATGTGTAGAGGGAGAAGGAGAGGATCTTCAAGAGAAAGGGTTATGGGAGGAGAAAGAACAATGCACTTACTTATCATAGTCAAAAAGGAGGACAGAGGCACAGTTGTTAAACATCCTGGACTAAAGCCACGCTGGGATTCGGGTGCCTAACTCATAGTTTAAGTCTGGCTGGAGAAGTACCCCATGAGGTGGGACTGGTTTGCATGCCTGCATCTCAGTGCTGAGCGGCTACAGCACTGGTTACTGCAGGGGAGGCGGGGAGTCACTGATCTCAGGCCTAGGTTCTGTGTGTGTAGCTAGGTGCTATGGAGTTCTTCACTTCTTAAGCTGGGCACACAGACCCCATGCGGTTTTTGCCATGATCAGGAAGGTATTAAAACCCAGCTCAGACACAAAGCTCTGTGTCTTCTAGAGGGAAGAAGCATTCTTAAGCATACCCACACACTGTATCTAAAAAAACCCCCAGTCATTCTCTGTGTTACCCTGTGGAGAGAAAGAGACCAAATAATCACTCCTCCAAGCTGAGATTTAATGCTGAACTGCATCAGTACTGGCCTATTCCCATTTCTGGGTGGGACAAGGGATCCAAGACAGTGTGTATCATCATATGCGTTATTACCTACCCCCAGGAGACATATTTGAAAGCATGGCTGGATTTCAAGGGTTGTAACTCTTAAAAATAAAGAACCGTATTGGTGTCCCCTTGAGTCATGTTTATTCCACGAGACTGTCCATGACAGAGAGACCATCCTTTGTCTGTGCTGCAGTTGGGACAGGTGGCTTCTTTCCGTTTGAAACACACAGCTGATGTTCCCAAGTATCCTGAGGAATAAGGGCATTATGGAGATGAGCTTTAACTGAATTGTCTGTTTCTCAAAGGCCAATATAGTTTGGTTTTTTGATTTTTTTTTTTTTAAGCAAGGATTGCTTTCTGTTTTCCTTTTGGAAGGCATATTTACAAAGTTGCTTAAAAACAAAGCCCTCACACGACACTGATGTAAACTTCCTCCCCTCTGGTTTGACTTTATTAACAATAATCTAAAGGCCTGCTCAAGCCCACTTCCCATGTTTAGCCTTAAACCCTTTATGACCAGAGTTTTTTTCTTCCCCATATACTGAGTCAGCCAAACCTAATTACCCTTTAATCAGTAAAATCAACACCTGCTAACAAGGTGGGCTCTTTTCAGCAAATTGTGCTTCCCTTTTCCAGAGCACTGATAAATTTCCAGGGGCCCTATTATTTCTGGGTCCTGCTGATAAGGAGTTTTGACCGATAATCTGGTAATGGGTATGGTTATCTCATGCCTGTAAGGCAATAGTGGTGAATCTTCCTCTTGGCAAGGGCAGCAGACTAGGTGAGACAGGAATTAGATGTAGATGCTAGGAGCCAAATGCCCTGATCTTTTGTCTTTAAAACTTATGTCAACCCTGGTAACTATGGATCAGAGAGGTCTGACATGTGGGATTAAAATCTCAGGTGAAATAAAGAGTAAGGCAACTTGCAGAAGTTCCTGGTCTTTCATCTTGCTTAGGCAGCCCTCTGCAAAAAGGTAAGGTGGCGGGGTTGTCTGCAGAGAGCAGGGACTGGGACTAGATTGTACAGAGCCGTCTGGACCTCAGGATATGTCAGGTCAACCCAGAGCCAACACTGTCCTTGAGATGACTCATCTGCACCTTCACTGTAGATCCTTGGCATATGAAGAGCTGTTTGTGGGAGGGAGGGTTGCTTAGGTGCAATTCAGGCCAGACCAGCCTCTTGTTCACGTGGTCTGGGTGGATGGGGCACGAACAGGATTCAAGCTCAAACTCAAGATTTCCCACACTTGCATCATCCTCTGCATGGCTGGTTGGAACTTGAGCAAGCAGCAGTGTGGTAAGCAAGCAGGGCCACAGGACTTACAGCTCCCCTTGAGATTTGTCTTTAGGACACAGATAATCCTAGGACAGATTTCTGGTGGAAAAAATGACTGTGGTATTACTGGCAGCACTCTTGAGAATGTCTTTCACATATGATCTGACAGCCAGTCTGATTTTCATCTAAGAACAGCTGAATCCTTGTTTGAAATTTCAGCATAAGGAACTCCTTAAAAGTGCACTCAGCTCTGAAAAAAAGCCAGAACCCTTTGGGCTGAAGTCTTTTACACTTGTTTTCAGCTGTAAAGTGAACGTTTCTGGAAAGTTTCACTTAATTCCATGTGGATGAACAGGACAGAGGAGTAAAAACCAATCGTGGTTTTCCTTGGATGTTCCCACTCGGGTTATTTTTGCCACATAGAAGCTGCAGTTTTGTTCAGTGGCTGTGTCTGTGCCTGGCTCCATCTCCCCTTCCCTGGCAGCCCCACACCATGCTGCTCCATAGGTTTGGGTGTGTGTATACACAGACTGCTAAATGCTTGGTGTTGGCCTTTGCCTATGAAGACTATCCCCTGCTCTCTGCACTGACACTCAGCCTCTGCTCTAGCCTAGGTATGTTAGTTATGTCTGTTATTTTTATGCAGACTTGTGCCTCAGCTGCAGCTAACGCTGATGACCAAAGCCCGGGATCTCTTTCCTGTACCCAGGGAGAAGGTCTGCCAGTCCAGTCTGCCTCTGTGTCCCCAGAGCTCAGCTCAGCTCTTCTGAGGTAGCATGGCTGGCTTAATGTGGCCAGGATGTGGGTGGAGATCAGGCAGGATCAAGTACTGGATGTGCTTCCAGGCAAACTGGAGACTTCTTTTGACTCTGCAGGGTGAGTAGTGCTTGAATTAGAGGCTAAGGCTGCGCTAGTTGGAGGTTAAAGCAATTGCTGTGGAAGGAGACAGGTCTCCTAGGTCTGAACACCACAGGTTAGGATATGCATGAAAATCCTATGTTGAGTTTGATGGAGGGGGGAGGGATCTGGTGGGATAGAGGGAGCCTGGCATGGCTGTCTGCTGTCAAAAGAAGGAGGATTTTGGATATGTGGGCTGACAGCACTCCCAGTCTTGCAATGAGATCCAGGAGCGTTTGATCCCTGGGCCTGTGCAAAGTCTCCTCCATTGTAGAATCACTGTCAATGGTGGACATAGCTGAAGAATTGTCCTCTCACCAGTCTGATGGGACACCACTTCTCACACTGTTTTCAGCAGCAGCTACAAATATCTGTTGCTTCAAAAATCTGTGTGAATCATGAACTAGACTACAATAGATTATTTCAGTTCGAAGGGACCTACAAGGATCATCTAGTCCAACAGCCTGACCAATTCAGGCCTGACCAAGTTAAATCACGTTGTTAAGGGCATTGTCCAAATGCCTGCGAATTCATGTTCTTTGTTTTGAGCTACTCCCTTTGAAAATACTGCCCACACTTCTGTCTGTCTGTCTGCACTGGAGAGACAAGATCCTTGGGTATCTAAAACAGCAGCAACCAGGCTTCTCCAAACCAGCCCCCCAGGGCAAGCCCCCTCCCCTCCCCGACTCTTCCCCCTGACAGCTTGCGGTGCTGCTGCTGGACAGATGCACAGTGACATTCTGCAGCAATTTTGGGCGAAGCGATGGCTTTTAGGACCCTGGGATCCCCGCCAAGGCTCAGGTAGGTCTGTCTCATTCGTCAGCCTCACTCAGCCGGGTTTCATTCACTCCCAGCGATACGTGTGTGTGTGAGTGTGTGTGTGTGTGGGCGCGCTGAGTGCTTTTCCTTCCCCGCTGCTTGCTGTGAGCCTTCCAAGCAATGGGACTAACACTGTTCTCCGGGCAATGAGGAGTACAGGGTCAGGGCAGAAAGTGCTTTCCTTTTCTCTGGAACAAAACAAGCCGTGAGGATACTTAAGGATGTGCAGCCCAGATGTGTCTCCCGCCTCCACCTTCCTCCTAGGACTCATGTGCCTGACAGCTTTCAGCAACTTTGCTAAGACTTCTGCAGACTTCTCAGGTAGGGGAGAAACACTATTCCTTTCGTGTGCTGGACGGCTGCTTATGGATGGGAGCCCTTACTACAGGGCTCAGGAGCAGCTCAGGGAAAGTGGATGTGAGCAGATCCGGGATAGTTATGTGGGGAGTAATTTTAATCCTTTTAAAATAAGCTGATGAAAAGCATCTTCTGTAAGAGGATTTTGAGTCTGTTAAAGCCTTTCTCAGTAACCCGTAGCGAAACTGTTTCAGCAGAGTCAGTCTGAGTAACTTTGGGAGCAAGGAAGGGAATAGTGTTAACTTGCGTAAGTTTGTAGCAAGTTTTGTGCTGTGTTTCTCTGAGGAGTGAAAAGAGCTAGGTTAGGAGACTGGGGAAGTCTAGGACGTAAATTAAAGCAAACATACCAAGACTCAATTATTTTGTAATGGGCCAGATTCCCCTCCTCTTAACATAGAGCTCCTGATTGTTGCAAAAGCCCCCTGAGCTGAGATAAAGGAGATATTACATGCACAGAAGGAATTATATTCTGAGCCTATGTTTGCTTAAGCCAGGAGAAGTAGTATTTAATTTCTAAACAATTTCTGAATCTAAAAATGTTCATAGCACTTGTTTTGAACTGCGCACAGCAGGTAAATACACAGCACTTTGGAAGTATGGAGTTCCATATAGGTTTTATAACTATGTACAGCTACATCAGTCACTTCAAAATTACCTTTCTGCTTCTCTTTGTGGATGTACATATAGGTCAGAGAAAATGTAACAGATCTCATTTTACGGTTGAGCAGGGTTGATTAGTTTGCTCGGGAATGGCTAGTGAGGGTCGCTTTGCTTCTGGGATATCCATTCTAATTTTGGGTCTTAGTGTGAAGATCTAGTCTGGCATATTCTTTAGGTGTGTGATACAAAAGTCTTGTAGCGGCTGAGAGTTGCCAATTATAGTTTGCTGATGAAAAAGTGCCATCAGCAAGAGCTGAATCTCACCAAACTCTGGTTTCAACACATCACAACACTGCTGCTTGCTGCCGGGAAGAGCATGTGTCTGTGTGCTGTGAGAGATTTGTGTTAGAAAGGAGGAGCTTGTGGTGGAGGAGGGGAGGGTATATACAGTAGCTTGAAGTCTGAATGATTCGGTATCCTTTAGAGGCAGATCAGTCCTGGGGGCTGCCATTCAAGGCAGATCTGCCTCTGAATGAAAACGGCATTTCCCTTTTTCTAGTGTGTTTTTATCTCTTTCTTGGCATTGAGTTTTCTCTGTGCTCCTCCTTGCAAGCAAGTTAATGTAGAAAGGTTCAAGGAGTGGGCACAACAGGAGCTAAAGCTGCAATGGGAAAGAACTGGTCCTTCTAAAATAAAGATAAAGTTCATTCCAGCCAGGCCAAATAGCTAAGCATTAAAATGTGCAAAAGTGTCCCCGAGCAAGGGTACTTCATACTGTGTGTGTGCAATGTAGCCAGAGCAAGGGAAGAAAATTCAATAAGCTTTGGTGATGCTGGCAGGGTGGGCAGAAGCTGTCCTTTTAAAAAAATGGATAAGAAGGTTACTGATAACAAAATCATGTTTTCTGCAACATCCAGCTGTACTGTCACACTTTGGCAGGAGTGGCTTAAAACCCTGCGTATGTGCATGGCAAGGATATACTCTGAAGCAGAGTCTGTAATCCCAACAGCACAATCTCCCATGTGTTTCCACAACTGTTGAAATCCTCCGCCAGATCCAAGCTATGTTTTCTGATAGCAGGCTTGGCAAATGTCTCTGATCTTGGACTGACTGTACCATGCGGGACAGGAAATGTGGTTTGCTGCAGGAAAGGGCTGTACCCAGTGTGTAGCAGCTTGAATACAGTTTTGTAAGTTCAGGAGCTGGGTAGCCGCAAGATGAAAGAGGGTGGGAAAAGGTACAGCATTTCCCAAATCTGACCTTATGCTTCCCCAGTACATTTTGCAGAGAAGTACTCCACCATGTACCTCTGTGAAGGAGTAGTGTCTCAGATAACTCTTCCTACCTACGGGAGCACCTTGTTTGGTACTGTTACCCCTGTATATGAATTGTCAGCTGCCATGAGGAATGGAGCGGGGCAGCCTTTTGTAATAATTTGACCATAATGGTTACAGGCCACTTACATGCTTTTTCTATACTTTGGGGTGTTTTGGCTTCTTCTCCTGCATGGCTGGAATTGAGCAGGTGAGTGTCTTTCAGGAAGACTTATAGCCTTACCATACACCATCCCAGCTAGAGATGGTTCATCCAAAACATGAATTGTCTGCATCCCAAGGAGATGAATGGATTTGTATAGATTATTGCTGCTGAGGAATGGAAGGCTTGCTGTGACCCCATGAGAGGTTTCTGCAGCAGTTCAACTGCTGCCCACATGCTGGAGGGAGATGACACATCTCACTGGGATGGAAGAGATTTTCCAAGTTGCAAATAGCAGTATTGTCCAGAGAGAGCTGCTGATGCTCTTTGGAGAAGAATGTTTTTTTAAACTCAGTCCTGTAGACCTTGTTTATCATCAAAGCTACTCTCACTTCTCAGCTTGGTTTGACTCAGCGCTGCCAGGGAGGTACTGCTGTTAGTAATAGGTCATGGCCTTTTCTTGATGGGCCAGACAGAGTGCACAGATCCAGCCCTGGAAAGAAACCGCTTAGGGATGGCCAGTCTTGAGCTCTAAGCAGATCACCGGCAGCATTCGTCTGACTTACTTACACACTGCAACTATGTAACAGGACTGGCTGAAAGGCTTACCAGAAATTGCACACCCACCCACACCCCAGTGCTCCCAGTCCTTTCCCACTGGCTGGGCCTTCAAGGTGTGTGTCTCTTGGCTGCAGGAAGATTTCTTTTTACATAGGTCATGAGAAGGCACCCTGAGAGNAGGACTGGCTGAAAGGCTTACCAGAAATTGCACACCCACCCACACCCCAGTGTTCCCAGTCCTTTCCCACTGGCTGGGCCTTCAAGGTGTGTGTCTCTTGGCTGCAGGAAGATTTCTTTTTACATAGGTAATGAGAAGGCACCCTGAGAGGCTAAGCAGAGGTGTGGTGAACTGTGTCGCTCACGGAAAACACAGGTGGAGCGGGTGGGGATCTCCATCATCTTGTCTCCCAGGCCTCTGAGCTCATGGTCTCACACTGTGGCTCCATCCCTTCTGTCTGACAGCTCAGATGCCGCAACATGAACATAATGAGTGCATGTCCTGCTGGGGACTGGTGCAGTCTGAGTTGTAAGAATTAAAATTCCTTTTAAGTGAAGTATTTGAACTATGTGAGGAGTTTTGAAGTTGTTTTCTTCAATAGTTCTTTAAACATTGACATTTGCAGATGGCTGTGGGGGTAGGAAGCAGGTCCTTGGGGAGGGAGTGGAGTTATCAGGCACTTTAAAAGCAGCCACTTCTTAAGAAGGCCTGGACTTTCTCTCTGTGGCTACTTGTACTACGGGCTCTTGGTCTAATCTCATTCTGTGATCCGTTCTTGTGCTCAGGACTGTTTGAAGGCTCAGGACCTAGTGTCATGATGTGTCATATACCCCTTATGTTCAAGGTGACACTTGAAGACTGTGATGAGGTGTGAGGTAAGAGACTGGTCTTTTGAGTCTCTGTGCTTTAACTATAAACCCTTAATCCTAATCTCAGTCCCGGCAATGAACTCTCAGAAATCCCTCCTGGTTGATAAAAAATCACCTTTGTTTTAGCCCTTTTCTATTTGTGGTAAGAGTCCAAGACAAAGCAATGGCTTGTGCAGCCAGAGGAAGCTATGCCATAGCTCCTCTGTGTAGGCTCTGGGAGCAGTGATTCATGTGCAGTGCACAGAGCTTGGTCCTCAGAGGGATTAGGTTAATGAAAATGGGGCGAAAATTAGTCTTTGGTGCTAACTTAAAACGCAAGTGTTGAAAGCTTACTTGAAGGTTTAGTTGACAGCTATTAGTCATATCCTGTGTGCTGTCTCTAGCTCCAGCCATGGGACCCATGTCTCTGAAACTGATTCATGCAAACACATGTTGAATTCTGCNAAACGCAAGTGTTGAAAGCTTACTCGAAGGTTTAGTTGACAGCTATTAGTCATATCCTGTGTGCTGTCTCTAGCTCCAGCCATGGGACCCATGTCTCTGAAACTGATTCATGCAAACACATGTCGAATTCTGCTCTGCCCAATGCCAGCCAAGGTGACCACTTAATTTCCAGCTGCATACCTGCAGGGAATTAGGTTTATGGGATTAGGTTGCCTTGCTCTGATTCTATCCCCTCCCTCAATAACTTTCCCATCCATTAGCTAATTTTGGGCACAATGGACGGAAAGGTAGTGGCATCAGATCTACGCAATTGCTGTGAGTTTTATATTAGTGGAGACAGATCCCTTCACTACTGCCACAGCACAGAAAAGTCTGTGCTGTGAACTTGTTAACCATTTGCAGACATCAGAGAATCCACTGCAGGGACCTATGCCAAAAACTTAGGTTTCTAGGCATGAAAATAGCTTTGATGGGAGCTCATGCCTTTTCTGACACAGGAGAACCCAGCTGCACGACATAAAGCTGTAGGAATAACAGCAGCAGTAGTGCTGCTCGCCCTGGGCCTGCTTTAATATTTATGTTCTTTGCATTATATTTGGCACAAGCTGGATGTTAGTGTTTTCCTTAAGGGAACTGATCCGGCATGGAGCCAGATGAATGCTGATAACTCCCAACCATCCACACCCTGCAGGTGAGCCCTGGGTGACTTTCGGGAACTCTCCCTGGAGGCTCTTCCTGGCTTTGAAAGCACAAAGATATTTTGCTGCTGTTTGTTTTTTTCTTTTCCCCGAGGATGGCAGGTTTCAAGTGAAAGCTGCTTTTGCCACCTCCCTGCTAATTGGCTCAGTGTGTTTGTTTGAGCTGATGAGGGCTGGAGTTGGGAGGGGAAATGCACTTCTCCCTGATTGCATTTAATCAGTCCATAATAAAGGCAATTTGTTTGACAAGTCTATTCACCAAATTATCACCAAAATCTACATGCTAACAGCTTCTGAATGGCTTTAGTCAGACTTTGATATTGGTTTTGGAGCCCTGAATGGGTCGATGGTGTCAAGGGGTGGGTTCCAAGATTTCCATGTGTTGAAAGCTGCAGCCTGTGAATGGCGGATTTTCTTTTCCAGTTGGGTGGTGTAACTCAGGAAGGAGGTTTGTGCTTTTGACCCCGGGGGCAAACAGACAAGATTTAGACTTCTTTTAAAGACTGGGGCAAACCCAGGCCACCTCCATACCTTCTCTTGGTGAAGGGCTGAGAGTGGTGGGGTTGGATGGACTGCAGGTTGCTGCTTGAAGAGGTCCTTGCCCCAGGTGATGTTTTCCTTCTCAGCTGGAAGCCATATGTGCCAACCTATCCATCACAGCTGTGTGGGCTGCAGTTTGGCTTACCGAGGGAGGTCTGTGCTGTGGAAGAGAAATTCTCCTTTGCAGAGATGACAAAATACAAAACCTCATCAAAGCCAGTTAAAAACCACTGCTGGCCTCTTCTGGTAATGTTCTGGAGATGTGGCTGCATGGTGAGCTCCAGGGAATGAGTCTGGGGAACTGAAGGAGGATGGCTGGGTCTGGCAGCCTTGGCTGAGTGGCTCTTGCAAGAGGGAGCTGCGTTTGGTGGTGTGTCATGTACCTCTGTCAGTGGGCAGCAATTTAAAGATCTCAGAGATCTGAGAGGTATTGGAGGAGGAAATCAATGGGAGGATATCAAGTGCCAGTTCTGCTGCTGTTGGGAGAGGAGGAGGAGGAGGAGAAGCAGCAGCAGCACAGAAGCTGGGGCTATTCTGATGCCTTGGAGAGTTGTTTTGGTTTGTCAGCAGGGATACAGCTTTGTGGCCATTAATACAGAGCATTAAGCGAAGGTGCAGTGTCTGTGCACTCCTGTCCTGAGGCCTGCTCCAGAAAACACCATGGATTTCCCAACAGTTGTGATGATAATGCCGTGAGAGAGGACTCAGTGCTTGCTAACCCTTAAGATGTTCTGAGTTTACTTTTACTAACAGCTGAGGGGACCAAACAGCTTCAGGAAGAGAAACACATATCTCCAATTCCATGTGTTTCTGGTTCTGGGATGTGACCAGAGGCGCTGGTGTTACTGCTGTGAAAAACCAGCTGTGGGTCTGTATTTGTGGTGCCAGGGAAATGAGGCACCATCAGGGAGGGATGGGGATGCTGTGGGTGCCAGGATGGTTCATGAGGGGTCCGTGTGAAACCTCATGTAGGCAGTGACTTCAAGCTCAAGATGCGCCTGGCTCACGTCCCATGGAAATCCACTGGTTTAGCCATCAGAGCTGTCAGCAAGAGCCAAGAGGCCCCAGGGAACCCAGTATCTGTGTGATGATTGGCAATGTTTATATAGTATCTACTAATTGCTGTGGCCCAGCAACTGATCCACTGATGCAAACTTCTGTCAGTACCAGGAACACTTTATTTAATTAGTATTATTAACAACAATAACAAAAATCCACTGTGGTAATTTTAATCACTTCGAAGTATCCCAGGTTATCAGCACCCACTAGATGCACAGTCTATTTGAGGAAAATGTCCTTGCAGCATTCTTCCTGTATCTGTGTGTTGTTAGGGATACAAATGCTGCAGAATTAAAGAAAGCAACTGTTTATGTGCTCAGGTAAAACTTGTTCCCTGATTTAAGACTCTGTGAGAGCAGATTTTATATAACACAATTAGTTTGGTCTGCAATAAAAAAAGAAAGTGGTAATTTTAATGTATCTTTTCTCACCCGAAATACTTAGATGCTAAAATCATAATTTAAGCTGGAGGGAGGAAGACAGAATAAGCTTAGTCTCTGCAGGGGGAGAAAAACTATGTATTTACACTTGGCACTTTTGCTGATCTGTTTAGATCGTCTGTTGATGCTAATTTAAACGGCCTGATCTAATTTAAACAGCTAATTTAAATGGCCTGATCTCCCAAAGTGCTTGGTGTTCAGAACCAAATATTGGACTATGCTGTATTTAGGTGGGTGCGCAGTGACTTAGGTGGCCAACACCAGGGCTGTTTACGTGTCGTATTTGAGATTGGCTGCTTGTGCTTGGTGCATTTGTGCATGTATAGATTGAACTTTCTGCCTTCTGTTCCAAGATAGCAGTCCCAGTCCTTGTGGGGGACCATTTGAAGCAAGTATCCTTGGTTTTTTCTGTGCTCTTGTCATTCCTTTTTATCCAGATACCCCAAACCTTCACAGATTCAGTCTGTTTCTGTCCCTTGAAAGGTATGTGGCTGCCTGCAGGAACAGATCCAATGCACTGCTCAAAGTAGTTCAGAGGACTTTCGGTCAGGTTGATTTAGGGCAACGCTACAAGGTTCTGCATGTCCTTGCCAGTGCTGTGCCTGACTGATCTGGTACTGCTGTTGTCTGGGATTTTTGTGCTTTTTCCATTAAATGGGCAAGGGTCAAATTCTGCTCAGCTGTGAGGTAACTTTGCTGGCTTGCCAGGATGCACAGAAGTTAATCCCAACGCATCTTCTTGCTGATTAAATCTGATATAGAAGTAATAATTGTAAACATTTTGAAGAAAACTGCTTGGGTTACGTATTATTATTATTATTATTATTATTATTATTATTATTATTATTATTATTGTTATTATTATTTAGCTGCTCATTTTGCCCGAGGTGAGTTGCGTGTGTCTCAGTCTGGGTTTGGGCTGATCCAAGTATGCCTGGCTCAGCTCACTAGATGAGGATATGAGCTCATTCGTAGTAATTAAAATATGTATGTCTGCTTTTTTGGGGATGCTTAATGCTTGGCTGCCTGGAACCTAGTGCATGTCTTTTCATGTCAGAGAGACAATGATGTTTTGGCAGTTCTGAGTTGCACAGTAAAATAAATTTTGGCTGGGTCTCTTCAAATACGCCATGTGCTCTTGAACAGAGTTGGTAGATGCTGTGGTATCAGTGTTGATGGGGCTTCTTTGGATAATAAGGTTTGCTGTACAGTAATCACTGTTGGATCCATCTTGATCCTTGCGTGAAGATGGAGCAGCATGTGTGGGACCTGCAGTTTGGGCAAACTCTCCATGTGGTCAGGTTTCGGAAGCGTACTTGGATTAACAGACGGATGTAGCATACTGCAGAAGAATTTGTATCAGATGTTGTCCAAGCACTTTAGTTGTGCTGGGCAGGGGAAGTCACATCCCCATGCTGGCAAAGTATCCCACATCATTAACAACCTTGCCAGTGCAGTGCCTCACCGGTGTGGAAGAAAAGAGTCTCTTTTTTAGAAATACTCCTTTTTTTTTTTTTTAATGTGACATTACCAGAAGGTGGCTTAGAGTGGTACAAGAAATTTTATCAGCCACCTACAATCAAAGAACTTCACTACATACTTTTGTGTGCCATCTTTTGACCCAGTGTCAACACAGTAATTGCCATCAGAGACACTTGTCACTCCTCCAGCAGTCCGTAAAAGCACCAGAATCATCAGGGTGTGAGAGAGGGCTGTCTTCAGGTAAGTTATACAAACCCTCAATAGATTACGTACCTGCTGGTGCTGCTTGTCAAAAAGGGACCATTCAGACCACCTACTCTGAGACCCCCTATGTGATATTGTTATTTTATTTTCTTCTGCTGTCAGATGCCTGTGGTTTTGCTGCTGTGATATTATCGACACGTGTTGTATTAGCCTCAAGGGTTGGAAATGGGCGTTTACTCTGACAAGTAAACATAAAAACAAACACAGCAGTGGAGGAATTTTCTGCTGATTTTTCCTCTGTGATTTTTATATCACTCTGTGGGCTGGGGTGACCTGCATCCTGTGCCTAGGACCTATGGGCTCAGCTGTGATCCTTTGTTTGCTCCTCTGCATTGATATTGAGGTTGCTCTATGGCAGGTGCTCTTCCTGGCATTAATTGCCTATGTTTGCTATATTTTGCAAAGGCTTTTAGCTCACATGTTTCCCCTTCAAGCTGTGTTGGGCCAAGAGTGCAGACACTTAGTGCAATTAGACTGATAGGTGGTAACTTGAGCTGCTGTAGCTGGATTAAGTTCAATTTTGGGCCCCAGTCTTTGGGAAATCTCTTACATCTGTGGTCTGCGCAGGGCTTGTGAGTGCAGTGCTGCTGTGGCCCTGGCGATGCCCGTAAGATGCCACAGGACAAAATTCTGTACTTTGGTTTTGAAAAAGTTTAGCTTCTGTGTGAAACATTCAAAGAACAGCATTAAGATTGGAAATAAAACTTTTGAATGTTAAGAAATGTTAAAATTAAGGTAGTTTTAACTACTTTAATCAAGCCCTTTGGGTTTTTACATTATGAGTTACTCTTTAATGAGCACATACTACATTTTCTCCACCTTCCTGGGACTCGTGTATTGTCCAGTGCACAGGACAGTTGCCTCACAATTATTTTCTTTATCCTTCTGGTTCATTATGGCCCTAGGGCCTTATTTACCATGTGTTATTTAAACTCTGTTCTCCTTGTTGTGAGTGCCCTACAAACAGTGATGTGCTTGCGCTTCTGGAATGGCAGTCCAGAGTGTTACCTGCACTGCACAGATGAGGACCCAAGGCATAGACATTAGCACTAGCAGCTCTAACTGCCCAATATTTTAGAGGTTGTTAAGAATCTATCTTTTTCTCCAAGAGCAGCCCCTCACCTATCCTCTCAAGCTACAACAGCCAGGAAGAAATATGTTGTATTTGATACACAATTCATTCTCCAATACTGTAATGCATATAAGCAAGTGGACTGCACAGGTTAAAATGAGCATTACAGTTGGAAAGTCAAGTGCACATAACTAAGTGTTGTGGGTTAACCCCCGTAGGCAGCTAGGCACCACGCAGCAGCTTGCTCGCGTCCTCTCCCACCCTCAGTGGGATGGGGGAAGAAGAAAGGAAAAGCAAGAAAACTCATGGGTTGAGATAAAAATAGTTTAATAACTATTGAAGGAAAAGTGGAAGAAAATAGAAAGAAGTCAAAACAAGTGATGCAAAGGCAATCACTCACTGCCTCCCACAGGTAGACTGACACCCAGCCAGTTCCCAAGCAAAAGATGGCTGACTTACCTAAACCCCACCCCACTCCACTCTGTTTTGCTGCTGAACATGATGTTATATGGCATGGAAAATCTCTTTGGTTAGTTGGGGTCATCTGCCTGGTTGTGTCCCCTCCCCACCTCTTGTGCACCCTCCACCCCATTCACTGCGGGGGCACAGTGAGAAACAGAGTAAGCATTGATGCTGTGCAAAGACTGTTCAGCAATAGCTAAAACTTTAATATGTTATCAGTATTGTTTTGGTCACAGATCCAAAGCACAGCACTATACGAGCTGCTACAAAGAAAATTAACTCCATCACAGCCAGACCCAGTACACTAAGGAAAGGGCGACATTGCACCTGTGTTTTTGTATGCAACATGAGCTAGCGGTGAATATGATAGCAAGCTCTCAGCTGGCAGATATGATCTGAGCCCATAAAGTACAGTTGTAAGAAGGATCTGGTTTTGCATGGTTTTTTTTTCTTAGAGCAGTCATGCTTTGAGGGTTGCTTTATTTGGGATAAGAGTACTTAAAATTGAATTACAAATTTGGGGTCAGTCCTTGGAACGTATTCCAAGTGATCCTTAAAAATTAGTTTAGAAGACATTCCCCCTCCAAATTTTTTGTTTGTTTGTTTTTGTCTCTTCATATGAGAAAAAAATGTAAACATGTCTATTCAAAGGCACAACTAATGATCCTCTGGTGCAGGTGATATTACTAAAACCAGAGCCCCTCGGATTTGTCCAGTTTAGTTTCTCTCTAGATTTTTACTGTGTGGGTAGCCCCTTGGAAACTGAGGTTGATCTGACTGTTTCCAAAGCACGTCTGTCTCTTCATGCGTCTTTTGTACAGGGGCTGCTTCTGTTCGTTGTGTTAACACTGTTTGCTTCCTGGTTTATGTGCTCAAGCTGAATTCCAGCTCAAAGCTGTTAAAGCCTTATAAAAGTGAGTTGAGCAGGGAAGTGGCTCCCCAGCTGATGATGAAGCGCACACATCTGTGACCCACGCTGTGCTCACACGTTAGTTTATTGTTAGCCTCACAATAAAGGATAGCACTGTTTTTGTTCAGCTAAACAACTTTGATGGAATGAATTGTATAGAAAACAGAATAGATGAAGCCTGGCTGTTATTTGCCAAAATGTTCTTTGTTTTAGCTGTGTTGGGTGGGACGCAGGACTCCCAAAGGGGATTGTCTCTCTCCTATAGCATCCAAGGGGAGCTGACGGATTGAATGGGAAGGCAGAGACAGAGGTTCAGCAAGAAGGCGTGAAAAAATTTCCTGTTTCTTCCTGCCCTTTGGGCTTGCTTGTCTTTAGCTGACAACCCCAGGCTTTCACTTTGGCTGTACTGCAAAAGTAGAGGCTCTGCTGTACCAGTAAGTCGCACTGTAAATGCGGTTGGTGCCATTTGGCTTGGATTTGGTTCAGAGTCAGCACGCACAGACAGTAGATGATCTTGCATTTTGGCAACGGTATAGCCAGTGGCTGGAGTGTAAAGGTCTGTCAGCAGCTGTGGGAAGCTGAATGCTTGGTGTTAGACAATCCATTTTTTTTGCATTATACATGAAAATCACTTTTTCTTTATCTCTCTTTTCTTAAACATTGTCCATATAATTGAAGGGCAGGGTTCAAGTTCAAACTGATGAGATTATTTTGCTTCCCTAAGCTGCATGACAATGGTCCCCTCGGCAAATTAAGCCATGAACCTCCTTTTGCTGTAATGGGAACCAATCTCATTAGAAACAGAGCTGGATTAGTGAAGAGTCCAACCTACCGTGCAGATACGCATTCTGACCCCAGCAGGCCCAAAGTGCCTTTTGTTCACTCCAGCCTCCTCTGCATTTTCCCATCGCTTATACATCTGTGTGGTGGAGCTGGTAGTGATTATTTCTGCTCAAGAAAAGCCTGCTGGGGGGTGAAAAGCAAGTTGATTGGCCAGCGTGATACCACAATATGAATGATAAAGTGATTGATTTTTAAATGTTTCCCTTGATTTAAGTCATTGGTGTACAAGACTGATTAAGATGCTTATTGCAGGTTATTAGAGATTAAGGGCCACTCTTCACTGGCTGGGCCTGTGAGACAGAAGATGATCCTTTTCTGCCTCTCAGCATTACTCTCTTCCCATACTTCATATGATGCGTATGGCATAGAATACTGCACCTGGTCAAACCAGGACACACAGATCAGAAAATCTGGACCTATTTACACCAACCTCTCCAACCTCTGGACACAGGAACCTCTTTCTGTTGGGGAAAAGAAAGGCAAAACTTTTCACCTGTTTTAGTTCTGTCTGTCCTTCTTGGTGATGGCTGTCGGCTCTTGATGTGTTACGCATAGACTGTCCAAGATGATTTATCAAGCTGTTGGGACCAAGAGCCTTGAGCTGGCTTGGTGCATACTGGTGCCAGCAAGATTGCAGCATGACTGTGCCTGCAACAGGCTCTCAGAGTGATATTGTGGCTCAGGAGCAGTGCTGAGCTGTAGAGGTGCTGCTTCTGGAAATGCTCGTGTGCATGCCTGTGTTAGCCCTAGCTCAGTGCTGGTGTATGAGCTGCTGTTGTCTGTTGTTTGCTTTCTTCCCTTTGCACCTTCATATTCTGCTTTTGGGATCCACTCTATCTATCTATCTATCTATCTATCTACTTATTTGTATTATCTGCAATTTTTCCTCTTTCTGAGATCCCTCAGCTCTAGGAGATTAGAGGTACAGCTCTGGCTGATTCCAGCCGCTCCCATGCGATGGAGTCATGCTAAGGATGCCAAGAGGGGCCAATCCTACTGCTTCCTGGGTTAAGAGCTGTTTTCTGATCCTTAAGGAAATCCTTGTGCCCTTGCATCTTTCCTATGTCCTACCTCTCTGATCTTGGAGGCATTTCCTGGAGCTTGACTCCTGGCTGGAAGTTTGTGCTTGAAGCAATCTGGCACGGAGGGCAGACTGTGGACAGTGTTCGAAAGTGGAGCCAATGAAAGAATGAGCCTGGCCAGTTCTTGTAGTAATTTGTTGCTATTGATTAGCCTGGATGCTAATGGCTTAGTGGTGAGGAGTCCTGACTTGGTGAGTAATTCAATTTAAAGCATTGGGCTATTCACATGAGGGAGACTTGGCTTCTCTTTATGCCCACTCCTGATGGATAAGAAGTGTTTTTTGTAAATAAATGTAATTAGCAAGAACAAGGGTTAACCAGGCTAACACTGCTAAGCTATGGACTCTCTCTCACCAGCCAGGCTGCAAATAGGCAGCTGAAGAAACAGATCTATTTTCTGTTCTTGTTACATTCATGGATATATTTCAAGGTTTCTCAGAAAGATCAGAACAATGAAACACCCTTTGACAATAGCAATCTCTTTTCTTCATGACGCAGCCTTAGCAAGCATTCAGACCTTTTCCTTCTGGGATTGCTCATTTCCTTTTTTTCTCCCAAATAAAAACAATAGTCCTCCAAAAGCATGACTTCTGCAGTGCTGTGGCAGAGCCAGCCTCTGTCACCCTATCAGGCAAGGACTGGATGGAACATTGTCTTCTGTTTCTCAGCAGAGGAAAAAATAGAAAGCAACAAAGAAACCTTTTTCATTTGTTGTTTTAGTGCTGTCAAAAATAATAACTAATGCCCACCCTGAATTTCTCTCAGTGCTTTTTCAGAGGCTTCTATCCTTTATGTGCATGGGGAAGAATGGGGCACGTGGGAAAGAAAGCGCATTCAGTGAAAGAAAATATCTTCAAGCCAATTGGAGGCACAACCCTTGGGTCTCCTGAAGTCTGAGGCTGTAGCCCCAGGCCTGGCTCAAGTATGAGGGGAGCCTGTGATTGAAGAGACTGTCACAGACCTCCCGTGTGTCCCTGCCTACGCAGCCTTGAAGCTCATTGTGAGAGCCTGGAGTCTGTGCGACTCAGCCTCTGTTTCCCTGCCTGTCTCTTTTGATTGCATATTTCCTGAGCGTCTCTGTGCTTGTTTTACTGTAGCTTGATTTCTTGCTGGATTTTTTTTGGAGCCCAGATCCCGTAGTTACCTGGATTGTGGTGACTTCTAAACAGTTTTGGGGCTGGGAAGTTGACAGGTATGTGTACCCCATTAATAGTGCTGCCCCTCTGAAGACTTTCTAATACAGCTAGATAGATAACTCTGAGCAGATGGTTAGATAGATAGTCCTGTCTATCTGCTGCTTTCAAATGAGTAAAATTTACTTAATCCTGTCTGTGACTAATTATATGACGTTACTTCTCGAAAGGATGCCTTTATTGGCACTTCTGCAGTCCAAAGCATCAAAGTAAGTTCAAAAGGAGCATACAGAGGGTTTACCCACATCTGTAAAGTTTGCCAGCAAATGCTTTTGGTGAGACACTGCTTCAGCAAGTTGCTAGCCTGTAAGATCTGATGGCTGCCTGCCTAAACCAGGCAGCAGACCTGGAGTAAGGTAAAGTTGCAGCTGTGCCTGGTGGGAACATTTTCTTTGCCAGCTCAGCCTGACAACAGAGGGCTCTGATGTTACCTGCTCCTGTGTCCTGATTCTTCTCTTGCAGAGGTGGTAGAGAATGAGACAGTTCTGCTTCCTTCACCACTGGGGCTGTGGTTGAGCCATGCCCTCTCTGCTGCCCAGTACAGTATCAAAATTTGCTTGGGCCAAACTTTATGTGTTGTCTTACAAAAACCAAATCAGCCCAACCCACCTTGATCACAAGAGACTTCGGAAGTTTAAATAAACTCAGACCTGCCCCTTTGTGCAAAACTCTTTTGCTGGTTGAAAACTACTTTTCTGATGTGGGGTTAATGAGGGCTGCAGGATGTTTTTAGTACCCTGAGTGAGGTATTGCCTTAGTATCCATGCCTGTTGGATGCAGAATTGCCTTTTAAAGCCCCTCTCAGACTTGTCAGTTGGAGGTTAGTACAGAGCCGCAGTTCTGGGTCTGCTGCCAAAGTGGCCCAAGCAAAAAAAGCTGGATGGGGAGGGAGGCTGTCTAGATGCTTGATCCCTTGTTTCGGAGCCTTTATGGCCCATTTCCTAGGATAGTTTTCTGGAGGACATCAGAGCTGCCTCCATCCCAGTCTTATGTCGTTGGCTTAATGGCACCGATAGATGTAGAGGGAGATCAGGCTATTCCCTGAACACTTGGCCTGGTGGCGGTGGGGTGAGGTCAATACCCTTTTCTGACCTCGAAGGAGTGGCTCTCAAGGGGCAATAACTTTTCATTTAGGGTTTTTTCTACTGGTGACAATGAGCCTAATTTGCATTGTAGAGAAGCTGTCATGTAAATGGTGCCTGGCTCATGTGATAACAGAGCTCAGCTGTGCTCCAGCCCCTGTGGGATGTGCAATGGGGGTAAGACGTTTTCTTAGACATTAGGCACGTGGAAGGCACACTTACCACAAAAATGTGGTGGGGTGAAGTATGGAAATGTCCATCTGATGGTGTATTTATACAGAGATTGAGCATACAAGAAATTGTTGGACAGGTGGAAATTTACTCTCCCAGGCTGTTCTCCATCTGAGTCTTGCCTGGCCATGTGAGGGGAGCATCCAGCCCTCCTGATGCCCAGGCTGACTTGCATTACATCTACATTTAGAGATCACTGGCATCCCATGATTTCTTGTTCCTCTCCATTGACCCAAATTAGGTCCAGACAGCTAGCTTAAACTAGACAGATCCTGCTCAAAATCACTAAAGTGGAGAGCAGTAAAGCTGACAACCTGACTTTTCATGATTCTGTGTCTCCTTCTTTCTGTGTTTTTAGGACACTTTTTTCAGGAAACTTCCCATTAGAGTGGTGAGGTATGGAGCTGGAATACCACCCTCTGTTACTGTCCTTACAAGTAATGTCTGTGTAGTGGATTGCTAGCCTTGCAGTTGCTTCCTTACCATAAGGAATGCTTGCACTGCTCTGATAGAGCTAAACAAGCCCAAGGAATGAGGAGACAGGCCTCAGTATTTTGAGACAGGTGTGTTTGTATTTTCTATTTTCACTTTCCAGCCTAAGGACATTCATTAATTGTTTTGATGTATGTGCCATCTCCTATTCTTATTAAATGCCATGCTTTTTCTAAGAGCAGAACAACATCCATTCACTCTGGAACAACCTGGGGACTTGTTTTCTTTGGCGTTGTAGAACAGGCTAGGTATAAATGTTGCAGTTAGGAGGTGATGGGCTAATCTCAGTCAATGGGAGGAAACATTGGGGTCAGTGGGTTGGATAATGAAATCTGAAGATAAATTTTGATGTGCCAGATGGCCTGGCGTAGTTGTTCCACTAATTTGGAAGGAAGGAGAGCCAATGGTATCTTTGAAGAACAAAAGCTTTAGCAAGAGGCGGCACGTGATTTCTCGAGCTAAAAACCTGTTTATGTGATGTCTCAGTTGAGTGCAGGCCTCTGGGATTCATCCAGGCCTACTGTCTTTTTTTGGCTTTTTTGGCCAGTTTTGGGCAGTAAGAGAGAGAACTCCAGCGAAAGTTAATGAGGCCCTGGCATTATGTTGCTGTGCTTGTATGATCAATGTTTCAGCAAGAAGAAATGATCCTGACATCTCATTCTTTTGGAAGGGGCTGATAATTTAAATATCTTCCTTCTATAGGGAAGGTTGTGTTTATGGTGTCACCTTATCCACAAATACGTAAGATTTAACATTCAGAAATCCTGATTGATACTTGTTTTTTGGGATGAGACTCTAGGATCTTTCAGCATAATGCTCTGTTTGGGCTCAACTTGTCATTTTTTGGGATCGGTCCTATCATCCCCACTGAAGTAGGCAAGAAATAGTGGGTTTGGGCCTAAAAAAAAGGGGAAAAAATTTCCAAGTTTTCAAGAGTGACCTCTGAAATAGGAACACTTATCTTGGTGTTTGGCTTGGCCCAATGGAGATGGTGTCACCAGATTCTGCTTTCGGAGGGACCCACTGGGCTCCTTTCATTTCTGTTCATTTTTAGTGTGTTTGGCACCCACAGACACTCATGCTTCAGCACACACTGAGGCACTTCCCATCCTGAGTTTCTCTGCAGAGTTGTGGCCCAAGAGGTACCCCAAAGATAAGTGGGAAGATATTTGGTATATTCCTCCTCCTTTCCGCTTTGCTCCATGCTTGACACAAGCACTCATTCCTTGCCTCTCTCACCTACCCACACCAATATTTTTTTTCCAGGAAACAAACAATGAGCAGGATTTGCCAAGCTTGGCTTTATTGCCTAAAACAAGAGTTGAGGAAATCCAATTGCAGGCTCTGGCCACCTTACCTGGCAGCACCCTGATGCTATTTTCTTTTAGCGAACATCCAGTGCAGGCAGGCGAAGGCTTGTCCTGGGCTCTGGGCCATTGCGGCAGCTCTGCTGATGAGTGCCCAAGCTTGGAACAGTCTGATAAAAGCTCTTAGTCCTTAAAGCAGCATCCAGAATAGTAGACAGACTTTATTTGGCTGTGAAATAATGAAAAGTGTATTTATGATAAGAAGCCTTATTGAAAAATGTGCTTGCAACTGGGCCACAGCCAGTCAGCGCTCTGTATTTCCTGGCAGAAGGGAAAGGAGGAACTTTTCCGTAATAGTGTGTTTGGTATTATGAAAGCTCAATGGGCTGGATCTTCAGCGAACGTACAATAACATAGGTCTGATGGCAGCAATGCTGCAGTGATAATGATCTGTATACAATCTGAGAGTTGCTCAGGTTAAACATAGCTGGACCATTCTCCTAGGATCCTTTACCATCCCTGTAGAGTAATATGGCCTCTAGTTTCTTAGCCCCAATCTTGAGTCCTGTTTTCATTACCATGGACCAAAACCAACACTATACATACGACTCAAGTCACTTCCAACCTAATGTCTTCCTAAGGGCACACCACATACTGGAAGTAGAATTTAACGTGGAAAATGTTAACCTGGCAATTCTCCTCCTCCTCCTCCTGCAAAGGATCTAGGTTCTGCTGCTGGAAGGGGACCCAACTGCTGGGCAGTCCAGCCAGCACAGGCACTTAGCAGTGCAGGGAAACTCCCAGAGGAGACGCAGCTGTGGAGGAGGCGCTTATAAATCACAGTGGCCACAGCTGTCGGGCAGGGCAGCGGGGAGATTGATGGGGTGGGTGGGGGAGCTGAGGCAAGGAGAGTTCAAGCATCACCCTAACCCCAAGAGGGGGAAAATAGCCCCAACCCTCAGCAAGGTTTGATTGCAGCCTGCTGTTCCTCCGAAGGGGGAAGGTCAGGCTCTGCTTTGTCCGGCGCCCTCAAACAAAAAAACCTGTTTATATGGCACCCACGCCTGTACCTTGTGAGGTGGATGGTGAATGGGCTTGGAGACATTCAACGCTCCTCTCTCTGGTAACGTTTGTGTCAATGAACAGTGGAAATTCAGATTAAGCTGGTAGTAAAAGCCTGGAAGCAAGTGGGCAGGTTAACAGCCCACACAACCATTAACTGGATTTAGCCTCCACCAGCATTATATTGGTGATTCAGGGATGACGCTGTTCAGTGCCTTGGTTTCCCTGCAGAAGGCATGGGATGTGTTGGAGGGTGGTGGTTGTTGCTAGCATGTGCTTGAAATTATGCCTGAAGTGGTGCACCCCTGCACCCTCGCAGCCTGAGCAGGGTGCAGGGCACTGCCGGCACCTGGCAAGAGGAGGGTTTCCACCCTTTGTTGCCAGCTCTGTGCCATAGGTACCCCGATGACCTGGCATAAGGTTTTGCCAGCCTCAATGGTTCAGCTGGAAGTGAGATGTAAGTATAGTTTGTGTCTGGGGACCTGCAGTCAGGAGGACAGTCATTTAGAGGTGTCTTGAATTCCCAGTGGTGGAGGTCTCTGCCAGAAAAATTGACCTTCTCTACTCTCAGGCATTCTCTTTCCTGAGTCTCCCCAACATGTGGACAGGGAATAGCTTCTGGCCATCTGAACTGTTATGGTGACATGTGCCCCACCGCAGTCTTTCAGAGGGACTCTACGAGACCCACATAACGTGGTGGATACTTGTCCAAGTGTCATACGATCCAAACACAAATGCATCTGTCACTTGAATATACATCACGGAAACATGGATATCGGGAATCAGTTATGACTTCCATGTCCTGTCCTGCATCTAGTTTGTGCTTGTACTGTTAATAAAGCTGTTTGAGATGAGGGGCCTGTGTGATTTGCCCTAGCCAAAGGCTGGGCACATCTTCAGCCGACCAAAGTAAGAACTGGCAGTTCAGGAGCCAATTTCTGTGTGAAGTGGATGTTTCCATCAAAGGAGAGGAGGCATGAAAACAGCTTCAACCATCTGATTTTAATGTACCACCATATGACTGTCGGGGCCCTCCCAGCAGCTTTCCAAACTCTCCGCTCCCTTTCTGCCCTTACACAGCAGAGAAGCTGAACCAAATACAGCTTAGCCAAGCATGGGCAATCTGGCATCCTTGCTCTGGTCCTGCATGGCTTTTATCTGTTTGAAAGTTACTGGTATAGAATACATTGATTAATGGCCCAGTAAATTAATTGGCAGCCTCTGTAGGTTGCTGTGCAGCTGATGGCTGCAGAGAGCTGTTGGAATTGAAAAGCATAACAAAGTGCCAACTTACTAGGCTGTGATGGTGCCCTGTACGGCAGGCGTTTTCCTAACAGGAAAGGAAACAAAGGCATTTCACCGAGGAATGTTGCAGGCAGATTGACTCACAAGCAGGGTGGGAGAAAAGAATTTTAAAAAGCTCAAAGCCAGGGGGAAAAACCCAAATGCGTAGTTCAAACACAGAGTTGGCACTCTTCAGATAATGGAGTCTTTGCCACAGGATTGTAGCTCAAAACTGACTTTGATTTGATTTTACAGAGTTTGATTATGTGGTGGTTTGTGTGTTGAAGGGATAGATCAAATTCTGCCTGCGTCTGAGGCTGTGAAGGTCTCTCTCCTGCTCTTTCTTTCCAGGGCGGCACAGATATAACTAAAGAAGGAAGTGCAGGCTGTACCTCTGCCAGCTGCTGCTGAGGCACTGGCTTTTCCCAGCTCTCTAGAGTCCCTTTCCGATCAGCAAGCGGAGCAATGACTGGGAATTCTGGCCTTAAAATACTCCCTATGCATGCCAAACAAATTGCTGATATTAAATATCAACCGCAACATTTTTTCTGTTGTCCTGTAATAAATCGAGATTCTGGTCTGTATGGGGAGAAAAAGGTGCCATCAAGAAAGAAAACAAATGAGAGTAGTTGATGATTCATGAAATAAAAGATGTTTTAAAATCATTTTAAAATGTCATGGAGAGCATTCTCTGATCTGCCTGATGTATTCATTCAGTTCTTTTGTGTGAGCCCTGTTATTTTGTTTCTCCAATTTTGTAAAAGAAGCTATTGAGGCTTGAGTTGTCTAGATGTTACAGGAAATAAAGCAAAATGCCTTGCTCTTCCCTGGTCTGAGGTTGTTGCTTGTGTGAAAACCCTGCTTCATAATGATCCTTCCTTACCCGAGGGACTGGAATTTAGCTCCTTCCATGTTCAGTGTTATTACTGTTC
This sequence comes from Steatornis caripensis, assembly GCA_013398225.1. Classification (NCBI taxonomy): domain Eukaryota; kingdom Metazoa; phylum Chordata; class Aves; order Caprimulgiformes; family Steatornithidae; genus Steatornis; species Steatornis caripensis. The sequence goes on along the minus strand of VZSC01012862.1, from coordinate 220,142 downwards.
CCTTAATGGGCAACACAGAGGGAGATGCAGCTCCAGAAGTCAGTTCCTCCGAATGATCTTTGAAACACCGTGACTTAAGTAGGATTATAGCAAAGTAGGATCTTAGCTCCTGCTCAGATTCCTGGCTTCTTGTTTGATTTTTAGTGGGAAGTTAGGATTTTAAGCAGGACTCGAGCTCAACATTGTATTGCATCTGGGTCTGAGCCCATGTCACTTAAAGTCACTGGGTGGTTTTCCTTTGGAATAACTAATGGAATAAAATTTTGCCGTGGGAGTCTAATCTTACCAAAAATGAGATCTGGCTTTAGGGCTTCTGCAATCAAAAATGCAGCAGCTTTGTAATGCAAGAACTTCCTCTGCTGGTTCAAAGTTAAAACAGAGTTTGATGGGTTTAATTTTGTATTCATTCAGAATTGTGGTCTTGTTCTGCAGTCGGGATGGGGGAAAATGCATACAGGATTTGTGGAAGGGGCCGTAGTAGAGAGCAGATTTCCATGCCTGATACCATGGCTTTTTCCTCACTGCTTGCCTTGCTGTCACTGCCTGCCATGTGAGAAAGCCTGTGTATGGGGATGTAAGAACAGCCTGACCAAAATGAAATAGAGCAGATGATTTGGAGGGGAGAGCTAGAGATAGCGGGGCAAGTATCTGCTCACTTGATGGGTGCTAAGGGTTCTTCAAAGAGTAATGAAAGACCAGGAATATTTTACCTGAAAGACTTCACCGTGAGTTTCTGCACATGGCATACGTCCAAGGAGGTTGATGAACAGGATGCATTATAGGAAAATAATGTTAACTTTACTATTTTGTTTGGTCTGATTAGTCAGAGGCCACTGACCTGCTGCCAGGTTATTCACTTGGCTGTCTGAGCCTCAAATAGCTTCGTCTGGAAGAGTGGGAATGTGTCTGCTCAGAGGTGATGTGCATTGGCAGTGCTGGTTGTGTGCTCGGTATTGGCATCTGATAAAAGCAGCCTTTTCTCCCATGGGGTAGGAGAAGACCACCTCAGCGCCTAACCCAGCAGATCTTTAGAAACAGTTGTGCCTCACACCAGTTTGTCTGAAGACAGACTTGCAGACCTCGTGTTTTGCCTTGTCTTTGCATAATAAGACTCGAAAGTATTGCTTGTCTTGGCTGAACAACAGAAATTGGCTGTGATGAATTGCAGTTGTGCCTGTTTCTGATCGGTTTAAGGTGCCTATTTCAAGTGGCCGGGAAGAAAGATGAGTGTTTACATTTTCTTTAAATGGCTGGCGCAGGCTCTTTGGCCCTAAGTAGTCCAGATTAGCGCATAGCCAAGAGTTCTGGCGCAGAGCCACAAGGACAGATTATTCACTGTACTTTGAAAGGGTGTTGTGTTTCTGTATCTGACCTTTTGGGTGGATAAATGGGAGGATTAGCTGCTAAGGAAGCAATTATCCACTCTCTATAATTAATATCTCCTTTTTATTCTCTGGTGCTACTTGACCTGGAACCAGAAACTGTTGGTGTTGCCAGTTTTGTGTAATTACCACCTTTAAAACAAGGATGAGTGTCCCAGACCTTTAGAAGTCATTGCAGTGGAAGTGGGGAGTAAGAACACAAGGGTGAAGTTATTGAATCAAGCTCCAGTGTCCAAAACAATGAAGATCAGGATGATTAAAGACTGTAGTTTTGTCCCTGAGGTAACTCTCTACCCTTTAATGCCACTGTGTCTTTTGACATGAAGATTAAATATGCTTGCTATTCTTCTTAAACAAAGCCTGCCCTGTCAATACAGCAAACAGGTGCCTAATGCTTCTGCACATGCCTTTTTAAAGGTTGCTTTTCCCATCAATTCTGCTGTGTTTTCAGCTGTCACAGTTTAAAATGCCACCTTGATCAAGTGCAGCTAGAGATTGTCATTCTGCACTATCATTTCCCATTTACAAACTCAGACAGATGTAGCCAGATGTTGATAGCATCTGACAGTTCTAGGAGGAGGATATATTCTTTTTACTCTATTTCTAAAAGTAATCCTGGATTCCTTATTTATCTCTCTGTCTATTTTGAGGTATTTATAGTGTTCATTGCCATTGTAAAGGAGACTGAGACTCAAAAAATATTTAATGATTCTCTGGAAATGTCCAATTTTGGTGTATATCTGGATTTTTTTTTGAAAAGGACTATAATTTTAAGAAGAACAGAGCAGTAGCTCAGCCAAATCAAATGGGATTCCCCTCTTTGAAGCATTTCTTGTTAAACTTTCACACACAAAAATCACTTTTGGAGCAAAAAGCCAAAGGAAAATAAACTTCTAAAATATGTAGATATAAAGTTAAATATTAACTTCTTTTTAAACTTCTAAAACAGGATTAAGTGGAGCTTTTAAAATGTACTTGTAAGTTAGTGGTTTATTGCAGACTCTTATTTGACACCATTGCTGAAGTAACACCATAGGTGGGAGTTAGTTATTTTTCCCCTGCATTGTGTTTTGAGATAAAGGGAAATCAGAGTTAATAAATTAAGGACAATTAAACCTTTTATAGGATACGTATTTTAGACTTTGCTGTCTGAATACCAAAGGTAAACAAGGGGATTTTCAGTTGAGTTGAGAGTCGCTGGGGAAATGCTGCTGGGTTTCAGGGAATGATGAAGTTTCAGCAGGCAAGGGGGGACTTTGTACAGCACACAGGTAAATGGGGCAATCACATAAATACATAGAAAGATTACTCACTGCAACCCAGGAGTGGGATTATCTTGTGCCTACCGCACACTGAAAGCAAAAACAAACAAAAAGGGTTAAGCATTTACAGTGCCAAACAGCAGTGTTTTACTCAGAGGAGACCTCCTGAGTTGTCTCCTGGGGACCGCATCTAGGGAAGAGCTAATCTGTCAAATGGTCTTCCGCAGAGCGCTAACTCCACTAAAGAGTACCCAATAATCTGTTTACCAGGCCTTGAGTGAATAGAAATTTTCACTGAATAGTCAAAAACAAAGCAGAAATTTGCGACATGTGAACTAAGATCTTCCTCTGACTGAGCATGGGAGGCTGAATTCCTGGAGAAAATACTGTCTGTATTTACTGCAGATACTGGAAAAAGTAATTTTCTTGGTAGAAGAGGGTCTCAACTGCCATTAATACTGTGGAGTCATCCTCAGTATAGTGGGTTCCCCCCTGCCTTGGGAGGGATACGTGGGCTCGTTTGTCTGAGCTCAGTGGGAGACCAATTGAATTAGCCTGACCTAACCCTGTGCAGTGTGAGAACCTGGGCACTGTTATATTACCCTTAAGGCAAATTGAACTTGGAGACAAACATTGACAGTGCAGATTCAAAAGAAGAAAAACGCGGAGAATGTGAAAGCTGAACATCCTGCATGCTCTTGCAGATGAGTGTGGTACTGCCTTTTATTCAATCAAGGATGTCACTCTGTGTTGTTGTAAAAGATGTTTGTCTTGGTTTTCAGAATATACAAGGACCAAACTGCAGGGAAATTTTAATTAGATCTGTTACCTTCAGTTAAACTTGCTAGTTCAATTCAAATAATAAATTAAGTTAATAGAATAACACAAGTCATCTTCAATTAATGGATCATCACTAAGCAGTAGCAGCGATGGTTTATGGTAGTCGTCATTTCTCAGTTGCTGTGTAGGACTTGCATGCTCTGGGCCAGCACTTGTTTTTTTTTATATCAAGACAAATGCAGGAGGTGCATTTACCTTGATGTGTTCAGATTAGGAGCATGTTGATTTTTCTGTGCCTCAGCTGATATTGTGTATAGGTATTTTTGTAGGTCTTCTTGGCCAGAGAAGACTTCCATTGGCAAAGCAAACTTTGGACTTTTTTAGTGGTGAGAGTCGATACTTGATCTCCCAAAGTTACCAGCAAAGCTGACATGAGCTTGCTTGGTGCCTGCATCATTTCTGCTGGTGGAGATTGCTCAAAACTCTTGTGGTCATCTCTTTTCCTCTCAGTCCCAGAAGAAGGACTTGTTGAGTTCATTTGACATTCTCAGACTTTACTTGTCTCAGAGATAACTCTGCAGTCTCTCTCAGTCCAAACATTCAACAATTGCAAGTCATGGCATCGGCTGTAATGATAATAATTAATTTTAATGAGAAAGAAATAGAATTAATTCAATCTGTCTTTGGTTGAACCCATACATCTTTTAGGGTTACTCAGAGCACTTGTAGATTTTTCCACAGTGTCTAAAATGTACTTTTAAAGTAAGTAAAGTAGGAATTCTCCTATAATCACCTGTCTCCAGGAGATGGAGCTCCAAGAAAAACACTAATTACTGTTTGGTTTGTAATTTAAATTATGAAAGTTAGCAACACTAATTCTATGTCCCTGGCTGGGAAGACTTGTCAACAGCTCAAATACCATTAGCGAATCTCATTTTGTGTTCCAGAAGTGTAGTGAAGGGAACTGAGAGGAGAAAAATACACTCATTTACCTCAGCTAGAGAGAGCCTGGGCCTGTATCCAGTTGTGAGTAATGCTTGCAGGAAACAAGACATGAGCATTTAACAAGGAGGATAATTAACTATTAGTGTAGCTTATGAAGATATGCCACAGATTTTTGCTTGCTGGGAGCTTTTCAATCCAAAATGCAGGGGTTTACTCAGTGAATACTTCTTTTTGAAGTTATTGAGCTGTAGTGAAAGGTTTTTCGTGTGAACACCTAAGACCTGTCTTATGGTTGAGGTCTGGCTAAACAGGCTTAATAGTGCTGCTTGGCTTTGAAATTGCAGTAATTGGGTTGCACGCAGGGATGTAAGGCTAGGGTTTGGTCTTTACTGAGAAAGAAAATTTATACCAAAGAGACCCTGTGCATTTGGAACTTGAATAGACCGCTCTCTTTTGGCTCTGTCAGCTTTCAAAAGAAAGTCCCGAAAGAGGCAAAACCCCCGATCCATCAGCAGCAGAGCCCTTGCGCCCCGCTGTTACCCCTGCCCTGGCTTCTTCTCCTCCCTCCCTGTCTGGCCTGGACCTGCTTGCCTGTGGTCTTTGGGAAAGCAGAGGTTTGCCTAGAAAGTGATCTCCTTCCTGAGGGAGAGTTGGCTGTGCACGTATGCAGCGTAGCAGATACTGGGCTGAGGTTTTACGGGGTGAAATTTATCCTGTTCAGTGCTGGTTGTCTTTGCAAATGGATTAATGAAAAATTTCGCCTCTTGAGAGAGACCGTGACTTCATCTCAGCGTTAAAAAGCTACCAAATAGTACAAAGCTATTTAGCAAATGACTAGTCCAAAGTGCCTATTATTATTGTGGCAGAGGAAAAACACCTCACTTTAAAACATAACACCAAGTAACAGTTACAGTTTTTATTTTAAATAAAAGTGAAAACAGGTTCTGCAAGTTCTTTTATTTCTATGAGATTTTTTTTTTCTCTCCAGTTTTTGAAGCTGAAAATTCCAAGTAAGATGAGAATTTTCAAAGAAAAAGCAACACAAACCCTTTTGCTTAAAAAACCTTTTTTTAATTTGGGAGGAAAGGTGATAAGAAGGAAAAAATTTATAGTGAGGTACACAGTTGCGTTTTAAAATTTATTTTATTTTTAATAATTAAGACAGGTAGGGGCCTTTGGTCACATAGAATTTTAAAGTCATTTAGGAGTTTTTTAACCAACACAAAAATCAATAGTGTGGATTATAAAAGTTGGCACTTCAACCTGAAAAAGAACCGACGCTTGTATAGGCAGAAATGTTCACATACACCCAGAAGGAGCCCTGTGTTTGTTTTTATGAGTTTAGACCAAACATCGACACCAATAATAATCCATCCAGGAAATGAAATCAAATTATCACACAGATTGATGCTGTTGGAAATGCTCAGAGCCCTTTTTCTGAAGATGAGTAATACAGAAATCAAGATGTGCCTTCAGACAAAGAAATAGAGACCTGCTTTCATGCGTGCTGGTATCACTGGTTTTTAACGTTATTTTCTGACATGTGGGAATGCTCTAGTGTGCAGGTGATGCTCTGAAGTGCTGGGTTCTGTCTTTGTAAACTGTAACTCTCCCTGGATTATATTACTTGCCATAGATTTTTGGGAATGATATGCTCCCATCAGTTTTAGGCTCTACATGAAATACAGCAACAACTGCAGAGTGTGCCTGAGAGGTTCCTTCTGTGCTACAGGTTTTGGTATGGGCTATATCCTCTCTCTGGCTTCTTTTTCCTTGTGATTTATAGAAGAAATAATGGATTGTGACCATAGTGCCAGCGTGTCTTGTTAGTCTGTCATACTGTCAGACCAGTTCCCCAGCACTTTTCTAGCAGTTTGTGTGCAATTTCTGGACTTAAGGATGGGTGTGTGGGGTCCAGCAGTACCAGTTTGGAGGCTACAAGGGATTAACCACACAGTCAAGGCCAGGCCAGGCCAGTTGTGTCAGGGCAAGGGAAGGGGACCTGCCACTAGGTATTATTTTTGAGGGTGTACAAGAAAAACAGGTGATTGGGGCATGCCTTCTTGTCATGTGACAAGATGTGTGAACCCCAAGGAGGATAGGAAATCATCTGGGTCAGCTGAAGATGATGGAGCCACTGGTATGGCCCATATACACCTGAGCTGGGTGGCTGCATGCCATGGCACCTGAAGTATACGTTTTTGGGCTGGATGTGCCAAAATCATGGTGACTATGAATCTTAGCAGCTCTTGCAGGAAGCAGTGATCACTCCCTTTTAGGAAGGTCTCCAGGCAGTATCAGTCACCTGGCATTACAGCAAAGGCAAATGAGATAGACAGGCAAAAGTGGAAAAGTTGTGAGATAAGCATGGCCTTGCACGTGATCTAAAATTTAGGATGCTCTTGGGGCTGCCTTGAACAGCACCAGCTCTTCTGGTACTGCCATTGCAGAGTGTGAAGTTCTGTGGACAGTCTCAAATTTGATCTCAAGCACAGCACCAAGGCTGCCTTTGTGTAACAGTTTGCGCACAGACATTATTATCATATTAATGACCTCTAAGATGTTGTTCTCTTGAGGAGCTGAGGGCTTGGTTAGTTTTATGTAGCCATCAGCTCTGATGTGCGTGTACTTTCTGCAAGGAAGGGTGGTTCCTCTGGCCCTTCTTTCATAACCTAATGGCAGCCTGGGCAGGACATGTCCTCTGATCGTGTCACTTATTCACAGAGCCAGACTGCTTAGGAAACAACTCAGTGCCACAACAAAGCATGGAGCAGGTGTCTCTGGAGAGTCAGAGGTCCTAGCAGCTGCTATCTCTAATCCCATGGTGCAAATACTTGCAAGTACCAGCTTTTACTTCTGCTGTTTTAATGGTTAGCAAGAGGATGGTTTGCTTTGCCCCTTCTATTTTAGAGTGCTGGTGCTTGGCTCTTTGTGAATCACTGGTCGGCATTGTTTGTTACTGGGGAGGGCTATCAAAGGCTTGGGAGTCTGAAAAAAGCAGTTGAAGTGCCTTGCCTTTCTCCCTGATTTCCCATGGCCAATTCTAGTTGAGCGTGCAGGCCCCTCTCTGCTTGCCAGTGTGGAATGAAGAACTGGGCTTTCTATGCACCTAGTGTTTCTTGGCAGCCTCCTTATGTGGGCTCACTGTGCCTGCAGGAAATAGGAGATGTTTCTGCATGCAGATTTTCCCAGGATATTTCAGGGGTGATTCAACGAATCACACAGGGATTTCGGTCCTCTCCTCAGCAGACCCTCTCCCCTACTTCTCCCACCAAAGTGGCAGAGCTGCCGCTAATTGGCCTGACAAGTGGAACAGCTCATTTCTGAGGGAACCCCATACTCTGCTGCAAAGAGGAATTTGCTTTCAAGTTGTCTCTGCCTTGTATTGTCTACATACCTTGGTTTGCGTGGGTGTGATAAATGGAAATCAAACAGTCCCAGACCAAGGAAACGACTGCTAAGTCCTGCCTGTCATTCCAGGACATTTGCCATGTTTATAACAAAGCTGGCAGGGTTGCACTGAGCAGCCAGATTCAAAGCAGCCAAAAGACTGAGTAGCCAAATGCTGCTCTCCTCCCTCAGATTTTTGGGTAAGAACACATCAAAGCTGTTGGAAGTGGGTTGAAGTGAGCTTGTTATTACTAACGTCCATCTGTGACACGGTGTCAGAAACACTGTGACCCAGCACAGCTATGCGGTTGCAGTAAGAAGCCCAAGACAAAGTTTGTAATTAGGATACTCCAATGGATTATTCCCACATTGTTATTACTGCTTAGAGCCCTCAAACTGTTCTCAGCCATGTAAAAAGGGAGATTTCATGGTCTAATGATTAGATGAGTAGAGCAGTATCAGTGGGGCACAGGGCCGGGCTTCTGCTCTGTGCTGTTTTCACTGAATTGCAACATGACTTGGTAAGTGGTTTCATCTCTCTGTCTCTCTCCTCTTTCTCTCTTCCTTTGCCTCTATCATCTGCCCCAAGTGAGATGCTAGGACTGAATTAGACACTGCACTTACAGGGGGAATAAATCTCTCCATTTTGTTTGTCTAATGCATCTGGATGAAGAAAAAGGAGACTGCTTTCCTTAAGAAAAAAAAAGTGGGGAGGAAACAAAAAAAAGTGTGCAGGTTTTCAGATGTTGTTTAGAACAGCTACAGTGACTCTGGCTTGAGAGGGAGCCTGGAACAGAACGGGGAAGACACCATTTTGCAAAGAAACAGACCTGCTCCAAGTTCCTCAGACTCAGGGGCTGAAGTGCCTATTGACAGCCATGTGGGCGGATCTGCAGGTTAAGGGATGTTTTCTTCTTGGGTGCACTCAGGGATACTGGCTTATTGGTAAAGTGATTTCAGGGAATGGATCCAGATGGATTCAGCAATGCTACGGTTTTCTAGCTTCATGTGCAAACTGCTTGCAAAGAAGGACTTGTGCCAGGATGATGTGCTTCAGCATCTCAACAATCTAGGAGGGACAGGGATTTATTAGTCGTGTAAAAGTGGCTTAAAGCAGCCTGAACCCCTTGTTGCTGCTGTCGATTAACTCACATGAAGGGTGGGATTACTGCGTCACTTCCTATACAACGTGATGTGTGGTGAGACAAAGCTCCAGAATTACAGCGAAGTCCTCAGACGATGGTGTATTAGCGATCAGGCACACAGCAGATCCCTTTGCTCTGTGGAAGCACCCCAGACCTGACTTCGATGCAAGGGGACTCTGCACCGCCGCAGGGTGGTTGGTGGTTGTGAGATTCAATGTGACAGCGTGGATATGTCAACAGAGAAGGGTTGTATTATCTTGGCAGAATTTTAGCTTCTCACCTAAGGGACTTCTCTTTCCCACTGCAGATGTAGATGATGTAAACTGGGCAGGGAGGGAAAGCATGGTGCTGCTGTTCAGCCTGTCCCACCACTCTGGAACTGGCACTGGCTTGAGGATCTTTCCCTGCTGAAGAGCTGAGCTGTGCGGGGAGGAGTGCACTTTGAATGCCAGCAGGAATAGCTGTGTAATCCAAACTTGTTTCCTGAATAACCCAGCCTCTGAGCACAATTGAGCTTCAGTGATGTGGGGAGAATCTTATTAAGAGGTTGTAACGAGGAAAGAAGACTGGCTTTTGTAAATAGTAAATGAAGTAGTTATTAAAAAGGAAAGACAAAACTACTAAAAGCCTCATTCATGTTACAGGTTCGGGCACGGGACAGAGCAGAAATCCACAAAAATCTGCCTTTCAGCTTTTTCTATTGCCTGCATTTGAATGGGAAATTGGATATCCCCAGGATTCTGGGAGACAGAACACAAGAGAACAGCACCAAATTCCTTCAGGGGTATGCAAGGAGGAAGTGACATCTATTTTGCATCCAAACATTACTTGAAGGCTGGTTAGAACTGTTGTTGTGACAGGGGGGTGAAAAAACACAGAGAAAATCCTCCTTCCCTTTTGGCTGGGAATCAGTGCAGCCAAGTGGGGGGAATACTAATGGAGGTCTCTGATCTTTCCTGCACTTACAAATGAATGCCATCCCCATTTCGAACAAGCCACTTACTCACCTATGGTCAAATATTCAGTAAATGTGAACCAACTTGCTAGTGATAGATGGGGTCATTCACATCGGGCCATCTTGGCCTCTCTGTCTGAGGAAAAGAATAGTATTAATCTAAGATAGTTATTCACTGTTCTTCAGTTAATTATCTTTACTTAATTTGATGTATGGAAAACAGTGGCTCACGTAAGTGAAGACTGGTATTTCAAAGGAAACTTGGGGGATTTGGGGTATTGAGACTTCTTGGATAGGGATGGACAGAAAACAAATCTATGTGTCATGAAGTGTTTTGAGGTTTTTGGCTTTGAAGATTGTTAGGCATTTTTCATAATCAGAGACACTAACTCTTTCCCCTTAATCCCTTTTCTAGAATACATTTTCTTTTTGGATACTCACCAGGGAGCTGGGAGAGCCACATTCAAGTGCCCGAAGGCCCACTCTATAAAGTCCATTTCTCTTTGAATCTCCCCAGTTGAAGCTCTTCCGTCCTGTGGTATATCGTTTTGGTGAATGAAATGTTGGATGATCTTCACCGTAAGAGTGCAGTAGTTATGGCAGTTGCTTGAGATAGATAGATAGAAAACTCATGGACAAGAACCTGTCCCCTATGGGACAGCCCAGGGACTTCCATATCAACTCATTTATCTGTCCTAAGGTTGTAGCTGCTCCAGCATCTTGCTTTGGGCGTCGGGAAACATCCCCCTCAAAATGAAATCAGAATGAAAACAAGTTTGGAAGTGCGGAAATACTGCGTTTTTCTTTCGGTCCTTACCCACAGAAAAAGCTTTGTTCTTTTAAAATGCGTTCTAGGTCTTTCAACCCATAGCTAGGCAGGTAGGCAGGCTGCTTGATGCAAAATATCCCCACATTTTGCGTGTGTCCTACACTGTGGCTGCCATTAGCCTATGTGGAAGACTGTGGTGAAACAAGAGAACAGCTGAAGACCTGTGTGTTAGTGGCTCCCCAGTTAGATTGCACCAGAGCCCATGTTTCATGCCAGTTAAGGCAGCACATCTTTCATCTTGCTTGTGAGGCGGACTTGAGCTGCTGCTGTCTGAACTGAGATGCTTCTAAGCACCCATGTAAACAAGGCCGAAAGCTGAATTGTTTCTTTTTGTTAGGCAGGAGGATCAAGCAGGCAAGTTTGGACTAAAGATTGCTCTGCTTTATAAGACCACACAGTCAACCTCACCTGCTCTCTGCTAGAAAAAACACAGGTCCTGGAGGTGGGAATAAATGCTGGAAGAGGCCAGTATGGGGAGGGACTGCTGACATTCAGTCAGGGAGACTTCACCTGTGTGGCATGATAAGCAAGATAGCTGTGCTGGGTTTCCTCTTCTTCATAGATGGAAATGAATAATAAGCATGTTAGCTGTCTGGCATTTATCCTATTTCATACCCCAGTTTTGAATGCACTTGTATTTAGCAGAAGACTTAAACAACCTCACGCGATAAGTCTAATTGTGGGAGTAGGTACGCATTCCCTGTTGGTCTGTGCCTAGGATGGTTTGTGGATTTGTCTGATAAAATCCTACTGTATTTTTCCCTTTTTTCCTCCGTCTTGGTCCAGTTCCACAGTCTCCCTTCGTAGCCCTGAAATCTTCACTGTGGAAGGCAGAGAGGGAAGATGGGACACCAGAGGTATCCTAGCATGTGTGGGAGTGTGAGTGCCGTCAGCCAGATGATGTTAGTGTGAAAATTGCGTGGAAGAAGATGCTGCAGTGCAGTTATATTTAACTATGGAAAACTTTGCCGATCTTGTAATAAAGAGGCGGCATTTTTTTCCAAACAGCAGGTTTTGGGGCTGAGCTCCTAAACATTTTTTGTTAGAAAATTATGTGTAGAATTAGTACTGAGCAGGCTATTAGGCTAGGCTTTTGTGTGGTGGTGATGGTTAGTTTCACTCTCATGGAATTAAACTGCTCATGTCATGCATGGCCATTCCTGCACTGACTCAGGTAGCAGATACTTCTGCATGGACCCCTCTTTGGGTCATAGAAACAGCAGGATTCACCTTGCTTAGCATGGTAGCGATGGTAATTTAATGCCCTAGACTGCTGGAGGTGTGCACAGACCAAGGCCCTAGTCTACTGAGACACATGAACAAATGCATGCTTAGTTTTTAAAAGCAGGTTTATACTTCCATGTATCTTGTCTGAGTTGAAGGCCAAATACGTAAAATATTTGCCTGAATTGAGACCTAAATAACCTAATAGCACTAGGTCCTGACTGAGATAGTTCAAGTGTCGGGAATGACAGCAGATCTTGAATTTAACACTTAATCAATCTATGAATGTCCCTTTAGTCCAACATTTAGTATTTATAAGGCTCTGGAAGTGAATAGCTCTGTTAAGTTTTAGATCCTCAAACTGTTCTGCTCTTCGTTCTCCCAGGGTGACTCAGGGGCCCGGTGTACTACAGTGGCTGCTCTTGCAAAGAGCTGGATTATAAAAGTCTCTTGATTCTTCCCTTGTTAGAAGCTTGTGGTTTATGAGGTTAGAAACCTTCCTAGATTAAGCTTTTGCTTTGTGTTGATAAGCCATTTTACAAGCTCAACTCTCTGAGCTTAATTTCAACCCAATGGTCCCTTTTCACTGTACCTACAGCAGAAGACATCATCTTTGGGGTTTTGAAAGAAAGTCTTGCAAGTGAGCAAGTCAAAGACAAACAGCTGTACCAGCACGGAAAAGCAAGGGAAGCTTATTGAAACCAAGAGACTTCTTTGCTGGACTTGGGAATTGAACTAGGAATTTATTTTTTTTTCCCTGGCCTTTGCTAAGAAGACAATGCCTGGCACAGCCTTCCTGGAAAAAGTGGATGGATAGTGAGAGACTGGATTTTTCCGGGTGACTCCTTTAGCTCATGTATTGTCCAAAACCTGCCTAATAGTTTTCAGTATCTAAGTGTAATAGTTTTCAGTATCTAAGTGTTGGGCTTCATGTAGTTGTGTTCTTTGTCCCATGGACTGTAAAAGCAACTGCAGAGGAGATTAATGTTGGTGCCGAGGTGAATACATAATACTGTATCTAATACAGTACGCTAATGCTGGGGGCAAAATGGGGACTGTAGGAGCACATGGTGACTGAGAGACTTTCAGGGACAAAGTCTGGGGCATGAAGGGAGAGGACAACATGGGATGCATGACAGGAAATGAAGACTTCCAGGATACCACAAAACAGTTCAGTGACTTGGCTGGAGCCTCAGAAGCCCAGTTCAGCGCTTCATCCATTAGACAGTGGCCCATTCTTGGCACATTCATGTTTTTTTAAGGTTGCAGTCATCGCATTTCACTTAACATAAAAGCAGTATGTGTGATATGGTGTGGAGTGAGCTGCGTCCCAAGTGAAAATGGGATGGTGTCTCTTGTGCTCCAGTGGTCTCTTTGATGACTATGCTCAAGGGACCCTGTGCAGATCTTTGCACACAAGTGGTGGAAGTTGATCTTCATTTGGCCCTCAGCCTCAAAACATTCTTGCCCTGGGAGTGACCCAAAACTATTCCCTGCCCCTTGGATTTCTGCCTAGACGGCTGCATGGGGACACTCCCAGAGGGTTTTTTTTTCCACCCGTGTTACACTCATGCAGACAGTGTGTGGCCCTGTTGGCTGCAGAAGGTCTGGCTTCTTACTTCTGTCTCTGTAGCATGCTCTGAAGTTTGGCAGTGAAAGATATGAGCAAAAGAAAGCCAAGTAATTAGCTATCCCAGACTTAATTCCCTGGGCAGAAGTTCACTTTTCAGTAACTGAAACTGGTTTAGTCCTAATCCCCTGCAAATCCCCCTTCCTAAGAGTCTTTGTGAGGCTCCCTTATTGCTGAGAGCTTCCAAAAAGACCAGTGCTGCTGTTAGGGTGAATTTTCCTAAAAGCTGTAAATGTCGTATCTGCAGTGTGATATAATACAAGGATAGTGAATCTCTGAACCCAGAAACCCCTTATGGTGGGGGTGAGGTTATTAATGTGCAAAACAAACTGGAAGAAGAGCTCTAGTGTTGCAGGCACAGCTCTTCTCCCCTCTGTTACTGATATAAGCCTCGTTTCCTGCCTGTCATGCAAGCTGGCCATTTTCTGGGAGAAGATTTTCTCTGAAACAGCTCCTGCTGCCTTTTCTGCTTTGTTGACTGATGGTGGTGGATATGAGGGGGTGCACTGGGATCGCTTGTCATTGCTGCCTCATTTAGCCGGTGGAGAGAAGTTGCTACAACTGATACATTTGGCACTCGCTTCTGATGATCTGAGCGATGGGTTCCACTTCTCTGTGTTTTCTCTGCAAGGAACCAGAGCCTGACTGCCCAGATCAGCTCCTTATGCTCTTGACCTCAGATGACCCACTAGTTAGGGCACTGAGTTAGCCTGTCTGAATTGTAATTCATGGGCCGCATGTCTCAGGTATATTTGCGAATTTAAAAAGGTGGAAATCTCAGCCATGAATCCTTCTTCGTCTTCGTGGGGAGGGGAGAGAGAAAATTAGATGTTCCTGTCCTTTGCCTACAGTGGATAGTCAGCCTGCTCATTGCAGATGAAACTTAATGCTTTTTCTTACAAACAAATGGGTTGGTTTCCTCTGTCTTCTCACACCCCTCCTTTACCTCTTAGTTCTCATCTCTGTTTGCTGTCCCAGTTTTCATCCTGGGAAAGGTCTGGGTGAAAGACTCAGCATCGAGTGGTACAAGTACTGCCCACTCTTCTGCTGCTGTTGCCTTCTCCTTTCTCTGCCACGGGGACCAGGTGGGGCACACCTAGCCCAGTGCGAAAAGGACAGTTATTTATCAGGACAACTTGGTAGGTGAGCATCTTTCTTTGAATAGGTATGCTAATTAAAGGCAGTGCATGTGCTTAATTGCTTCCCATTGTAACCAAGAACTCCAGGGAACTTGCTAGCCTTGGCAATAAACCAAAAAGAGGATGGTTTGGGGAAATTTATGGTCTAATGCCAAGTGAAGCTTCCTTTGTTATCTCTATGGATGATTTAAAGAATAGTGTCTTTTACTTGCTTCCCTCATAAACCTTTGGACTAATTAGCTCACATGGCTTCTTTCCTGAAAAAGGATTAAAGACGAAGAGTTAGGAGATAAATGAACCTCGAATGTGTGTTTTGACAGTGTTGCTGGTATTCTTTTTTCTGTTTTTTTTTTTTCTTTTTCTTTTTTAAAATCCCAAACTGGATCAATCTCCTTTTTCACTGTGCACTTCCGATGAAGTGTCAAGGGTCTGGTATCAGCTTTCTGAAGCTTCATCTGTGCTTTGACAGAGCCTTGTGACAGAGCTGTTTGATAATTGCTTCTCATCTTCCATGAGCAACCAACACTCACCCCAGTTCAACACATACAGATCCGAGGAGCAGGGGCATGGTGGCTTGTCCCAAGCTAGGTCCTAGATCAATGGCAGCTACTTAGGAATACTTGGGTGGGATTTAAAACAGTCACAGCTTGGATCTGTAAAGCTGTTACTTGGACACTAAGAAGATGCTGCTTCTTATCTTTAGAGGGATTCACATCAGTCGAAGGTTTAAGCGCCACTGAGGGAAGTAACTTACTGTACTCCTATATGTAAAAGTGATGTCTGTGTCAGGAATGTATGTGGCCTGGGCACACCATGTGATCCATGGAGGGATCACCTTGAAGCTGGTTTGTATCCCAGACTGGCTGAATTGCCCTGCTGAAGTTCTGCATCTCCATCTCTGTGTATCTGCCCTCCATCTCCATGCATGGCAAATGGATTCTGGGGCGATGGTACTCCTACATAGCTCAGTAAATTGGTGATATTAGGTGGGTGACTCTGAACGTGCTTGCTATAGCCTGGTCAGGACTGTCGTGCTGTTTAGAGATGATATAAAATGGCTAAAAAGTGCCTCTCCTTAACCTGAAGTGAGCGTTAAGTGCTAGATTGCAAACTGTCTGATGCTAGTGTGTCCTCTGGGCCGTGGCTGAAGGATCCATTCCCCCGACTTGCTCACAGAGGAAAAGTCTCTTTTTCTAGTAATTTCTAGGCTGGGGTTGCCACTACCACCCCTGGTTGCCAAACTGCCTCATGCCGGGGGACAAAGTGTGGGCATCAGGATGCGTCCAGAGCCTGAACTAATCCAAATAGCTCAGCTGAGTGAAAAGAGAGGGACCCAAGTGACGCTGACTTTGGTATCTTCAGGACTTTCTAGATTACTGGCTTGTGCTACTGTAGCTAAATCTACCAGCCCTTACTCTTTGCAAAGTGTCCATTGGTAGAGGTTGAGTGCCCTAAAGTGAGGGAGTCCTGGCATTAGCTTTAATGAGGGAATTGACTTCAATGTGCTGATGTGCAAACAAAGGCTTCTTGAGAGGACCCGTGTTTCTGAATATAATCCTCTGTTTCACTGCTCCAGAGACCCACTTGTCTTGGGGACTGGGAGTGCTGCATATTGTTATGCTTAATTTTAGGAGCTGTCTAGGAAATGCCTTTCCCCAGCCTCCAGTCTGAATGGGACTTTCACCAGTGTCCCCTTGTGTCCATGAGTCATTTACATTTTATGGTTAAGGGACAGCATAGCTCAGATCACCGTGCTTTTCAGAGAAAGGCAATAGTTACAATATCAGCTGAGATTTAATACTTCCACAGCAGGCAAAGTCTGTCGTATCAATTTGTTGTTCTGGCCCATTCCCAGGCAACATGCCATTCCCCAGTACAAAAGTGCCTATTGTTGCCGCCGAGCCCGTTCCAATGTAACATGCTATATGCCTTCTTCCTCAAAGAAGTGCAAGGTGCAATATGAAATACAATTTTAAGGATTATAGATTAAAACTAATTCTCAACAGTTCAACAGAGCAGGCTACGATAATTATGAAAGTCTTGTGAGCTGCCTGAAGATGAGCAGGAGATAGAATATTACATTGTGTAAGATGCAGAAATTATTCTAGTATTACAAGCTCTAATTCTCCAAATTATTCAAAACATGTTGAATAAAACATCCTATCTTTTGGCAAGAGAAACTTTGATTAAAATTGATTGGAGGAAGAGAAAGTAAAGGAAAAGATCCCTGACTCAGGAAATCATACCTGTCCTGTGGATAGCAGTTGTCCTATGTGGCTATGTCTGTACTAGAAAATTAAACACTTTCAAGGGACTGGAAATGAGTCACAGAATCATAAACGGATTTAGGGTGGAAGGGACCGTTGGAGGTCTTCTAGTTCAAACCCCTGCTTAAAGCAATGTGGACCTCAAAGTCCTGTTAGGGGTGTTTGTGACCTTGCCTGATTGAGCCTGAAAATATCCCAAGGGTGGAGCTTCCACAGGCTCTCCGGGCAATCTGTTTCAGGATGTAACCTCTCTGAGGGTGAAAAATTGTTTTGTTAAGCTTGGTTGGGTTTTCCCTTGTTGTAACTTGTGACCTTTGCTTCTTGTCCTCTATCTCTGCACTTCTGGGAAGGGTCTGGGTTTCTTTTCAATAACCAACCCCATTTGGAAGTGCAAATCTGCAGTAAAGTCCTCCCCTTAATCTTTGCCAGGCTAAACAAACATACTTTCATTAGCCTTATATGTTATGTGCTCCAGGCCTCTAATCATCTTGCTGGTCCTCTTGGTGAACTCTTTCCAGTTTCTCAACATCTGTGTTTTACTGGGATTTTCATGAGTGCTAGGTAGATAGGAGTCATCAGTCCCTTAGCTGCTGAAACGAGGGGGATTTCAGCATGTGCTTAAAGTATCTCTAAGTGCTTTCCTGGAGCTGGGATAAAGTTATGACCACAACAGTTTTGAACTTGCTTGGGGTCTTGTTCAGCTGAGTTTTAAGTATCACCAAGAACAGAGATTACAAAAGCATCTTAAAAGGATCTGTGTCAGCCCACAAATTGTCCTTGGGAGGTGCCTGTTTCTCACTATTGACTTTAAAGAGATGCAACAATTGGTAGTTCAGATTTTGGTGTTAATTTAAATGCCCTAATGTCAGGTGGATGCCTACCTGATACATCCTTACACATATAGTTTGTCTTGGCTTAGATCTGCTTCTGTAGGGTTGGATGGCCAGTCAGGTGTGAACAGGATAGAGCAGATACGCTCTCATCTACTCGGTGGTGTGGGAACTTGGGTTTGAATAAGGATGTTATAGGGGCATTATAGTGGTAAATTTGGTTAGTATTCAAGGTAAGGAAGGGAGAGGTGGGTAAACTTTGTAGCACCCACATTATCTGGGTAAATTCCCATTTCCTGAATTTAGTCTGGGGGACACCAATTCTCAGGTGTATGGATGTTTTGCTAGCTGACAGAAACTTTTTCAGAGGGGATTTTGAGGAGTGAGACATGATGCTGATATATGGGGATTTTCGTGGGTTTTTTAAAGCTCAAAGTCACCTGAAAACATCAAACTGGAGTTGAGTTATAAACATCTCACAGCTTCTCAGTTGAATTTAGGGTAAAGAGAGCAAAAAGACAGCTATACTGTTTTAAGCAGACTGGTTAGTCAAAGTTTCAGGGCATTGGTTTTGTTAGAAGACATGGTATTCAGGGAGCCAGTTCTCTTTTGGGGCCATTTTAATAATATAGGTAACTGTTTTTCCTTGAACACAGCAGATGTTGA
Organism: Steatornis caripensis; assembly: GCA_013398225.1. Classification (NCBI taxonomy): domain Eukaryota; kingdom Metazoa; phylum Chordata; class Aves; order Caprimulgiformes; family Steatornithidae; genus Steatornis; species Steatornis caripensis. The sequence goes on along the minus strand of VZSC01012862.1, from coordinate 201,698 downwards.
ACAAAGTTTTTGCTGTGTTTGTAAGATTGTGTATGGTAGTTATCAGGACAAAGACCACTACTGTATCATGCTGTTGCTTTTGTCCCTCTGAAGCCAGCTGCTTCAATGAGATTTCCCCCAACTCACATCAGGAGCTCAGGGATCTGAAATATCAATACATTGAAGCCCATTCAGTGTCAAGAGTGGGGTTTTTGTTAATGCCTGGTCCATCTCTCTTTCCCTTGATTCACATTGCTTCGGGTGGAAAAAGGGACAATATTACTCTTTTCAGTGATGGGCAAATCAGTTAAGCACTTCAAAAAGTTCCAGCCAGAACAATTCCTTCTATCTTTGGAAGGTTTGCTGTGGATCACCTACCTCCAGCACTCTTTGGAAGACTGCCCCCTTCAGTCTTCCGTTGAGATTTTGGTTGAGAACTAGGTGAGGGATTGACACGGCCATGAGAACCTGATGACAGCTGTGTGTCCTGTCTGCGCATGAGCTATGCTGAGACTGCTGAGGGCTACTTGTACCCAAATGTTAATGATCCTGTCCCCCTCTAACTAATCTGAAAAACGTCTTGATATCCAGGCTGGGTCAAACATGAGTGAAGTATAATGCCATTGCACTGTTGTTAGGTCTAGTGCCTTGACAGAAAGAAACAGACGTAAAAATTCTTTCAACTGGCCCTTCTGCCTGGTTGTTGGACAGGTTGTTGAAAGGCTCTTCAAATTGCTGTTGATTTTGGAAATCCCTGGATCAACGGGCTCTATATGAGGCTTGGAGTAGCAGATCAGTCTCTTTTAACTGTTTGTTCCAGATGGATCTGTTAAGTATCCCAAGAACCTCCAATTTTGGCTTTTCCTATGGGGAACAAGAAGTGCTGGGAGGAATTATGTCAGTCTCATGAGATCTTAGAGTCCCTAAACTCTGAAAGTTGCTCTTTGGAATTGTTAGTTTGTTTTTGGCAATTATTTCTTGCTGTCCTACAGTTTCCAGTCCTGAGGAAGGTTTTCATCCCACCTAAATGCTCTGTTTTTCTTTGGAGAATAATTCTGTTTGATCCCTATGCCTTTACAAACAGTATGTAGGAGGGTTTTTGTGCTGTTTCCCACTGCTTAGCCAAGATATAACAGTTCTGTTGTTTCTCAATGCAGGGAAAGTAATGTCTACACTGAAGTTATACCCAAGAGGTTTCTCTCCTTGGTAAGGTGCAGGTTGTGGAAACACACGCTTTGTGCCCTTGGTTTATCCTCTGGGTGGGACAGTTCTGTTCTGCAGAACCTGAGCCATTCTGCCAATTCCCCACTGTTGTTTTTATCCCCTGACCTTTCTCCTGACTTACCCCCCTCCCACCTCAAGGGCAAGAGACAGTGAATGGAAGATGGAGTTACAGCTTCCTAGACATTTGGCTGTTTTGTCCTTTGTACATCACTTCGTGGATGACAGGATATTTTTTCAGAAAATACCTTGCATGCTAATCTCTGTGCATTAGCTGATCACAACATGAACGCTTGTCCATTAATCCAGTGCCTTCCTGTGTGTCTTTCATCTCTATGCTCTCCAGCGTTCTCCTGTTTCACTTTTCTCCCTCCTTTGTCTTTAACTCTGCTTAATACAATCCACCTCAGTACCACAGCTCCAGGCTATGGAAACAGGGACAGATACTGTAAGCAGAATGATGGACTCAGTTAATAAACATGCCACCCAATGCTGACGGCTGTGCTCTCTGCAAAGACCAATCTTCGTGTGACTTTGACAGACATGTTTTGTTCCACTGTTTCTTTATCTGCTGATAAGAGTAGCCTACTGAATTTTCTGCTGTACTAACATGTTGACTAAGATGCTACGGTTTATTTCCAGAGAATTACAATCATATTTTATTGATGCTCTTTTATCTTCTAATAGATTGAGTTGCTTAAAAGCAAAACCCAATACAAAGTAGGGCTTAGTACTCTGTCCTAACTTCTCAGTCTACTATGCAGGTTTCTGTATCTGAGATGCTCATCCTTGGATCCTTGTGGAGGCACTGCAGAGATGTAGGCACTTTAAACATCATACAAGAGCAGCTGTACCAGCCTGAACAAAAGGGCCACCTGTAGCCACTCAGGGCAACCTGTTCTAGTGTCTGATCACCCTCACAGCTCAAGGAATTCTTAAATCAAGAGTTGTGTGTGAGTTCACCAGTTCTTGATAGATTTTTCTGCCATTCATTACTGATGTGGTGTTTTTACTCCGTGTAAACGTTTGAGACCTGCAGAAGGGCAGTGGAAGTAAGTACCACAGCTCAGCTTCGCAGAAGGAAAGGAAATGCCTCCTTTTGTTTACCCCATTTGATGCCCTTACACAAACTTCTTTTATTGAAAGAAACAACATTTTCAAACCCTTTACTTTCCTTCCAGTTTCTGTGTGGTCTGTTGCACCTCTCAGTTGTGTGTTTTCCAGGTAGAAGAGGCCTAGTTGCAACTTAACACCTTTCTCTTAACCGTCTCTAAGTTCACAGTGTGATTTCTGAGTGGGGAGGGAGATGGGAGGATGACCCAGGAATGCAGACAGTCTTCTGGATAGGAGTCCTTGAATGCTTATACAATGACACCATGGTGGTTTCTGGATTGCTTTCTTTTCCTTCCTAACAATTCCTAGTATTTCTTTCTTCTTTCTCTTGGTTATTAGTGAATATTGATTTTTATATTTTCACATATCTGTTACTGCTCCAAAATCTCTATCATGTGTTACTTTACGTTTATTTACGTTGACTTTTGTCTGTGACTTACCACCAAACTTCTCAGTATCAGGGGATCTTTCTGCTGTTCACCCTGCAGTACACTCTGCAGTACTTCCAGTGTGTGACATTTCAGACCTGGGTTGGATCTATGCTTCAGCATGAGACATTACAGAAATGCAGGCTTCTCTTCACTAGGTTTAAGGGGAGCCTAAACATGTCACTCACCTGTGGAGCCCTCTTGCCAGACGGTTTGTGGGGATAGACCTCAAAGTGCTGAGCTTGCTGCTGGCACAGCATGTGCTCACAAATACGTTGTCCTTCCTTTTGGCACTGGCTTGGGGGAGAAACAGAGGTCAAGATGGCTTGCATCTGCCACTACGTTTTCTGTAGCACCCCCGGCATGGCCTTTTCTCCTTGACATGGAAAGCAGCTCTCTCTGTGCAGTGTGGTGTTTCTGATGGGAGCAGTAGCTGGCTCCCAGAGACTGTGTCTCATCATCTCTTCACCTGGTGAATTTCTCCTCTTTGCTGAGAGATTGCTTGTGATGATCTGGGAAGGCATTTGTTGAGATTTAGAGAACAAACTTCAGAAGGAGTAATCGAGCAGGCTACTGCTTGAATCAATTAATCAAGGGAATGCTATTGGCTGTGTAAAATCTGGGCACTAAGTCAGTCATTATGTAAAATTCATAACAATTTTTTCAAATTTCAGTATCTAAAACTGTGTTCCTGTAACACTCTCCATGTTTGCATCAGAGTAAATCTAATTAATAAACATAGATGTGAAGACTAAACAAATCCTGGAAGGTGATCTTGTTACAGGGCTTGGCAGACAGAGTGCCAAGTGCCATTTCCATTGTCTGGAGCAGCAGTTTGCTTGAATTATAATGTTGTTTATAAAGGTCAGTGATGCTGATGGTCCACGAGACAGATGTTCCTGGAAAAGCCATTTCTTATTTCACTGAACTCTGTTGCAGAACAGTTTGAGTCTAACTAAAAGGCATCTCTATGTGAACAGAGCTGAGATGATGCTGAAATGCTACCTGGGGTCATGACAAATGGAACTCCTGATTTGAATAAAGGTTTTTTCCAGGGTGTTTTAAAGGAGGCCAAGGCTTGTCAATGCATCCTGAGAAGTGACTTGATATCACAGAATGGCTGAGGTTGGAAAGGACTAGCATCGCTAGCTGGTCGAGGAGGTGACTGTCCTACTGTACGCTGCACTGGGGCGGCCCTGTCTTGGGTACTGTGTGCAGTTTTGGGAGACTCAATATAAGGAGGACATCAAACCATTAGAGCATTTCCAGAGGAGAGCGACCAAGACGGTGAAAGGCCTCGAGGGCAAGACTTACAAGGAAAGGCTGAGATCACTCAGTCTGTTCAGCTTGGAGAAGAGAAGGCGGAGGGGCGGGTCCCCTCATCACAGTCTACACCTTCCTCATGGGAGACAGCAGCAGGAGGTGCTGATCTCCTCTCTTTGGTGACCAGTGACAGGACATGAGGAAATGGAATGAAGCTGCATAAGGGGAAGCTCAGACATTAGGAAAAGGTTCTTCACAGAGAGGGTGGTCAGTCGCTGGAACAGGCTTCCCAGGGAAGTGGTGACAGCACTAAGCCTGTCAGTTCAAGGAGTGCCTGGATGATGCTCTTAGTTACATGGTTTAGTTTCAGGTAGTCCTGTGAGGAGCAGGGATTTGGACTCAATGATCTGTATGGGTGCCTTCCAACTTGAGATATTCTATGATTCTATAACTCTTGAGATCGTCTAGTCCAAACTATCTGCTTAAAGCAGGGTGACCTACACCAGGGTGCTCAGGGTTGTGTCTAGTTGGATTATGAATATTTGCAAGGCTGGAGAGTCCACAACCTCTCTGGGTAATCCGTTCCAGTGTTTGATCACCCTCACAGTTATACACAGATGTTTGAATGGAATTTCCTGTATTTCAGTTTGTGCCCATTGCCTCTTGTCCATTCACAGGATATAATTAAGAAGAGTCTGGCTTTGTCTTCTTTACTCCCCTTCATCAGTTATTTGTACACATTGACAAGATTCCCCTGAATCTTCTCTTCCCCAAGCTAAGCAGTCCCAGCTCTCTCAGACTCTCCTCATATGACAGATACTCAGTCCCTTGATCTTCTTTGCGGCCCTTTGTATTTGCATCATATGTCCATGGCTCTCTTGTACTGGAGAATCCAGAACTGGACACAACACTCCATGTGAGTCTCAACAGTGCTGAGGGGTAGGATTACCTCTGTTGACCTTCTGGTGATACTCTTACTACCAATGGCTGCCTTTACTGTGAGGGCATATTACCGGCCATTGTCAACTTGGCATCCACCAAAACTCCCTGGTCCTTTTCAACAAAGCTGCTTGCCGGCCTGTTGGTCCCCAGCCTGTAACGATGCATGGGGATACTCCTCTCCATGAGCAGAACTTGGCAGTTCCCTTTAGTTAAAATTAATGAGATTTCTGTTTGCTCATTTCTCCAGATTGTCGAGGTCCTTCTGAATGATGGAACAACTATCTGGTCTATCAACTGCTCCTTCCAGTTTTGTGTCATCTGCAAAATAAGCAGATAACATACACAAGTTCAGAAATGTTCCTTAATGTAATAGAAAAGCATAACATTAGACTCAACAGTAAAATAACTGGGTGCAGTTCCCTGTCCTCGCACGAGCCAGGATAATATAGGAGGGGATATTATCAATCTAATCTAAGCTGTTTGAAGATTAAAAAAAAAAATCATATTTACTGGGGGCGGATGGTGTGTCTGGTTTCAGTATGGGATTGGGATACAGCTGAGATGTGCATTCAGATCCAGGGACTGGGAAATGCTCGCAGGTCTTGTAGTTTAATCACAGCCTTTAGCTGTAATTCTGTCCATATATGAGCACAATTCTCACTGAGTTTAGCAACAGCCGTCCCTGAAACCGTTTGGGCCTGTGATGTGTTTTGGTATGTAATACAATAGGTAGGAAGAAAACGTGTGCTGTGGATGTAGTTGCTGTTACAGCTGCAAGGCAAAGAGCCCTTCAAAGTGTTACTCTGCAAAAGAAATCCCCTTCTCTAGCCTGTTAGTCAAAACAACTGCCCTGTGTCAAAGCAGCGCAAATAGCTTTTAGCCAGAAAGCTTTTCTAACTGCTGTTACGCTGGGGCCATTCTGCTCTGCCTGATTGCTGTCCCTATACAAGGGGTTAGTGTAGTATGCGGCTTAATAAATTCCACTGTCGGATTTCTATTGTCTCTTTGTTCTTTGTTGCCAAGGAAGCCAAATATTATTTCTGTCCTTGAAAGAAGCTGCAAATATGGGGAATGGCCTCAGTGAGAGATGGGGGAGAAAAGGGACCCTGTGGAAAAATGCGCTTTGTGTTTTCACTTACTGCCTTTATAGAGATGATTATGGTGATGTGGTAGAACGGGGCTGTTCTGTCTTTTCTCTGTTAGTCAGATGTCTTCATTATTATTATTAATTTATTTTCCAGGCTAAGCAGTTCCTTCCCTTTGTGGTACCCTTTTGTCCCCTTTGTCATGTCCTGAAGTGCTACTGAGTGCTCTTGATTAAAAACCAGTATGCATTTATATCTCTTTTTATCCCCAGTCTTTCTGTCGCTCTTGTTACTTCACATTCACAGGCCCTTATTTTTTCCTGGCCTGCCCATGGATATAGAAATGGGACTGTCTTTGGCTGATATTTGGGAAATTGAGGTGCAGGGGTGATACCAGATGAAGTGTGCTGGGAACTCTTCTGTGGCCCTACTGCTGGCAGCCAGAGCTAACCTTTCCTGACGGCACCAGGGAAGAGGTAGAAGCTGTCCGTGGATGGCGTTTTGGTCCTGAGAAACTAAACTAGTGTGGTTAAACCTCTATACTAACTACATACGTGCAGTCTTGCTTTTGTTTTACATGGGAATCACTTTCAGTTTAGGTACTAGAGACAAAAGTTACGGTGGCAGTCAGACTTCAGGAATAGCAGAAGCTCAAGAGCACCAGAGTCTTTTCAAAGACCATGTTCTAGCACTAGCAACCACTGTGTTGCTGTAACATAAACCCTCATTCATCTGTGGGACTCCAGAGGGATCAGGGCAGTGAGTTGCCACTGTACTGACCTTCAGTACACGGTGAGCTGCACATTGGGAAACCCTTATCAGAAGAAGGTCATGAAGCCATTGCTCAGTGCTGTGATACACAATGAGCAGCTCAGCTCATCTTTCTTTTGATGCCTATAATGAAAATATGTTTGAGCTAGTTAGATGGGGCTCCCTTTATAGTCAGCAGAGAGTGGTAAATCAGTTTCAGACATGGTTTGTCTGACCTCTACTCCTGTTTTCAGTTAGACATCTACTTTAGAATAAAATGTTTCACACATCACAGTGCTTTCTTCTTTCTACTTACTGTATGGACAGACCTCAAATGATAGCTAAACCCCGTGGGCGAGGGGGTCTAAGTCTTCTAAGCCAAAGTTTTCCTCCACTGTATGGCTTTGTCTAGCTAGGAAACAAAGCTACCTTTCCACCAATGCAAAAAAAGAAAAAATCTGATCTAATAGGTCTTGATAATGAAGGCTACACCAGGATGAACTAGCTTAGCCAGTAATTTTTAAAGTCCTGAGAAGAATACTACAAGTTCTGTGATCGACTGTCATCATTCTTCAGGAAAAATAAAACTGTGGTAAAATTGGTGAGATATTTTGAGACAGACAAGGTTTTTCACTTGAGCACCAGGAGGTTATAGCTTGTTTAACAGGCAGAAATGAAGCTCCTGCATTAGTGCTTGATCCTCAGCCCCAGGTACGAAGACCATCCTGCCTTTATTCCCAAGTGCTAATTTCCTGACCATTCCTGCAATGCCTTTTCCAGGAGGAGCATGTGGCAAGTTCATTGAGCAGCCTGACAGCTCAAACCGGTAATGCTCAGGATGCCTGTCTCTTTTTACTGTTGTTTATATCAATCTAAAAAAACCCCAACAATTCACCTGTGAAATCATCGTTCCTGCTACCTTGACAACATTTATTGTTGCTTAATGTTGGCCAGTTACTGGTGAATAATAAATTCCCTCTTGGCTGAAGTCAACGGCTTAAACAGAAGATGCTGATCTGGCAGTTTTGCCTGGTTGTTGCATACGCAACACACTGCATGTTCTGTTCAGGCAGTATTTGAGGTTTGTAGCCACGTCATCAGAGAGAGGGCATATCAGGAATTAAGGGAGACTCGTGCAAACCTACTTTTTCATCTTCTTATTTTTTTCTCTTTTTACAGTCAGTCTGAGCTCCCTTTTCTCCTGGATGATTTTTCTCTCTGGGTAACAGAGTCCTTTCTGCAAGCAGGTGTGATTTTGAGCTCGACCATGTGGGAACATAGTAAAGAGATGTCACTTACAAAAGGATATTCTTGCTCAAAATCTTTATCTTTTCTTCCTTTTAATATTTTAAGGCTGCTTTCTATTTCTCCAGTTTCCCTACTTTTGCTCAAGTGACCCAGCCTCCACGATGCTTCCAGCTGTTTCCTGCTGGCAGGATAAGCTCCTGGGACCACGCTTCTAATTAACAAATGAGAAAGGGGATTTTTTTAATACGTCCACTCTACTCTGTGTCTCCTTTTGTTTTCCCTTTTTAATTTCCTTCTTTTTCCCCTACTCTGCTTCTTCCTTTCTCTGTTTAGCCTTTTGTATCTTGTCTCAGTCTCTCCTCATTTCCTTTCCTCTCTTGGGGTTCATAAAGCTGCCAAGGCCTGGCCAAAGTAAAGAGAAATACGCATTTCACAGGCGAAGGTCATGCAGAGGGCAGCATCATAGTTCTTATTGCAGGTCCTGGAGAAAAGGATGCAGGTTCATTCCAGAGCTGTTGCTTTCATTAAATTTGTCAAATCTACCCTGAATAAGAATAAATAAATAAAATACGGAATTTAAAGCAGAAGGAAAAGGGAGATGTAAAAATCTCGGTGTTGGAAGCAAGCTTTTGCCTATTTTTTGAGTCTCTTGTGAGATGAGTTTTGGGAGAATTAAACATGAGGTCTCTAGTCCGGAGGGGACCCATAAGTGTGGATTCTCTACAGTGTCTCAGCAGAGCTCGCAGCGTATGTCTGTGAGTGGTAGGTGCCCTTCCGACCACAGACAGCAGTTTGTCATTGTCCCCCAAAATTGCCTGCTTCTTCACTGGAGAAATTGCTAGGTGGCAAAGCAATCCACAGTGATTTGACCTACTTGAGCATGAAAATTGCCTATCCCCTACCCTTATTACACAACATCAAATGAGGGAGGCCTTGAATTTCACAGTCTGCAGTACAAAACCCTTTCTAGTAAAAATCACTGTTGGAGTGTTGAAGTGCTTGTTAAAATCAGTGAGAGAGCCTACAACCTGACTGGAAGTGTTCTCCAGTAGGAGAACTCTTCACTGCCTAGATGGTATGCGCACATGTAAGTCACGCTGTACTATTTCATGCAACATAACAGGATTTCAGATTTGCTCTTCAGGATCACAGGAATTCTTCAACATTTTCACCTGCCAGTTGAAATCTACTTTTTTTCAGAGATGCGTAGGTCACTCTGAGAACCCCGGAGCCGACTTCTGGCGCTGTGTGCAAAGCGCTCGCATCTGCTTGTGATGGCTTTAGCAGTAGCACCCATAGGGTTATGCCCTTTTGCCTTCACTCCTGCCATTTGCCCTCGTCTAAACAAAGCTGCCATCTCTGTCATCTCTCTGTACTCGTAGTCTTGTCAGAATAAGTTCTCCCGAATGGGGAGAAACCTGTTTATTTAGTATTGACGTTCCTTAGCCCTTGTTCAGGTTGTTATGGCTTAGTTCTTGATTTGCTCAAAGAATTGGCTAGTGCGCATAAAGTCTTGTCTGTCACTTGTGTGGTCGAATAACTTGTTTTCTTTGTCCCAGTGTGATATGCTGTGCAAAAGCATTCTTTTAATTTGAGCGGTAACAGGATACTTCCCTGTCACTCCCAGTAAAGCTGTGGGCAAAGGCCAGGCTGCTTTTAGGCACTTCTGCTGCTGTAGCTCTGCAGAGGTGCACGGTTATAGCAAGACTGATTTGTATGTCCCTCGCTGCATGTTTCTAACACAGAACTAAATGCTTCCCCCTGTGTTTGCAATGGTGAAAGGCTGTGTTTTGGTCAAACTAGACAATTCCCAACCTACTCGGGTTGGTATTCTGTCTCTCGCTGTCACGCTGTGTAGGGACATGAAGGAGCTGTCACAGACCTTACCAGAGACCTGTTGATACACAGCAGCTGCTTTCATGACAGATGCCGAATATTTCCTCTTTCCAGAGACTGGATTTTCTTTGGTATATGGTGATTGGTAATCCTTATGCTTTCAGAATACTAGAGGGAAAAACAAAAGGTGCATTTATTGGGCATGAGGGAACACCAGAAGACTGCTTTTGGGCACTGTGCTCATCAAAATTGACTTCTCTGTGGGTGATATGGCTAAGAAAGGCCCAAGAAGGGATTTGATGGAGATAAAGAGGTGCCTTGCAGAGACTTAGAAGGTGCTTCTCCCCTGGGCGTGGAGAAAGTGTGACAGAGATTGCTTACAGATTGACCTCACAGGCTGTGACAGTGCAAATTCTACACTATGTTATGCTATGCTATGCTATGCTGTTCTATATTTTGGATCAGGTGGACGTGAACTAAGGTGTTGATGACCTTAAAATGTTCTTGGCCTCTTGCGTAAGTAGTGAGATGTTCAATGAGCTCAGAGCATGTCCTGGGGGAGGTGCATGGATCCAGCTCCTGACTCCTTTCCCTGTCACATAAGAATATTGCATTGGTTAATCACTTTAGCAACTCATGAATAAGTTGGTCCCTGGCCCTTGAGAAATGGCACAAATTTGATTTCAGCAATTGTAGTGATTGAACTGGACGGTGCAGAAGGGCTGTCAATCTCTTGCCATAAGATCCAGTCAGTGATGCTTGTAGGAAAGGTTGAGCATCAGCAATTTTAGTGATTGGACTGGATGGTGCAGAAGGGCTGTCAGTCTCTTGCCATAAGATCTGGTCAGTGTTGCCTGTAGGAAAGGTTGAGCATCAGCATGCCCTGGGAGCAGGCTGAGTGTGGGGACAGATCCTTTTTGAGCTCTTAAACTTCACTGCCGGCAGTGCTGCCTATGGCTGCAGGCAGACACTAATCTTTGGGATTGTTTTCTCTTAGCTAGGGTCTTCCATTTGCGTGTTAGACTTGTAATGATGATGATTTCCAAGGTCAAATTTGTTTTCCATAGGAATTGTCACAGGAAGGGGTGGGATCAAGAGGACTTTATGGTGGAACTGGAAGTCAAAATGAACACGAATGAAACTTGTCTACATGAGGAAGTTTACCAGCAAAGGTGCATTGGTAGTTATGCGGGTGTCCCTCCGTGTGATGACATTTACTATGGAACATTACATGGGAATCATTATGGCAACCTAATTATATCACTGTAGTTTTGCTGTTAAAAATCTCTTGTATATAAGAGATTCAGAGAAAACTGTCCTTTCAAGAAAATAAACCTGTTATAACTTAATTTAGAAGAGCTACATGAGCCCTGGTGGTATGAGCTCTTTATCACTACTTAGAATGCAAAAGCAAGGCCACAGTGAACAGTGCTGTGATTTATTTGTGCGATGACTGTGTTTTGGAAAGGACTTGGTTGAGAGTCAAGGAGAAAGAGCCAACTGAAGCTGCTGAGGAAGTATCATCCATGTAGTTCCTTCAGCTATAAAGTGACGACCTTAGAACTTACTGCAGCTGTATCTCTAGAATGAGATAGTGCCTGGCTTGTCTGTAGTGCGTGGAATTGACTTTTTTGGGCTGTAGAAGTAGACATTAAATCTCTCTCAAAATTGCAGCTCTCATTCTCTGAGTACTGAACAAAACCCATAAGGCTTCCCAAGGTGACCCGGTAATTATCTTTAGGTTATGCTGTAAGATATATTTTATAAATATGATTAAGCTATGTGCAATACATTTTATATAATCGACACCTAATTCATATTAATGCATACTAAGCTATATTTTTACAATTAAAGACATTAATGTTTATAATGCTATAATGCTGTAAAACTAACATTAATTATGTCATGTATTAATACTTATAATGCTATAACACTATTTTAACAAAGTGTTCTAAGAAATTTAGCATTTAGTAAAAAATGAACTCCACAGTTATAGTGAGGTTCAGGCTTCTCCTGCAGCTTAAATTAGGTAAAAAATGGTGCAAAGTTGTTTGTGGTTTTTTTTTTTTAATGTATACGTGCATATGTCTGCATATAAATAAATTATATATGTACACACATATGTACAAACACACATGGAATTTTTAGGGGGAAGTGTTACAAGTTGCCAAATCTAGTAGCTGATAGAGGCAAGGCAGTGACAGCCCTGTGTTCCCAGGTGCAGGCAGCAGTGATGCTGAGCATCTATTCCTGATAGAGAGACTTATGTGTCTCTGGCCACTCAGATCAACACAGGCAGAAACATTCAGTGTTCATGCAAACACAAACAGCACCAGTGGCCTCATCTGGTTTCCCTCTCTGGTTGATCAGGATGAAAGCCTGTTTGTTAGTAGAAAATATGCATGCATACGTACAACGTGGATTCCCCCATAACTGACCTTAGACAGTCCGTGCGATAGCTGGCTTTTAGGTCCTCTCACCTCCAGTCACATCACACACAGACATGTGTGTGCAGATGGGTCTCTCAGTTGACTCCTGGTCTTCCTGTAGCTGGCCTGTGCCTCCTGGTCTCTCCTGTCTGATCTCTCCAGTATACGAGCCAGGCTTGTGGCTACTTTCATACCTGGCTCCCAAAGCTCTTGTTCTACATGCCAGCTAGTCCAGCTTGATATTCACTAGTGATCACAGAGGTACATACATGCCCACACAGTATGCAAGCTCTCACTTGCTCCGGTTGCTGGTAGGACACACACACGGACTCCCTGACCTGTGGTCTGACTCTGGTTGCTGTCACTGGGACCCCCATACACACACACACACACTGATCAATGCAAGAGGCTTTGATCTGAAATAGCGGAGCAGGAATAAACAGCTGGAGAGAGGATTGCAAGTTGGTGAAGTCCTGGTGCAGCTCCTTTCTGCCAAATTCCCTGTACTGTCAAATTTCCTTCAACGTTGTGGCTGCCTGCAGCCATACAGCTAGTGAAACAAGAGTTTTTTAAAAAGTCCTTAAATCCAATGGAACTGGATGGTCAACCCTTTGAAATACAGGTCATGATACTGGTACAAGATTATAAGAGAAACACTGACAAACTGGAGGGAGGCCTGTGGAGGGCCAGTAGCATAGTTTGGGGCTGGAGCACATGGCATAGGAGGGGAGGCTGGAGAAGAGAAGGCTGAGAGGGTATCCAGATGCTTCCTTCTGCTTCCTAAAAATGGTTACACATAAACCAAAGCTAGGCTTCTCTCAGAAGTGCAAAATAAAAAGGCAACAGACATGAGTTATGACAGGGGAAATTCTGAGCACTTGTTTGAAAAAAATTTTAGTTGGAAGGGTGGCGAAGCACTGCCATGAGTGCTTCAGAGGCTGAGAAATCCCTGTCCTTGGCAGTCCTTGCTCAGGGCTGAAGAAAATGCGAGCGATTTGATCTCACTTTGATATTGGTCCTGCTCCGAGCAGCAGCTTGGACTAGATGATCTGCAGGAGGCCCTGCCAGGCTAAATATCCCTGAGTCTCAGAAGATAAGCTTAAAAAAAAAAGATAATTTTTAAACTCTGTTCATTTGCCTTCTCAAAATGTAAAAGATTAGGAAAAATAAATCTCCATAGCCATAAGCGCTTTGAAAACTTGTTTTAGAAAAAAGTAAGTCCTCAAGAAACCATAGACTTATGGGACATTCAAAGAAAATAATCTAAGATGTTCAAATAGCAAGCAAGATTTTTTGTATTGAATTTTCAGAGCAATTCTTAAAAGTTCTAGGCCCAAAATACTTGCAGTCAGAGTTGCTTATTAAATTCTCCAGAGCTATTCCAACAGTTTGTGGAAGGGCTGTAGTGTTTTATTAAACTCTATGGGAGTTTATAGGTAGGAAGTTTAAGGCAATAATCATAGAATCATAAAATCATTTAGGTTGGAAAAGAACTATAAGATCATCAAGATCATTGAGTCCAACTGTAAGATTGTTAGCAACATTATTAGCAATAATCCTCACTAGTATCTGAGTTAGTTAGATTCAAGCCTGCAGAGTTGAAAACCACGATGTTTTTATTCCTGCCACCCCTAGCGCTCAGCAATCTAATTTCCACTACCTTCTCATCCTTACACAAACCCGGGAGACCTATGAAATACTGTTCAGCATTTACAAAACATTACCTTGTTTAGCCTTGAAATGCTGGCGCTCAGCTGCAGTTCTAAATTCACTCTTGTTTGAAAGCTGTATTTCTAAGTTAACACTGGATACTGTTTGGAGCCACAACTGTGGTACAGAAGATCAGATAGTGGGCAAGGAACTGTTGACTTAAAATAAAAATATTTCCCTAAGTATGCTTACAAGATGTTCAAGTTTTTCCAGTGCTGTGTGGTATCTGAAAGGTGAAAGGATTGCGGAGTAGCCGAAGTGAAAGCAAATCTTTCTATAGAAGGTTTGTAATAGCAAGTTTTAATCTCCAGTATTAGTAACAAAGCAAAACAAACCCTGCTTGTCTGTACTAGGCTGTTCTGTGATTTGAGAGCGCTGCTTTTACTACTGCAACCACAGGATTATCAGTAATGCCCGGTATGAAATGCGTTCATTGAGTTACTTGCTCTGGCTTCAAGCCTTGCCTGGGGTCACATTTCAGCCCTGTTTGCCTGTCCTCGTGGCCTGTTATTCTATTCCACCGGCTTAGTGCTGTTTCTGTGAGACGTTATGAGTACTGGTGTTCTGCGTATAAAGAATAGGCTGAAATTCTCCATAGCCTATCTGAAAAACAGGATGGTACAGAGGTGGTTTGAGCTCTGATTAAGGTCTCTCCTGGAAGAAAATTCTGTTTTACATTCAATCTCAAAAGCATCTGCAAGGAAGCTGAGGAAACTAGAAGAAAATAATAGTAGATACAGAAAAAACAATATTTATTTGGAAAATAAGAGTTTTAAAAATAAAAGAATCTGTGCCAACCAGGGCCAAGGCAATGATTTATTCACTAACACAGTTAATTGCACTGACTTCATGTGTTTCAGACATCGCTGGGAGGGATAGAGTTACAGTCAGCTTCAAGCATTGTGTTTGGCGAGTAGTGGAGAGTAATTGCTGATGACTGATAGGAGTCAAACGCTGGACTTTGGAAAAATACATTGCAAGTGGTGTTTGAAAGGAGCATTTCCTTCTTGTTAGAGGGAAAAAATGATCTATCATTTTTGTGATGCAGTTCTTTTGGTTGTTTATTCTGTCTTCAGAGTGTAAATCCCTGCTTTGGTAGTGACGTTGGTCTTTTGAATCAAGTTGATGTTTAGCACTTGACTCCTATACCTTGATTTAATTTAGGAGTATGGATACCCACCAGCAAAGATTCTGTGTCCTCAACACAATCTTTAAAAAAAGAGAAGTGCTAAACCCAAAAGATATTGAGATTTTTTTTAATCCCAGATTTTCAAAAAATGTAGCATTTGAAAAAGTTTTGGTGGGCTTAATGCTTTAGAATTTTGTTATGCTTTTACCATGCTTTCAAATGCAATCTATATTTTTAAAGAAAAGCTCAAATTACCACCTGCTCTAACATTGTCTTCTCTAGACAGACTAATAAGTGAACCACCAAAAAATTTCCTGATAAAATCATGAGAATTTATGTCACTTCCACTCTAAGATGAACCATGACAAAACAGAGTAGATCTGACTGTGGCAGTACAGCTGGGATGTTTTCCTCAAATATTTGCTTGCCTCCAGGTCCTGGATCTGACAATGGTGATTTCACATCCCAGAATCTGAGTATGAAGAAAGGACTGGCAAGTGTCTTTGACTATCTTTAAAAAGAGCCTGCCTTAGTTTCGTTTGGAGCAGACACTTATAAGACTGTAGCTTATGTCCCAGATAATAATGCAGAGACATATACTTGATAGGGAATTATAACATCATTTGACAATACCTTTATCATCTCAGTTTCTTGACTGTCATATTCTGTGATCTATGAATAGCCAATAAGTGATCTGCTGTATCATTTTACTAAACTGAAATAGTTTCTTGCAGCCATCCAGAAGAGATTTTTTTCATGCTTGCCAGGAGAAACACTTGCTTGTCAAAGCGCTCTCTAAGCTATTCCTTGTGTACTCATGAAGTGCTTCTTACCTTGGTATACAAGTGCCATTGAAGTCCTCAAACACTGACACTGGCTACATGTTTATGAGTTTAATTCAGTAAAGAGCATCCCATTTGTTCCCTCCCTGGTATCACATGGTACAAAAAGTCACTGGAGACTTGTTACTGAAAGTTCAGCAAGGATGCCAAAAAAAATTTAGATTTTGGGTTACCGAACCATGAATCAATAGGTAACAAAATGCCAACAGTTTCAAAAAGACTGCCAATCAATGTAGTGCAAATTTGGCACAATTAAAGAGGGGGAAAAAAAGAACATTAATTCTCTACAGCCACTTCCTTTTGCTCTTTGAAGAACATCATGTTATCCCTGATCACGCCCATGCCTAATCCAGTATCTTCTCTCTGACAGTAGTCAGTGCCAGATGCTTCAGATATTGTGCTTTGTTTATTTTAGCTAGTTACCATCAAAGCATTCAATCTCTTCAATATCTTGAGCTTGAATGAACTCAAGTTATTTTGGGATTGCTGATGGAAGATGAGAGGAAGGAGTTGTTTCTACAAGTGATCTGCACTAATTGCAGGGGTTGAAACCTTCCCTGATCCTGAACTGGTAACATGAAAGGCATGCTCTAGGATGGCTGTTCTGACAGAATAATTGAATATTCAGAGGAGCCAGTAGAGTCTTGACTGCACTCTGGCTTTCTAATAGGTCAGCCTCAGGGAAAAATCCTAATGCACTGGAGTAACAGCGTGGAAAGTGGGGTTTAATGTTTTGTGTTATATTCTGGTTTTGTTTGTAGTTTGCTTTTCCTGATGCCCATCTTGTACGGTTGCCTTACTTTTGAGGGAGAAGAGCTGGTCTGACTCCAGGACTAGGTGTACCGCATCACACAGAGCATGTATTTTACTGACTGGGAAAGGAGATGTACTCCAGTAGTTCATTTTGTCCTCAGAGCATTTCCTTGAACAAGAGAGATAAAGGCACTAAATTAAACAGTGCTGTTTCCTGATCTGGTGCAGCCCTGACACTTACTCTAATTATTGGGACTGTGTCTCAGCCTCTTTCTTATAAGCAAATGCTGCCTTGGGGACTTGGAAATTAATAAGTTGATTGGAGTAAATATCTGAAAATTAGAGTGTGGAAGTGACACTTCGGAAGGGAGAGCCACCCTGCAGGAAGACCTGGATAGGCTGGAATAGCTTGGGCTAACAAGAACCTTATGAAGTTCAACAAGGACAAATCTTGCACCTGGGAAAACATAATGCAGGAGTGCAGCACAGGCTGGGATCTACTCGGCTGGAGAGCAGCTCTGCGGAAAGGGACCTGGGGGTCCTGGTGGACAACAAGCTCAATATGAGTGAACAGTGTGCTGCAGCAGAAAAGAAAGCCAACAGGATGCTGGGTTGTATCAACAAGGGCATCACCAGCAGAGATAAAGAAGTCATTATCCCACTCTACTCAGCGCTTGTTAGGCCACACCAGGAAAACTGTGTTAAGTTTTGGTCTCCACTATAAAAAAAGATGTGGACAGGCTGGTGAGGGTCCAGAGAAGGGCCACAAAGATGATCAAAGGACTGGGAAGCCTGCCATATGAGGAAAGGATGAGAGAATTAGGTTTGTTCAGCTTTAAGAAACGAAGGCTTAGGGGAGACTCATCACCATGTTCCAGTACTTAAAGGGTGGCTACAAGGAGGTGGAGACTCCCTTTTTACAAGGAGTCACATGGAAAAGACAAAGGGTAATGGGTACAAGTTACTCCTGGGGAGATTTGATAGGACACGAGGAAAATTTTTCACAGTGAGAACAATCAGCCATTGGAATAATCTTCTCAGGCAAGCAGTGGATTCCCCAAGATTGGACTTTTAAGATTCAGACAGGGTGCTGGGCCATCTTGTCTAGATCGTGCTTTTGCCAAGATTGGACCAGATGATCCTTGAGGTCTCTTCCAACCTGGTATTTTATGATTCTATGATTTTGCGATTCTATTTGTCACACACCTTGAGGCACTGCAGCAACAGACTGCTAAATAAGAACTACAGGCTAAAATTTTGAGAAATCAGAGAATCTAGCCCTCACAGTGGCAGTGCACCTTGCAGTAATGAAGGGTAACGGCATATCAAGCTGGCCTCTCAGTATAACAAAGATGTTGAGAGTCTGGAGAGAGACCCTTTGGCTGCCAAGTAGGCAAGGGTACTGGAACATATGATAAATAATAAAAGACTGAGAGAGTTTTTCTGTTCATCTATGAGAAATATAGAATAAGGAGAGTGTGATCTAATTACTGTTTTACACTATGTAATGGTATAGAGGAAATGGAACTAGTCTTTTCTTTGAAATGCACAAAACAACCAGAGGGAACAAACCAAAGTCATAACATGGGAAATTCCAATTGCATGTAATGAGAAAGGATTTCACTGTAAAGTTGTTAAGCATTGGCACAGGTTGCCCACAGAAGTTGTGGAGGCCCCATCCTTGGAGATATTCAGATCTGGACAAGGCCCTGGGAAACCTGGTCTAAGTTGGCCCTGCTTTGAGCAGAAGGTTGGACTACATGACTTCAAGAGGTACCAGCCATTATTCTATGCTTATGGGCCACCAAGAGAATAGTCACATTTTAGCCATTTGTTAAAAACAAGTCTAAGATATACCTCAAGTTCCCTTTTAGGAATTTGCCAGGGAATTACTTGTTTCTCTTAATGGTTTTGTAATTTCTCTCTACTCCGCCTCTTAAGAAAAGAGTCTACCAGCAGCAATGCTACAATGTCGGCATTGTGGCATTGCTGCTGGTAAACCTGTGTTGGTGGCCAGTAGTGGGAAGGGGACTTCCAAATTACAGAGAGGATATCTGCAGGGTTGAATGGGACCATGGCTGCTACCGACACTGGACATGTTATAGACTTCTCTGCACAAATGTCTCTATTAGCACCACAGCAGTTTCCCCTCAGGTTTGAGGGTGGTAAAATCAGTATTTGTTTGGCAGTTGTCATGGCAACCCAACCGCAGGCAGCCCTTTTAACTCAGTGTAACTTTAATGAGGCTTTGTCCTCATGCTTTATTCTTGTTAACAACTTTAGTGTTGTGAATAACATCATCCTCTAACAAACAAAGAGAGACTTGATTCTACATACTGTTTTCCTTCTAAAAAGACTGAAAATTTGCAGGATTGGACAGAAAGCAAAGATTTTATGTTAAAGGCCTAAAACTGAAGGCGCAACCAGAAAAATTAAAATTTTGAAGGAAGATCAAATGTGTAACTCGTGGGCCAGGATGAAATAGGACCTCATACAACCACCTGTAATCCCAACTTTCCCCTTAGTGGCTCTGTGTCTGAGCCTTTCTTGCCCATGGTCATAAGTTCATAGGAAAAGTGAAGTTGGCAGGGACTTCAGTTCTCTAGTCTAACCTCCTGCTCACAACAGGGTCAACTAGAAGGTCAGACCAGATTGCTCAGGGCTTTATCCAATAAGGTCTTGAAAACCTCCAAGGATCTAGACTGCACAAGTTCTCTGGGCAACCTGCTCCACTGCTGACTGCCCTCACAGTGAAAAAGTTGCTCCGTGTACCCGGTCTGAAACTCTCTGGTTTCATCTTGTGCATGTTATCTCTTATTCTCCTACCATGGACCACATGCTCTTGCCTGGCTCCATCTCCTTTATAACCTCCCTGTAGTTACTGGCAGGCTGCTATTAGTTTGCCCCAAAACTGTCTCTTCTCCAGGCTGAACAAGCTATTTCTTACAGGGCAAGTGCTCCAGCTCCCAACCATTTTCATGGCCCTCTGTTGAACTCACTCCATTGATGCTCCACTCGCTTATTGATGTTTGTCTCGTATTGGCGGGGCAAAAATTGCGTGCAGTATCTAGATGTGGTCTAAATGGTGATTCTGGCTCTGCTACATTTCCTGTAAACTTGACAGCTATGCCAATGTAAATAAGCGGTATGATTGGGCTAAGAGTTTGGAGCATCTGAATATTGCTTCCACTAAGCATATATAACATGGCTGAAGGCCAAATCACCAACCCTCCCCTGCCACCATGTGATTGTCTCTTTCCTTTGCACATGTGTGGGATGAGTAATAAAATCTGTGTCCCTCATTGCTTGTTTAGTTGTGTGTTTGTTAGACTGCACTGCTGTAAATCACCTAAATATTAACAACCTTTCACTAATAATGGTTTTTTCCATGTTTTTTGCAGGTTACATATCACAAGTACTAAAGAATTACACTGAGCATGCCTGTGATGGAGAATATGTGTCCCTGAGATGTCCTCACAGAACCACCATCAGCATCCAGTCATCTTTTTATGGTCGTATTGTACCAAGTCATCAGATGTGTCCTTCTCGCTATCCCCACTCCTATGCAACTTTAATTAAAGAAGATGTTGCCTGTTCAGTTGGCACTTCCCTTCAGGTATTGCATGGTAAACTGGATCCCTTCATTTTGAAATTTGTCTTTCCTTGGCCAGGCAGCAGCTGTCTGTGCTGCACAGACCTGTGTTAAGCAGTGCTACCCAGCATGGGAGCACTGACGTCTCGCACAGCTTAGCGGGTAATTAATCTTTGTAGTTTAGACAGGACTGAATTAGATTTTACTGATTAGTTTCTTAATTTTGCTGCAACTCTAGTCAATAACAGTTCAGGAATGTGGTTACAACAGAATTACACTGCAAGATCACATTATGTTTGACTGGGTTCAAAGATCTTTTTTTTAATAGTTTTCCTTCCCAATGGTTAGCTTTTTCAACACATTCAGAAGTTGCTGTGGCATTCTTTTTACTTCAGAACTGATCCTATTTCGCGAGGCTTTTACTTTGGTAACTTGAAACTCGGAGAGAATCCTCAGTTTTACTCCTTTTCTGACTCTTTTGGCTCTTAGGCCACCATAAGTGATCATACATCACGTAAGTTTGTAATGTCCTGAGCATCAGCAGATAATCAGCTCTGTCCATTTGTGCAGGGTGTGTTGACTATATGTATCCTCCCAAGAGCACATGTGACATCAGCAAATCAAAGGATTATTTGGAAGGTGCCAATGTTACTCAGCTGTCAGTAGGAACAACTAAAATTAGAAACATGAATTGGCTGATGTTGTTGAGATGAATGGGGTCTACTCCTGGATGCTGAAGTAAGCACAAGTCTTTCCAAGAGCAGGATTTGGTACTGTGAAAACTGTTGGGCAAAGATCTCAGGCATCTAGTGCGTTTATGGCTATGAATCAATAATAACTCATAATAAAAATTTATAGCAGAACTAAATTAATGAACCTACAGGGCTAGTGAATATTTTTTTTGATAATTTGGCTAAAGGCCAGAGTTTCCCACATCGTTCCTCACTCTTGCATCCAGGGTTTTTAAAAGGAATTTGCAGCATTTTTTTTTAAGTTGACACGAGTGCTTTGGCTTGCAAAAGTCAGTGGTAAATTCTCAAGAAATTGCACAGTGTTGGTGTTTGCCAGATGTGTAACCCTTAAGCTGACAGATTTGCTGTTGCCCTCATAACACTTGCACTGCACAGCAAATGACTGAGTTGTCGTGTGGGAAGAACATGGTCCTTATCAGTGGAAGATTTTCCCAGATATGGTAACGAAAGTTCACAGTACGACAGACAAGAGGCAGTTATGTTGTTTAGGGTGGGAGTACATGGACTGAAGACTTTGACAGAGCCTAGCCTTTACTTCTTTCTTTTACTGATTTACTGCAAAATTTGCTTGAAACATTTTGTTACCAGCATGATCGATAGCTGTGTGCTTTTAGCCTCATCCTTTGTGGGTGAGTGGCCCATCTGGAAGAACTTTAGAACAGGGAAGATGTAACCTTTGGCTTTCCATGCCATAGTTTTATGTGCAGGAGGGATTTAAAAGAAATCCTTACCTGCCTGGCTTAGCTCCTTATGTCCTCGGAGCTGTTACCCATTAGCTTTACCTCCAACACTTACAGTGCTTGTATTTACAGCTCTCCTATTTATCAGAGTGAGAACTGTGTTCACTGTAGGCAGTCTTGCAGCAGATCTCTTGTACAGTAAGTTTGTTACATGACTGAGACCAGAATTTTCCTATTCACTCATTTTTGCGGATGCAGATGTGCTAGGGAGGTAGCTGACATTCTCTGTTCTGCTAGAAATTTCTTGGGGGACCTTGGACAAGTTCCTGAGTCTCTTTGGAGAACATCCACAGTGCCTCTTTGGTGCCCCCAAATCTGGCTTTGATATCTCATTGTGCCGTGCTTGGGCAGGGTAGGATCAGTCCATATGCCAGAGATGAATCTTGTCTTCTTTCTCAATCCTGGAGGGAGTGAGGCCTCTCTGAAGCATAAGCCAGAAACTCTGCAAGCTGAATGGCAAGCTGCCTGCAACTCGCTGGTAGGAAATGCATGTATGTAGGAAAATTGGAA
This sequence comes from Steatornis caripensis, assembly GCA_013398225.1. NCBI lineage: Eukaryota > Metazoa > Chordata > Aves > Caprimulgiformes > Steatornithidae > Steatornis > Steatornis caripensis. Next base: position 179,376 of record VZSC01012862.1, on the reverse strand, counting down.
AGCTGTAGACAAGGAAATTGCATGTATTTTTGTGGTTTTGAAACTCAGCTATACAGCTGCTATAGGCAGGACCAATTCTGTGTGTATTCTGATTGTCAATAATTTAAAAATTCAGCCAAAGCAAACCCTTCAAAATCAAGTATATAAAATCACTGTGTCTAATCAAACCCATGACTGTATAAATTTGCTGCTTCTCTGGAGAGTGGCCTGCAGGGAGTGTAAGGGGCAGTTATTAATACTGTTCCCTGCAAACACTATCTGCGAGGAACAGTTAATTCCCCTGTAAATGTCCAGTTCAGATATTGTTTCTACGTTAAAAAGGGAAAATAAAGAGTTGATTACACTGAAACAACCACTACTAATCCAGCCTTATGTGTTTGGCTGCCAGAATCCCTTGTTTTAGTCACTTGTTTTTGTTTGAAATGAAATGCAGACCACTTGGGAGACCGTGTCCGAAACATTAAGGCAGTGACCCCAAACTATACGTTTCTGTTTTTCTAACACCGTAAAGTTTAATTTTTCCAACCCATAAGTCTCTTTCCCTTTTCTCTTTCCCTCCCTTCTGGGGAGGGAAAGGTTAACAGAAAGCATCTGTCCTCTGTTTACTAGCCAGCCCAGCTTTAAACCATGACACAGATTCAGTGGGAGATTTCCACACACAAAGAATTTGGACATTCAGACTGGGATTTCAGTTTTGATATGATTGGTCTCTTGTTAACTTTTAGATCAAGTCACACGAATATGGAGAGATCAGAACAACAAAATAACGCTGTGTTGAAAGCCAGACGTTATTTGCTTTTTAAACAGCTGCCCCCGCTCCCCGCATTGCGCTCGGTTTAACAGATGAGCTCAGAGTTAGCACAAGTCACATGAGATATGTGGCAGGAATGAAAGAGATTTGTGCTATATTTGTGAAGCATCTTTGAGATATTTAAAGATGGAAGTGCAGAAAGTTCCCACTCTTCCTTTAATAATAGAAGCTAATTTGGGGCACTAGTGCTGTTGATTAACAGCCTGGGCTGGTAGTGGCTCTTCTCTACTTTCCTTGTGGGTTCCTGCAGAGGGTATTCCTAGCTGGGGAGTAATAGAGAGCAATGTACTTGTCTCAGCCAGGAGGGATGGATGGGGGACAGAGAAGAGGAACGTCTGGAGCCTTGGTGGCTCAGGTAAAAGCGACACATGCAGTGCAAACTGTCCTGCCTTGGCAGAGGAGGTCTGTGAGGAGGAGCTTTATGGTGGCTGAACTATGTCTTTTCTTGCTTGTAGGTCAGGAAGAGCAGCTGCCAGGACCAAAGTCTATTCATCTTTCACCCAGAAAAGGAAATCCTTGAATGTTAAGGGTTGTTTAGGCATGCTGAAGTCATGCCTCTGAAAATGGTTGGCAGTAGGTAAGAGGGTGTTTATCCACACTGCATAATTTATGCAGAGAGATGAGTTGTATGCCCACTAGACAGTCTATATCATCAAAGCAGGGTCATACAGAGACATTAGCTTGGGTCCTGAAGAGCAGAGCTGCATTAGCATAGTCCCGTGTACATTGGTGTCTTTGCAATGACCTGTAACTCCCATGTACCCTTACCCCTTCGGAGCGATTGTGCAGGTGCAGTTGGCCTGAGTGTGCAACCTAATAATTTCAAAAGCTTGAAGATTTGTGGTAGGTGTCTGCATTAGGCTTTCACAGTGGAATTTTTCTCTTGCTCCATAATCCCATGTCACCCAGATAGGGTTGGTAAAGCCCATTTTTAATCTGCACAATGTCTGATTTTTTCGTGTGAGAGTATGAAGAAGGTAAATTACATTACTGTGCAGAAGGAGACATGGGAACATGTGGAGACACCTTTTACTCCAAGGAGATCTGCTAGGGACCATTCTCATCTGCTTTAGACTCTTCCTTAAGCCGTGGGTCTCTCACCTGTCACACTACTGCATACATTTGCACTTCTCTGCCCCATGGGGCCATCTCGGGAGATCTTGCCTCTGGGGAAATAAGGAAGCCGACAAACAGATACAGCAGCAGTGAATGTTTATTCATATGAACACATAAATATTGGCACAGAGGACAAAGGAAAAATAGGAGTGTTAATTGTTCTGCATTCCCTAATGATAAGTGCCTACTGGTAAGTGAATCCCTGTAGTGAAAAACCTAGTAATTCCTAGCCAAACTCACAAAACACAATTTGTGCCTGAAAGAATATGTGGAGGCACATGTATATTTGAAGGAAGCTGCTCAGCTGAAGAGGAAGAGCTTTGGCGTGGCTTGTTTATAAAGCTTTCCACAGCCACTCATTCCAGATAAGTGTTCCTGGTGTCGCTATTTTTCAGCAACAAACAACTCAGGGTCTATATGGAAAAATATTTCATAGTTGGCCTAAAATTATTGCCTGTTACCAGAAAACTAGATTACACTTTCCAGCACGTTACCTGCAGTATTTTCATTTTGGTAAATTGACAGAAAAATAAAGCCACAGCTTGTTTAGAAGGAAAACACAAAGCCTTGGAGCAAAGCTTACTTAGAAGGAAAATAAAAAGCCCTGGAGAAGCACTTTTGCATGGTGTTTCTGCTCCCAGATATTTATGGGAGACACTTTAGGCTAACTCCTGTCTTTATGGATGCATGTAGTGAGATCAGCAGGAAACTGCACTTCAGAGGGCAATGTTTTACCATGTGGCTTGTTTCCCCAAGAGGAGCTGTGCTCAGAAGGTGCTCTGGAACAGAGTCATGCCTCTCATTACAAAGATTAGCCAGTTTGGGGAGGGAGCTCAGGCATGGCCTGTGGCCTGGGTCTCTTTCAACTCTCTCCAGGACAACCAGTAGTTGGTGACAAGAATCACTCATGCTGCTGATGTGGTATTTCCTTTTGTTGTTTAAGTGAGATAGAGGACACCTTTGCGGCCACCCCTGCTGTCGCTCCAGCAGCCTGTGAGGCAGCAGTACAAAAGGGAGCAGATTCCTTGCACGCTAACCACAGGATTCCCTGAGCCCTTCTTCCCCCCTTTTTATTTGCACCTACCAGGAAGGTTTCTGTGATTGATGGAAAGCAAAGGGGAACTGACCTCTTCAGAGAAAGCTGAGATAAACTTTCCAGTATCTGCGTGACTCTCAAAGCACGGGCCAGTTGTTGACCACAAAACAATGGGGCTGGAAGGTGGATGTGTGTGTTACCATTTCTGAAGAGGGTTTGCTTTTCCCCAAGTATTCTGGGTTAACAGTGTGGCAGGGTAAAATACAAAGTAGAAGAAAATGGTCCAACTGCTTTAGCTTTCTTGGTAGTCCAAGGGCAGTGGCTATTGCCGTGCCCAGTCACAAGATATTGTACGGTCCCACTGATGTAACAGCTCTACATGACCTCAACAGGAATTACGGTCCTGCTGCATTGGCACTATGTAAACTGAGAGAAATGGTCCTTCCTCATGACTCTGAATGTCTGTAAGATGATGATGGTCAAGGAGAAAGGGTGAGGAAAATGACAGAAGCAGAGAATAATGGTCATCAGTACCACTGGGAGGAGAGCCCAGTGACTGTCGTATTACATATTAGAAGATATCCACATCTTACAGACAGTTTCAACATGGGAAGTTTCAGTCTCACAAATGTCAGTGAATTAAAGAGCAGTTTGGGCAAGTCTTTGTCAGACTATATTAATTACTTTGCAGAGGATGGTGAGCAGTGAGCTCAGGGTCCAGAAGAGGTTACTGCAGTGCTGAAGTTGCTATTAAAAATCACAGAACCAGTACAGCTTCATTCATGAATCTTGCCCAGGCAGAAATATTACTCTCTGGCAAGCAGCTCCCCCAGCTAATTATTTGCAGGTATGAGAACCGCTTGATGCAGAGGTCATAGATAATCTCTAAATTGCCCGATCTTTGAAATCTTTGGCTTGACTGAAATAGCTCATCAGGGCAGCGTGATTATGCACTGCAGAAGGGGAGGCAGTGGAGGCAGAGGTGGCCGGTGCAGCCTGTCTCCCTGATGAGGCCGGACTGCTCCCTGGGGTGTAAGCCTCCTAATGCTTTGTTTATGCTAAATTTAAACTTTCCAAGTCATGGGGCTTCCATCATTGCCACTAAGACCCTACTTGACAGTGTAACGGTTCACTCCCAATGATTTTTTTTCCACTTTGTGTTTTACGCTTTCCCTTCTTTAATCCCATGACTTTTGGTTATGCATTCTTTTGTATTTCTTCAGCTTAGACCTCCTCTCCCTTTGAAGTTGACCTTGCCTACAGATTAAGTTTCCCACTGTTAGGAAATGTAGGTAATGGTTAATTAGGTGATATTTGTAATGCAGCTTTTATTGGGTCCTTGTGTTTGCTGAGCATGTTCCTGCTCTTTGTGAATCGCTGTCTCTGGGCTCTCTCAAGGCTCTGCCAGAGGAGCCCTGGTGAATCTTGCTGTCGTGTTTTAACATCCCAGCCTGACTGCTACCTGGCCCTACTGCCCTGTTGGCATTTCCTGCTCCTGTAGCAGAGCTGGTGAAAGCAAATGTGCGCCCAGTTTTCAGCCATTTCACAGTCTGGTGTGTTAATGTGACTCACCAAACGTGTGGGCATAGTTCCCTCCTGCTGACTCTGCTGTGAGCCTTGCAGGGTCCATGGGAAAGTGATAAGAGATAGCTAGTAGAGTACTAAAACCTGCCATAGATCAGCAGTCAGGATTCAGGGCCTTTGGACTCTTCATGTGATGCACAGATTGAATGCGGTAATTTGGGCAAAGCTGAATTACTTTCTAGTGGAGCAGGTTGGGAAAGTTTCTTGATGAAGCCATAGGCAGGTAACCTGTATCTCATAAAAAATGGATTTCACTTCCTCATGTAGCCTGTCCTTCCCTGTTGCTGGCCCTTGGAAAATCTTCTTGCTCCATGGACTTCAGTAATTTGTGTGAATGCATAGAGATGAACGTGCAATCTTCAGATAATTGGAAAAAGAAACTGTAAATAAGTTTGCAACTTGAAAGTACTAAGTTTGCAGTGTGTTTTAAAGTAATACCAACATTCAGGGGTATATAAAAGAGTATCAAAATTCAAACGAAACATGACGTGAGGCCATTATGAATACATTGTGCTGTGTGGCATTGTAGGGAGAATTCATGCTGCCTTGTTTGGCATATTTACTTCTTCCTTTTGCAAAACTGATTGGAGATGCACCAGTGTAAGCGTTGGTGTAACTCCACCATAATGGCTATACCTGGACTGAATTTGACCTAAAAATGCTTAATCATGTTTTTAAATTAAATGTTATGGTATCTTCTTGTGTAAAATTCTGAATACAAATCTCTGCCCATCCCCATTTGACTGCACAGAGCTCTGATCCATTCATGCAGTTTGCTTTCTGAGTTATTCTCCTCAGCAACGTACAATTTGGACAATTATTTAGTGGAGTTCCTCTGTGTAATTTCATGCCTGGCTGACATGCCCTGCGGTCATCCTTATATTCCTTTGATGATGGAGGCTGTATAGAGAACAGCCCTGTGGCAAAATCCTGGTTCCCATTGAGTTCACCATTGGCTTCTATGGATCCAAAGTTTCACCCTAAGTGTGTTAAATCTATGAACTACTACAAGGGACTAAGAACTGAGATAAGTTTAATTGCCTTGGGTGTTAAGCTCAGTTGTGCTTTATTTTAAGCGTGCAGGGGAAGTGCTTCTTGAAGAGTGATTTGAAGAGACAGAATACAAATGAATGCACCCTTGGGAATGGCTGAGGACAGCCTTGTTGCAGAGCTCGCATCCAGTTCCAGATTTAAAAGTTTATTATCTAATGAGCACGAGCAATTACTTAGCTAATGAGCATGAGAAAATGAGCACGGCAAAATGAGCACGAGAAATGTGTTTAATCTGCAATGCCCACTAGAAGGACATGGTTTTGAGTTTGAGGCTGCCCTTGCCTTAAGACCCGAGTCACTACAGTGAGTTTAATCCAGGGCATAAATCACAGGGCTTAGATTAGTGTTTGTTTTACTTGAATTAACATTTCTTGCTCTCTTATCTCCTCTAAATCTTGTAGCTTCTTAGCTCCATCACGAACCAGAGAACGGAATGGGTTTAAACAGCCACAGCTTCCCTCCTGAGCCCTGGCTGTCAGCCCTCAGGCTGTCAGCCCCTTGATTTACCACTGGAACGCAATTATAAAATGGCACAATGCAATTAATGTGTCTTCCCTCCCCTTTCATGCCAGACAGGAATTCCTCCTCCACCTTCTTCAGTTGGAGTGATTTTTATAATATAATCCAATCCAATGCGACTTTATTTTGCATTAGTCAGTGGTCTGCCAGATGGCAACGACATAAACAGCTGCTTATATATCCCAGTTAGGGATGATTCTGTGTGTCTACTACTATTTCTGTGCAAGTTCAAATTGTTTGTGGGCCTCTTTTTGTCTGGTTTTGTGGTTGTATTTTCCCACCTTTACAGCTGACAATGACAGCCAGAAAAACAAGGCAAACGTAGAATGAATTGCCTAAGTTTTCCCAGCCATTAAGCACAAGCCATGTGAGCTTGGGACATTCCCTCACTACCAAGTAAACTCACAGCGTTGCTGGTGTTTGTCTAGGTGATCACCTGCAAATACTTCAGAAACAACATCTCACAGCTGCTGCAGCTCTGACGCTGTCTAGAAGTATGATTTTTGAGAGTAAGACCAGAAAGCCAAGGCCTTGGTTTGTAAGAGCCTGCAGGGGAAGTGTACATGTAGAGCATCATCTTGTCATGCATGTTCTGTAGAGTCACTGTGCTGCATTGTGTTTAAGAATATGCTGGTATATAGCAACATACTGATGAAAGCAGTGGGGAAGAAAATTTCTGTGTACACAAGGATAGGTAAAAATTGTATGTACAAGTTTTTATCTTAAAGTTAGGGCTGGTGTAACGTCCTTGTTCTTTACTTTTAGTCAAGAACACGGCACAGTCAACGATTGCTAATTTTTTTTGCATTTTTCCTGATGTATTTCACTAAGAACATTTTTTTTAATGTTATCCTATATGGACATATTTCATTACTGCTAAGACTTTACTCAAACAGCCTGCAGTAAATCAGAAATCTTAATGATTTTTTATATTTTCAGGAAAATCATTGCCCCTCAGGGGGAGGCACATTAGAATTACGTGAATGAACAGGAAGTACTGATTTTTCTCCCCCCATGAAATAACTTCTCAGAGTCATGGCTATTATAAAATTAAGTTGAAACTGTAGCTAAACACTAAAACCAGTTAGTAAGAGGAATATTCAGCCTCAAAAACACTTCCCTGTTTTTCTATGGTCTCACAAAGACATAGATGACTTTTGCTCCTTAATTTAGGTACAAACTTCTCCTTAGGGCTCTGTGTTACTTTGCATACTGCAGTAAGTAAACCCTGGAGGTTTTACTTACGTGGAATACACAGAGTAAGTGAGAGCTGCAAAAAGTTAGAGCAGAGCAAGACAAGGTGGCAGTATGTGAAGGCTGCCCATGTTCATCGTTCTCTGAGATTGGTAAGTAATTGCCTTCGCTCCTGGTGCTGAGCCTAAAGACAGATGGACAAGTGCTGCTTAGGCATTGAAGTTGAGGTTTTCAAAGTGGATTCTTGTTGGCCTAACTCAGCCTCTGCTGAAACCCAGGGTGGTTTCCCCACTGGTTTTAATAGCATGCAATGCTGAAGGCTTTTGAAAATCCCACTCCTCTGCTATGAACAGGTTTGTTGACCAAAAACCCAAGTCTGCTGCCTTTGAGGGGAGAAAGCTTCCCTCGTGGGAAAGAAAACACTCGGGGTGCTGCTTCTTTCCCTTTGGTTATGTTCTTAGCACTGCTTGGGTGCAAACAGCCATGGCTGTCCAGTACCAGCAAATCCTTTCAGGTTTGCAGTGATTTGGAGAGGATTTCTCTCTGTATGTGAAGCACTCAAGAGTTGTTCCAGTTGTTCTTTGCCTTTTGAGATCCAAAGAGGTATCTACATAGAGGCCTCACTTAAATTCCTTTGCAACTCATTGGATTTTGCATTAAATTAAATTTCACATGCTGAGTGAGCAGTCAACCCTTATAAGCCTAGAGGAAGGAATATACTGTTTCTATGCATTTAAACGTGACGGTCAAGTTGGGGCTAAACCTTCCAGGCACCTCCTTCAGTGTTCACCTTTCAGCCTTTCCATCCTAAGCCCTGTATTTTGAAACAAGTTGTCTGCATTTTATTACCTTTGTAAGTGGAAAGCAACAGCATATTTTCTCTGCTCGCTAGAAAAGGCCTGAATTGTCTTGGTTTGAACTTTAAAATAAAGGTCAGACTTGAGGCGGGCATGAATTCTTGCATGTGTCAGCCCCAAAGGTGAAAGCTTTAGGAAATTATGCGCAACCGCAAATGAAGCAGTTTCAAATTGCACTTGAAACTGGAACAACTCTTGTTCCTGTTGTTTGGAGAGAGACATTCAAAGTAATAATGCTGAAGATTATATATTTATATATATAAATTTATAAATAAGTTCAGGGAGAACTCAAAAATAGAGAGTAGTCACTGAGGCAGAGAGAAAATTGGTTTGGGTAGCACATGGTAGAGAAGGAACAGCCTTTATGTTAATGGCACAGGGATGAGGTTGTGGGAAAGCCCAAGTATTGAGGTGGGTGTAAGAAAAGGGAGCAGGGAGAAGACAAAAGAGACCAGGGGAGTCTAGGGGAATTTCTAAGAAAGGTTTTTCCAGTGCCTACTTGCAAGTGAAAATTAATTGTTTTGGGACCGGAATTCACAGCTCTGTATTGCAGGGACTTAGCGAGGCTGGTGGATTACCTCTCTCTCTGGTCTCAAAATGCTCTGACAAGTTCATGTGTGTCAGGCAAACATTATGGTAATTTTAGCACTTCAGGGGCTCTGCAGGAGTACATAAATACCACCTAAGCCATCCAACTGAATTTAAAACTTAATTACTACCCCACTTAATAATATTCTCTCCGCTCACTACTGCTTTAGATGATCATAGGGTTAAAAGAAATCATTAATCTTCCTTAATGAAGCTGTTTTCTAGGAGGAGACAGAACGTCTTGCCCCTATGGATTCTGAGGTGGAGTTTTTATGACTCTTATGAATGGGGAAATGGGGAGTGAGCGCTAGAGGAAAAGCAGTGCAGAAAAAGGGATAGGACCCAAAACGCTGGCGGTGGGAGGACCCTCGGACTCGCAGGCCCTTGCTGAGTTTCACTAAAAGGAACTTGATAGTCATGGGGGAAGAGGAGTGAGCCCTATTAAAAACTGACTAATTTGGCTGTGTAAAAGTGTTCTCCCACCACAACTACTAATTACTGGAATACCAGCAATGGCGAAAGATTTTGTATAATTGAGACAAGAGCCCTCTTGAAAGCTGTGATTGAAATTGTGTGTCTCCAGAGAAAACTAAAGCAGAATGCTGGTGGCAGAGTTTGGGTTCCTGCTTTTGACTGTCAAGGCTGAGCCACGTCCTCAAAGCTGCTTTTCCTGGGACAGTACTGCCTTATACTACGATTCAATTGTGTACAAACATTTCAAAATCTCTATGACCAGCCCCGTGCAAATCCCTCCTTTTGCATGCACAAAAGGGAAAGAAATAGTGCTCCTTAAAACAGTGCAAAGTTTAGTCCTCTCCTAGTCCATGGCTCCTGCGGTACCCACTGCGTTGAGCACCGTTGCCTGCCTTGTGCTAGGGCTGGCTGAGGAGGCAAGGATGGCCTTGCGGCTCTCCAGCTTGTCTCTGTTTGACGATCCCTTTGGTGGAGATACTGAAGTGCTTTTGTTTCTCTGTTTCTTGTGTGCATTCTTGGCTGCAGAAGATGTTGGATGAGTGCCAGGACAGGCGGAGCTGCCAGTTTCTTGTCAATAGCCGGCTGTTCGGCGCAGATCCATGCCCTGGAACCGGCAAGTACCTCATCGTATGGTACAAGTGCAGGCCAAGTAAGTATCTCACTATCGAATCTGTTTGCTCTGGCGAGACCAAAGCATTTTCATACTTAATACTCACCAGAGAGGCCTCCTAGGACTTTTTGTTCCCTTCAACCTTTATTTTCGGTGTAACATAACCCCCTGGGTGCAGAGCGCTTCCCCTCTACCCCCTCGCTTGCTGCCTTGCTGGGATGCTGCTACTCTGTCTCCTTCCTCCTTGCCGGCAGCCCCAGTTGCAGATTGTTTTTGCAGGTGCCAGCAAAAGCCTTTGCCAACGTTGAGCTCATGCTGTCGGCAGTGGGTGGGCTGCTCCCGCTCCCATCTGCAGCCACCTTCCCATCCTGGTGGGCTAGTGGGACTTGTCCCCTCTCTGCCTGCTGCTCCAGAGGGAGCTGGACCTCTTTTCTAGGGCAAAGACTTCAGACCTGGGTGCCTAGGGCAGGCGCTGGAGATGTTGGTGCAACGGGAAGCTCACCTGCCCACGCCATGCCATAAGCCAGCTTTTAAGCCATAAGCCAGCATTCCCAGATAAGGCTGGGAAATGTTAACCTGTGTTTTGCATGATCTCAATAGCTGTGTTTAAATTAAATGGGGCTGGTGCCTGGATACTGGGAGCGCAATCATGCATACTATGGAGGAGTGAGCCTGGTGCGGCTTTGGTCCAGGACAACCAACACCCTCTTGGCCAGTTCCTGGCCCCACCGAAGGATTTAGCACAGCCTGGGCACCGTTCTTCATCAGCACTTTGGAAGCAGACATGTTAGTTTGGAGACGGACAGGGTTTGATGGTGGCCGAACTGTGCCAACCTATTTCAGTCGGAGAACTGGCCCTGACTCCATTTGAATCAATAGTCTGGACATGGCATTTCAGACCAGCCTAATCCCAAGCTTTTTAGGTGACATAACTAACATGGTTCCAGCATCACGCCAGCACATTTTTTTTGGGAAGAAATTAAAAGAAAATTTGCACGGGGAAGAAAAACATACCTGATCTCAGAAAAGGTTTGAAACAAAAGCAGAAATATTCTGACTGCCAGCAGCACAGAAGACTTTTTGCAGGCAGAGACCTGTGCTAATGAAGTGATCTGGCAAGATCTGTGAGGAATTCAAATGAAAAGTAGGTAATGAAGCACCTGCATTTTTTGTGGGGTTTTCACAAGTGGTTGTAACATCCCTTGTTGGGTGAGAAATGCATCCCTGAGAGAGGGGTGATTAGCAGGGTGTTCTGACAAGTCCTCCCAAACTTGCAGGTTTTGTATCAAAGCTTGCTTGAGAAGTCTGACTATTGAGGCCTGTGCTGAACTTCTGAAGGCACTTCAGGATTTCATCTGTGCATAAATATTTATGGCTTGGCCTTCTTTGCTAATTACAGATAAGCCAGAAAAGGAGTTTGCGTGTGTGCTGGGTAAGTGATTTTCCTGAAAGAGAACAGGGGAAGCTGCTTGAAAACATTGCCCCAAGACATTTTTCAGGTAGCTTCAGTTTTGCAGGGTGAAACAGGGTAACCTGACACAAATTATTGTTTCTTAGTCACTGGGAAAACTTTTAATCAGAACCCTCTGGATTAAGAGCAAGGTTTGAAATATGTGAGGATTAGCCTTGCACAGACATACCAGGAGACAGTCAGCATTTCTTTGATTCAAAATGTTGATTTTCAGTCTCAGAAACAGAATCTAGTGCTTGTGTGAGTTCGGTAACCATTTGGTAAGCCTTTTCACCATGCTGTAGGGAGAAGGTTAATGAGAGGACTGAAGAAAGATGAATCCACAGAATGCAAAATACAGGACTATGAGACATTTTGGTGGGCTTTTTTGAGTATTAAGTATTTGAGTATGGTTTATAAGCTGTAAATGAATCCAGTGCAAGGCCTTCATGTTTAAGGGTTGATCCCAAAAGCTGTTGTCCTACGAGTGTTGATCTGCTCCAGAAAGTCTGAGCACACATAATTGTAACCAAAGAGCACCAGAGAGTCCTTGTCGAGAGCTCACTGCCTGGCATGTGCTTTCGTCCATAACTTTGTCAAAAGACAACTGCATTTTTTTTGGGTCTATGTTTCTATTCCTGAATTTGTCCGTCTTTATAGTAGACATGACAGAAGTACTTTACTAAGAAGCCATTCAAGGTCTGAATTTTTTTCTAGAGGAGACATCTATTTCCTTCCTTGGCCTGTTGAGGGAGCCTGATGTGACCATGCTACTGAAGTAGGTGCCTTGGTTAAGTCCCTACCTAGGCAGAATGAATGTGCGTTTGCCTGTGTAAAGGCATGAGAGGCGCTTTGGGAATGGCCTGCAGAGTTTGCACAGAGCATCTTTAAGATAAAATAAGGATGCCTGAGCCCTCCCACTCTCAGGGGCGTGCCGGAGCCTCAGAAAGCCCCTGAATAGAGGTAGTTATCTAAAAATAAAGACTTCCTTGAAATAAAGCAAAACAGAAGTTAGTGACATTTACTTGTACCTTTGCTGAAGAATAACTAGATGGTGCAGTCGTTCCCTCCAGCCACTGTCACTGCAGTTATGCCTCTCTGACATTACGTTGCGTTTGAAGTCTAGTGGTTTCGATGCTCACTGGCTGTATGGGGTTCACTCACGAGGCAAGGTGCTATTTTGGTTTCTCAAGGAGAGGGAGGACAGTAAATTGCACTGAAACTGAAAACCCCAGACTTTCCAAATGGTGGGGCTCCAGGGAGCCAGGCAACTGGAGCGATCTCTGCTGTACTAACTGCTCTGAGACTGCTTTCGCTGAAAGTTGGGAAAACTCCTGCAGAGGTTTGGTGCTGAAGTGTTGTGGTTCACCTTCTCTAGAAATTCAAACAAATATTTCACAGAAGTGCTGGCTTAACTAGAAGCAGCAAGGAATTCAATGGCTTGTATGCTTTGGGGAAGTCTTGTGCTAATCACAGTCCTCTCTGATCCAGTGGATGGATCTGAGACGCGGCGGACACTCATCTTGCATTTACAGGACTCAGATACATGCATGGGAATGCTTTTAAATGTCAGATGTTTGGTAGTTCTGAGTATTCTCTGTGCCTGTAAATAAATAAATACACTATGTTTGTGTATACTTTTCATTTTAAGGTACAGAATGTTTAAGGAGATCAGAAATAATCAATAAAATGCTCTGTCTCAGTCTGGGGCAAGTGAGACTTATTTATTGTTGCTATGTGATTTGAGGGTTCATCAAAGTGTGTAGAAGCTTAGCTTTTATTTTCTTTTCCCATAGCATGTGAGCCATAGTTTATAATATGTGTCAACCTATGGGAAGATGTTCAAAAGCACAGTACAGGTCTCAGCAGAGCACAGCTATGACTTGTGCTTCTAAGCTTGGAGGTGCCTCTGTGAATCATCCTGCTATGTGCAGCCTCACTGGAGAGCCCCCAGAGGGTCCCTGCAGGTCACGGTTGGGACGTGTTGCCGTAGCGGTGAAACCCGGAGTTGTTCTCTGCTTGAGTACGACGTAGCCTGGCATTTAGCACTGTCCGGGAATGGTTTCCAGTGGGAAGTCTGGATACAAACACCCTGTTTTAGAGGCTAAAAAAGTTGATGACCACGGCTGTGGGCTGTCCCATGCCAGTTGGCCTCAGCGCCAGAAAACTGGCACATTTCATTTATCAGGGCCAACGTCGCCTGAGATCCACTCCCAAAGCACACTGAAGCCTAGGATCAAGCCCTGAACACACAGAGGACTCCAATCTCTGGGGTACCTTTCAGGATCATTAAAAAATTGCACACAAATCCAATTATTTCTCAGGTAACATGCTAATTTGATTTAGACTCATTAAGTACAATTACTGAGTAGGCTGCAGGAACATATAATTAGAGGGAATTGACATACTATTTAATTGGTCTAACATGAATTCCCTCTAACTGAAATCTGAATTCACCAATATTATTCAAGCAATTTGATGTTTGTTCATCCCCCTTGCTTCAGAGACAGAGCACTGTCTTAAGATCGTGTGTTATTGTAAGCTAGGAAATATTTGCTCTGTGTGCCAGACTTTCCAGAGGGGCTGCGTGGACCAGTCCTGGCTGGGAACAGGATCTGTGTGGCTGCCCAAGTTGTGCTGAAGAAATAACTTCACCTATCTGCACCCCAGCAGTACCACTGCAGCTGATTTTACCGGGGCTGGTTGCTGCTCTGGGCTATTAGACAAGCAGGGATCGATCTCCCCCTGCACAGCATCTGATTGCCCATGGTGGCTTTTTCGGTCGGTTGGTTCGTTATTTTTTGGCTTTGTTATAATTCAAAAGTGCCAATGCTGCTGAACAAAATGGGGACATAAATGCTTGCCTGTCTCTGCGAAGGGATTATTTGGGATGAGATGTGTTGTCCGAGTGGCCATTTGCTGGCAATGCTGCCGAGAAAGGAGAGGGCTCCTGACTTGCTTATGTGGCTTCCCCGTGAGTCCCCCACACAGTGCCTTTCTCTTGTCTCCTCCTCTGCCGTTGCCATGCTGTCCTGGATGCAGTGTCACCTTCTCAGCTCTGAACAGCCTGAGCTGCAACTTCCTGTGATGTTATAGCAATATTTTTCCTCTTTCCTATCACGCACAACTTCAAGGACTCTGGGAGAGATAATCTCCATCTAGTATTTTTTATTGTTTTTATTTCATTTTAAAATGCTCTGTGGAGCAGCTGGATATGATAATTGGAGGCTGGCAAGTGTGAAGCCTCCGTATATTAATCATCCCACTGATGTAACAAAGTGTAAATCCAGGCTTTGCTGCTCTCCTGTCTATTCACAAATGTAAGCCTAAAAACTTTGAAGTTTCAGAAAAGCCCGGACTGTGACCTGGGCTCCAACTGCAGCTCAAATCCTTCTGTAGCAATACAAAAACGTATTTGTGAAAGGCACATCAAGGCTCCGAGAAATGCATCTGGGAAGGAAGCTTGCGTTAGTTGGCAAGGGGTGAAGTGCCAAAAGTTTGTGTGGGGGTAGGAGGATGAAAGGAGGTGGGGGAGGTCACTTTGTTCTAGTTCAGAACCTGTAGCTTTGATTTATGGGAAAACTTTTGTGCTGCGAATCGACCTGGACGCGTGTTTTGAAGAGAGCAGGCAGTCATTCTCTCCGCCATAGATTTAATTCTATTCCAAGAGGCCCAGTTAATTCTTGTGAAATGTCAATGACTTTTTTTCAAACATGGGAATGCCCATCCTGATATCCTTGCCAAAATCTGACACAGATAACTTAATTTTTCTTAACAGTCCTAGGCAATTTTAATTAGAAAGCAACTGAATTTTAAAATAATTTAGGAATTAATTTGAGTTAGATCATCTTCTGATAAAAATGTAATCTTCAAGTTTGCACTCTCTATCATATAGTGATGGAGCTGCCACGCTGTGTCCCATGAGTGTCTCCATTTGGGTGAGGATGGGTGATTTTTTTTTGCCAGTGGTACTTCAAAACCTGTGCAAACAGCAGAATACCATTACTTGTGGCAGAGATTTTCAAGATATCAAAAATTGTGATGTCTTCGTCTGCATTGGCAGTTGCTGGTGAATGTGAAGCTGCCTTATGTCTCTTGGGGAATTGTTCAGTTCTGCTCATCAGATTTCAGTTGGATTGGCTGAAAAGTATGGAAAAAATATTTTGGAAGGACTACTTAGGCTTGCAGTGAATGCATCTTGTTCACGTTTTAATTTCCTTACAATCCATTCCTTCAATGTTGAATCTAGTGTGGGCTTTGCCACTGCCTTTGCTGGGCTGAGGATTACACCTTTTCCATTAAATTTAGTGAACATGGCATGAAAAGCTGGGTCTCATCCATCCTCGAGGCTTTCACGCCCTAGGCAGAATTTGCAAACTACTGTGAGCAAGAGTGCAGGGCTGTGGAAAGAACAGAGATTTTGTAGAAATTTCAGAAGAGAGCAAAGAGGAACCTAAATGTATTCTTGGTCCCTTTAACGCTGGTGATTGATTTTAGTGCTGGGATAGATTGGTAATTCAGTAGTTATCAACCCTTTCAGAAAAGCATTAATCTCCTTCGTAAGACAGGTTTATTGGTGGCAGGATAAGTTCACTGTATTGTTTGCTGCATTGCTTTTTGGTGGGCCAGGCTTTCCAAAGCAGCGCGATGGAGTGAGGGTTGCTAAATGGGCACAACCTTCTGGCCCAGCCACCGAGGCAGCAGAATAAGCCTTTTACCCCCTGCATTCATCAGCTTGCTCTTGCTTATCTGTATTATTTCAAAACTGTTAAGGCGGTGCAGGGAGTGGAAATTTATATGGGCAATAAAACCTCAGGCAGCAAACACTGTGGCGATGAAAAGGTGTAAATAAAGGAACGCTATAAATAACAAGACAGATCCATCAGACTGCAATTGGGATCAGAGAAACTTTAGTGCTAACGATTAATATTGTTTTAAGCCGTTGATGCACAGAGATTTTCAGGCTCTGTCAAATAGCCCTATCTCCGTAGCACACTTGGCTGTCAGGAGCAGGATTAAGAGGAACGTGTGATTTCATTGTCAGCGAATGCAGAGATTATTGTCAGCCCCTGCCCCCACAGAGAAGGGAACTGCTGCTGACCTGGGAAAGTTAAAAAATTTAAATAAATAAAACCTCAAATTTTCTTTCAAACCTCATCAGTCAGCCTTGATTGTCATGAGGAGGAGAACTGGGGGCCAGCGAAGACCAGGATGCTTCCTACTGATGGGGATGGAATGATTCCCTTTGCTGGATCAGGTCTTCAGTATCCCGATATGAACCATTAAAAAAGAAGAATTCTCAAATCTGCCTGTATTGGAGCTGTATCATGGAGCTGTGACTTTTATCTGTCCTCTTTGTCCATTGGCATTTAAGTTTTCTGTAGGGCCCTAGGAAATAAGTAAGGGTGAAAAACCCTTTTAAGCCGCAGATTTTCAGTGACAGACAAGAAAGGGATACACCACAGTCTTTCTGCGGTGGGACGGGTGAGTCAATAGCATTGCCAGAAGGAACTGGGAGCCTTTGTCCTCACATACTTCAGGAGATCCAGCCCACCCTTAGGCATTGTGGGCAGCTGTGATACCTTTCTGTGCTGATGATGGCGGCTGCCTTGTGGATGGTGCTTCAGGTGTCGTGAATGGCTTTGGCTGCTGCCAGAGACAAAGTGATCTGGGAGCCTTCTCCCCAGAAGAGCAAAGGGGTGTCCTTGGGGCGATTGATCAGAATAAACCCAAGGAAACCAGGTTGTTCAAAATGAAACCCATAAATCTAAATCTCAGTACGGTCCAACTGTGGTAGAGGTTTGCAAGCTCTGAATGATAGATTCCAAGATTTTCTGGCATACCGGTGAAGAACTGTGAGAAGCAAAGCATGTCCCAGAGACAATATGCTTATAAACCAAATTGAGATGCTGCAAAGGTTTGCTTTTGTGAAAGTTTGGGTCTGTTACATGGAATCCACAGTTTAAACCACGCATGTAGGCCTCACAGAGCAGTAAGCAGAACATAGAGGTAAATTTATACAGTACTTCTGCAGAAGGTCCTGTATATGGGCCTGTTCAAGACAGAAAATATAGATCAATTGCTCTCCTCAAATAAATGTCTCTTGGAAGAAATGCAGAGAAGAGAAGATCTTCTCTGGGGTAGAGGTATGGTAATGAACTCTTTTTGATACTCTGGATTTCTTCAATATTTTTTCAATACAGTTCTACATTCGGTTTTCAAATTAGTTATACATTTTTAAAACAGGCATCTCCTGATGTTTTCAGCTTTTCATCATACTAATGGTGCATCAAGCTCTTCTCAGTTACACACTTCTTTTTCTGATTACTGAAAAGGCACTGGAGGTTGTCACCTAATCTTATGTCCAGGAACTGGGACTTCTAAAGCATCCGTGATGAATTTGGGAAATTTGGTAACTGTATTTATCCCAGCTACATTTTTTCTTCTCAGGCAAAGCCACTGAGGGAATACTGTGTATTTAATTCTTGGGATAGTAGTGAATTAGCTTTTAATCTAGTAGGCCTCATTTTCCCATATTTTATGCTCTAGGCAACCCCACGGATCATATGTAAAAATATCAATCAGGTATCCTTTTAATGTTCCTGTGTCAGAATTATTATCATCTCCATTGTTTTAACATTTGGAGAAGACCATTTTAATGATATAAGACTAAATTCTCCCTTTCAGCTATTTTAGTAATCACTTTAAGCAACATTACTCCAGATTTACACCATCACTGGAAGGGAAGAACGAAAGTGCCGTGGTACTAATGAAATCTTTTTCCTTACATATTCAAGTATTTTTTTTCCTCAGTGCATCCATCCCATCTTTTCATTGCAGTAACAAAGGTTTTCACCATGCTTCTTATGTTACCTCCTATCGTGTAGCTAGTCCGGATTTATATCCATGCTCATCGGCCAGGAGTTACATCTCTGCTGGTTGGCTGGTGGGACAGTGCAACAATTACAACCAGCTTTGGCACTGATTTGGCTCTCTTCTGTAATTGGCTACCAATTCTTATAAAATGTGTAGGGACTTAACTACATTTGTTGTCTCAATGTTTCTGATGAATTTCAATGAAATTTAGCCAGCAGGTTCTTGGGTCATTGGAAGGAGGACTAATAAAGGGCGAGGCAGAGGCTCAGGCAGTGAAACACCAGTAAGTCACACCTGCTTCAGAAAATCAGCCCAAATTCATTAATGGAAGAAATAGGATGAGAATTACATTTGTCCCTGGCCCCCAAGTGTTTTGTTTAACTCTCATCTCGCAGTCCCGCATGTGTATTTTGATACCGTTCCTTTTTTCTTCTTTAGAGATAACCACATACCTCTGTTTGTCCATCAGGAAAGCACAACTAGGTGCATCTGAACTCTACTTTGGAAATGAAACGTAGCAGTTAATTTGCAACACTGCCAGCCTTTTCAGAGCAGAATGTAAAAAGACAACGACTTCAGATTAACAAAAGTGACAGTGGAGAAAGGCGCCTTTTAAATGTTGCAAATTGGATGGGTACATCAGGAGTGTAATTTTAAAGGAATCTGACAAGGTCATTTGCAAAGAATGATCTTCTTACTTGTTGAAACTGTTTCAGACCTCCAGAACTTGGCACTCTTAAGTTTTCAGGGTACTTCTGAAGTTGGCAAACTGCCTATTTGATATAGCTGTCAACTGTCATCTGAGACGTATCTTTCCAAGTTTCACATTAGCTTCTGCAGATGTAAGCAGTGTGCTCCATACCATTGAGGGTAGCAAACTTCAATTGTTAAAAGTTAAGTTACAGCATCTTGACAAAAAAGTTTCTCAAAGGGACAATTGAACTGAAATAATGTTAAAATATATTTCTGCACAAATGCATGAATTTGTGATGTTCTCACTTGTTTGTGCTCCAAATGAAAGGGGATGATCCTTTTTAGATCCTGTTAAAATGAGGGGATGACCAGGTAACCCACACTTAAATGCTTGTGGAGGAGTCACAGGAAAGACTGTACTTGAGGGCTCTGGAGACCTTTGGTGTCCTGGAACGGTTGCTTCCACCTAATCCTGCCTAAGGGAATGCTAAATTGATTAATATGGATTTATTCAAATCCAGAGATGAACGGAAAGTTCTCATTAGTAGCACTTTCACATGGATGAGGAGGAAGCTCTGGAACTCAGGATATGAGGTGCATGTTGTAAGTGAAAGGAAGTTGGAAGAAAATGAAAAGCAAGGAGCTGTAGCAATGTGCACTACTCTAAAGAGTAGGCATTTGCCACAGTAAGGAATTTCTGGTCTATTGACTTATTTGCATTCAGGGACTTGGAGGTCAGAATCTGCTTATATCTTCCAAAGCGTAAAAGAGTATGTAACACTCAGATAACAAACACTTGCTTGAAATGAAAAGTAAGTAAATATAGGAACACAGGAATAGGAGTGTGGGGAAAAGGTTTGAAGGGGAGCACCAACTGGAAAATATATTTTTAGTCCAGTTACCTTCTTTACAGAAGAGTACAGGACTCAGTGAAAGCTGTCCAAGGCACCCTTGCTCTGTCTGCTTTGAGATGTGGTTATCTATTTTAATTTTTGGAAGATGAACTTAGATCTACACGCACTCAAAGAAAAATCTTTATTTCTTACAGAAGTTCTTGGGAATTAGCTGATTATGGGGGGAAAATAAAAATACATACATAAAAGTGAGGGTCGCAGGTTACAGGGAAGGGTACTGGATGGGTATCTCCAAGCTGAGCTGTTCATGGGCAGTCCTTTTGCACAGGCACTCTTGTTCAAGGTTGCTGATTAGAGGTGTTGGTCCTATCATTTAATAGGTTTTCTGTCTTGGAGTCTCATCTTCTTAATTCTCTTGGAAGAGATATTAACAGGTACTCAGTATACTCATCTCTCACACAATTAACAGGACTATTGGAACGGGTTGCCCAAGCAGATTGTGGAGTCTCAATCCTTGGAGATGTTAAAAACTTGGACACAGCACTGAGCAAACTGCTGCTCTAGCTGACTCTGGTCTGAGAGCATGGGGGTTGGCCAACACAGTCTCCAGAGGTACCTTCTGTCCTCTGTGATTCTGTGAATTATGGTCTGGAGTTACTACAGCCATAGTAAAGGGTTCATATTTCCGTGGTTAGCCCCCATGTTTTGGCTTTTCTCTTTAGGCTGACACAAAAAAAGCTATGTGGTGCCTTTTGCAATGTAAGTATTCTTCTGCCTTGGTATGGGCTGAAACCGGCAAAATCTCATCACATGTGAGATCATCATCTTTATTATTTGATGATGAATTCCAGTCTCCATAAAAGTTTTAACTTGTCACTAGAAGGCTGCATATTCCACTTGAACCATCTGGCCCACTGTGCGTCTCAGCTGTTCAGCATTGCAACCAATCAGTATCTGATAGGCTCAGTAAGAGATGTAGGTAGGAAAAGTGGCACAGAGAATTGGAGATGTATCTGCCATTAACACAGTTCTTCTGATAAGAGTGACTGGGTGACAAAGTGAATTGTCCTGATGCCCCTTTTCACAGACCAACACTACCCACCACCCAAAAGTTCATCACATGTATTTATCAGTTAAAGGAGGACAGGTGTTGCTAGAATGGCTGGATATAATGAAGAGTTATGAATTTCAAGGCGTGAAATGCTCTTTGTTTTGGATGGCATGTGGTGGACCAGCTAACAAAGCTGGGATGAAGATGAGCAAGGCAAAAATTGGGCTGAAGAGAAGTTGGCTAACATGGAGTGCAGTTCAGTCCCGAAGTGACATCTTGGGTGCAGTCTCATTAATTTAACAGTTATAAATTAGATAAGATGATAGTCATCTACGGGAAACAATCCTGACCTGATTAGGAAGTAGGCAAGACCACCTCTGTTTCCTACAAAAGCTTTCTTTGCTCAGATCCCTGATTTAAATCCTTTAGGATTTTGAAAGGAAGACAGATTTCTCTTTCCATGTGTTTCCAGCTCTTTGATGTGGGAAATAGGGTCAACTATGCATTGATTATATGAAGCATGCATATTTTAATTAGCAAAATCTAATACATTTTTTCACAAGTTGTCTTGAAAAACATAATTTTAGGCAAGGTAGACCACTGGCATTAATGCATTCCATCACTTTGTTGGACACAAAATCTTTTTAGGAGCTTTTATCTAGAAGTCTTGCAGAGGTTGAGCCAAGTGACATTTAGTTCTGAGCTTTGCAGTCATGATCATTCAGAAAATTGTTGAGGACCATAGATGAAAATGTCCTTAAGACACTGGGTAAATGTATTTACTACTGGCCAATACTTTAGTATTCTTGTACACATCCTGTAATTACAAAGGGTCTTCTTGTTCACTTTACTGATTGAGAGCGCCAATTTTTCCATTAAAAACATTTATAATTGTTATCCCTCAATTGTTCTAGCTACGTTATAATCATGTCATATAATGACCTTTAAAAATGTGTCTAGAAAAGCCTACAGCTGTTCCCTCCTTGGTTTCTCTCTACTGAGTTATATTTAAGCCAGTGTCTGTAAAACGAGGCAGTAATAAAAGGGATATTATCCTTAGCAAATATCTTAATCACGGTAAATCTCTGTTGCCCTACAAATGACTGCATGGGGGATTAGAGTTGAGTAAGCCATTTGCTGAATATCACTGCCACCTTTCTTTGGCCATTAAGCATGTTTAATTTTTCAGGGTGAAACATGAAACCCACTAACACAAATGTTTGCATTTGGACTGAATTATATCCAGACTGTAACAGTTACAGCAGGCTTAGGACCAGATCGTGACTGATCTGTAGGAGGCCAGTTCTTCTTGGGAGAGTGAGAGAGAAAAATGCAGATTCATTCACAGTCCCAGCTCTCTTATGTCACTTACGCTGCCTCGGTTCTTTTCAATATTTATATAAGGCTACTATGGGTTGAAGTACCAGTAAATATATGGATGATGCTTCGCTCTGTATTTTCTTTAGCTCTGTATTTTTTTTATATCAATCACAGTCCTTACCATTGTCCAAAGCCTGGGAGCCATCCGTGCCTGGATGAAAGACAACTGGGTTTAGTTCATCCTGTCTAAGATGGAGGTGGCAGTGCTATGAAGCAGAAAATACTTTCAGGAACTTGTGTCCTCCGTGACATCACTTTCAATCTGTTTGCTTATCCAGATTTCTATCAGGTTGCCCAGAAACACTGATAGCATCTGTTAGCCAGTTATCGAGCTCAAGGGAACCTTTTGCGAGTTTGAAATCCTACTGTGTGTTTAATCCTTTCTTTTTTCTTCTTTTTTTCTTCCTTTTAAGAAAGCAATGTCTTCTATCTGTGCCAGCCTGGGGGACTGCAGCCCTAACCAGTTTGGACTCAGCCAGAGCCTTGGGAACTGGCAGCTCCAATAGGTGTTTCCTAGGGCAGAATTTAGTGACCGTAAGGAGGTGGCATCTGTTTCAGGTAGCACAGCCCTCTTACTCCACACTGCAGTGTGCCAGGAGCACATTACCCATAAAATGCTTTGGTTCCCAAGGAGTGTGCACTCAGATTCACGTCCCCAGTCTAATATCTTGAGCCATCCATCAGGCAACTTCCCCCATAAGCCCTGAACACGACTTCCCAGAGCAGCTGCAAGGGTAAGAACTGTGAATGTGAGAGGCAGAGTTTTGTTGTTAATGGTCTCATGATTGCTGGGCTGACTTTCAGGAAGAGTGTGAATGTGTGTGCATCCCAGTGTCTTCTGGGCTAAATGCAATACTCACTGTGTTTAAATCCCAGTCAGGTTTCCAAATGACAAGCCCTGACTTTGAATGGTCAACAGGATTTAATAAATATTCTAAGGACCTTAACTGGGTCCACAGGACATGTGGTTAAGTGATCAGTTATACTTCTTAATTGGGAGATGTAGCTAATAATAACCAAATCAGAATAGGAAATTGAATTAGTGCTTTGTAAGAAATAAGACCTTCACAGAGCACCCTGGTGCTCACTCATTAGAGACTTCAAAATGTATCTTTTTCTAAAGTTAATCAACTATTTCATATTTCAACCATTTCAGCCACTCACAAGTATTCTCCCTTTCCAGATATTGTTTTATTAACTATGTATAGCTTGTCGTATTGCAGAGTTTTATGCTTTTGTACTTTTAGCTTGAATCCATGTTTTCTTTCCTAAGGAAAAAAAAAAAGTCTACAAAGTTCTATTATACTCTGTTAGGTTTTACACTGTATACCCGGTATGTTACACTGTATACCACATTTCCCTCCCAGAAGAAGCAAAAATTCTATGAGAGACAATTATAGGTGAAGATAACAACCCTTAGTGTGTTCAGATGCCTTCATGGTGATTGTGGATGAAATACCTATGTAGATAAAAAGATGATTGATTCTTCACAGCTGTGTGAGGTTCCTCTCTCCCTACATACTCTGATGTCGAAAAGAGCTTCTATTCCTGCTTCCTGTCACTGTTTCACACGTTCAGCTGGTCGTGGGTTTATCCCTGTAGGTATTGCTGAGGGATGTGTGTTCTTCAAACAGATTCTCCAATGGATGAATTAGGCTTAATTCTATCTTCATCTACAGGGACGGATGAGAAAGTGCTTTCCCATTCATTAAGTATTTTGAAGGTTTGAAAGTTTCCCTGCAGTGGGCTAAAAACTGGAATCTTTCAGAGATTTTTGTAAAAGGTTGCAGAGGGAGAAGGAAGGTTACGTACTGGAATAGTCTCTAGGGTTAAGATTCTCACCTGGACTGTGAGGGTTTGGACCAGGATTTTCACACTCTAGGTGGATGCTCTGATCACCAGGTCATAGGCTATTTTGAGGGGGCTATTTTTTGACTTTGAGTAGCAATTCCATGTTAAGCGTGAGGAGTCATTTGTTCTCAGACATTTCTTTCAAATCAGCATGTGCCTGTTTTGGTATAATACATGTTTTATCTGTGTAGTTTCTGCTGAAAAAACTAATCTAAAGTAGAAATTAGCCCTGCTTTGATCAGACGTTAAACCAGATGACCTCGTGAGGAGCCTTCCAACCTCAATTCTTCTACGACTCAACTTTGGTGGAAAAATCCTCTCCAGCTTCAATCAGAAAGAAATTATTCTCTAGCCTATAGTTACAGTACAGTCAAAAAATATCACATTATGTGCTTAGCTGCCATGGTGTAAAGACTCAAGTATTGAACTGTAAAGTAATTATTAGCTAGTGTTCTCAGTTAGTGAGTAGTTTGAAACATATGGAGTTTGCAGAAGTCCTCATATATATATATATATATGTGATATTAGGCATAGAGAACAAGCGATAGGGAGAGACAAAACTAATGGCTATGGTAATAAATGATACAGGGCCAGGGCCAGCCCCAGGTGCTAGCGGATGATTATCCACACTGTTTCGTTAAGTGTGCTCTGTGGCACAATTTTGACCTGGTACAACTAGGAGCATTTCAGGTGACGACTGATCATGC
Source organism: Steatornis caripensis (assembly GCA_013398225.1). NCBI lineage: Eukaryota > Metazoa > Chordata > Aves > Caprimulgiformes > Steatornithidae > Steatornis > Steatornis caripensis. The sequence continues at coordinate 154,672 of VZSC01012862.1, read as the reverse complement.
TTGGGAGGTTACTATGGGTCATGGACCCTTCCCAACTTGGATGCTGTTGTGGATAAATTTCTGATGGTAAATAACATAATCAAGTGGAAGTCACTCTACAGAGGCTGGGGAGGTTGAAGTTATGTTCCTGGCTGTGCCCTGGGTTGGCTGGGGTGACCGTAGAAATGCCAATTCAGTTTTCTTAGTCTCTTTCTTTCACACTTGTAGATGTCTAGCTGTAAAGACTCAACTCTTCAAGATAGTGTTTGTCTTCTGCGGTGTGTTGGCTGACATACATGGGGAGGGCCTGTTCTAGGTTAGGACCTCTAGGGGTTCCCATAATACAAATAATAATGGTAAAGAGAAGGGGATAACTTGTGCTTTCTTGTGAAGTAATTGCCCAGTCTCCTTGACAGATGTAGACTGAGTGACTGTTCTGTGTGCACCAGCTTTACAAAAGCAAGAGTGTATTTTTCATTCTTGGACTGATCGTTTCAAGAAGGATTTGGGGAATGGCTTTGCACATCTGTATTTGCAACAGGCAAGAGCAGCTTCCATAATTAACAACCATAGTGTAGCTCCTATTGAATCTGCCCAGGGAGAGCTACTGTGAAAAAAAAAGCTATTGACCATAATTATGTTTGCATTTGAGCTGCTGTGATGTAGAATAAATGCTTGGCTGACCTGTGGATGACAAAGGTGCCTAAAGATGGGCTTTTACCTTCTGCTACCATAGGCTCCTAATATCGCTGTGTGGAAATCACTCAATCGCCATGCCTCACTTATTTGTCTGCAAAATGAAATTATTGGGTATTTACTGGAACTGAAACATGCTAGGTTAAAATATATTCATTAAATGTGCTGGCAATGCCAGAGAGAGAATGCATAATGCAAATGATCAGTGCTACTCTAGCAAACGCAGTTGTAAGGCTGGGATTATGCTGGCAACTGATGTGCACCTCTGGGTGTATGCCCAAAATCGCTGCTGCCTCTGGCAAGCTCACACCATGGGGAGGTGAGATGGCTTCCTTCATGCTGAGTGCCCACCTCTGGATTAGCTGAGTAATTAAGTGTTTGTTTCCTTCCAGATGAGTACAAGAGTAAAGTAGCCTGTGAGGACGACAAGCTGAGGCTAAGCTGTAAGAAGAGCATGGTGATAGCCATTTACTCTGCTACCTTTGGAAGGACACAAGGAGGCAGCTTGGAGTGCCCGTACCAAACCGCAGGGATGCCGATGATTGGTAAGCAGGGGAACGGCTTGACTGAGCACACTGATCTGGGCAGGGTGATTTTGTTTACTGTCATCATGGTACAGTTGGCACAGGTCCTGATTATGAAAAGCAGGACTGGCACATGCAATCTGCTATGGTGGTGCTCCGGATGTGTGGTACGTTGTTAATCAGCAGTGAGCTTCATCACGAGCACCAAACTGAGGTTCAGCTAGATATGGCCTAGCCAAGTTACCAAGCTGCAGACTTTTCACAGATTCATCAGATTATATACTTGAGGGAAGTCCTTGAATTTCTTGTGCAATTTTCTGTCCTCCTGGCTGTTCATGCACTGAGCCTCTACCTGTACTATGGAGGAGCATATTACTGGCGGATGTCATGGCCAAGTCAAGCCTTCACATTGCATTTACACTTCTACTGAAGTTAAAGCAAGACGTGAAGGTGAGTTGACTTATGGTAGCTTCAAGTACCTTTTTTACTCTCAGGCTATCATAGTGTCTTACTTTCATGTGTCAAAGATAAAAAAATGTAAAAGCATTCACTAGAACTGTCCTTGAGCCAAGGTGAAATGAATTTGAGTATTTTAGGCTGTGGCAGAGAGCGCAAATATCCGCAGTGCAAAATCCTGTGGTCAGCATCCCTTCTCATCCTTCTCTGCAGAGGTGAGAGGGAATTGACTGCTTTCCCAAAGGAATTGCCTCTAGAGGGGGAAAGGCTTCAGAGGGGGCTGTGCAGGGAAACTTGAGCTGCTGCTATTGCCTGTGCTGATATCTCTTCAGCTGTATCTGGGGGTCTTTGGCTTCGCAGCTGCTGATCCAGTGCCCTCAAGGAGTTAAATGCTATTCAAATGGAAGCATGTGAAGTGACTGCTTGGAAATATGATATGCAGGTGATGGGTGTCAGTAGGCAACCACAGGTGGAACCAGGCCAGTCAGGTTCTTTGTGCAGCGTGGTGAGTGCCTTAGTTGTGCAGCTGTGAAAATCTGAACACTTGCAGCACAACAGGGTAGTTCAAGGTCTCCTACCCTGGCATAGCAGGAGAGTCCCAGTCCTTTAACAGGTTACTTCCCATCTCCTGAGGTGACATATGTCCCCAGATGTGCTCCTGTTATCCCTCAGTTGCCAGGGAGCAGAAGCTGAAACAGATATGTCGAACAGGTTAGCCTAGACCTCTTTCATGTGGTGTTTAGGATGGGCTAAGGGTTTGCACACCGGTGCTGTGATGGTTCGGCTGCTGGGTGATAATTTGCCGAGTCAGTGAAACTCAGTGGGTTTCTAGCACATACCGGAGCACACCACTCCACTGTCCTTGCTGAGAGTGCAGAAACAGGCACGTACTTGTGACAAGGTACTAGCACCGGGACCTGCTCTTGAATATCAGCATGAAGCAAAACTCCATGTGAAGCCACAAAGGGTAAAGTTTTACTCTTCTTTGCCCTGACGCAAAGTCCCAAAACTTGTACTGGCTAAGAGCAGGGTATGTGGCACTAGGAAATGGGATGGGAGGCAGTGGAGCTGGGATTGCAAAGCTGTAGCTAAGAGAACAAGCAGTGAGGTGTGACAGCAGGACTGCATGTACCATAGCATCTATAGCACTTGTATGCCCTTTCAAACTGGCCTTGTGATCTCTGCAAATTGGGATGTTTGCCCAAGGACATAAAGTATTGGGTTCTAGAGTGTAGCATGCAGTCTGCTGCTGGGATGAGGCAGGACCTTCCTGCGGTGTCAGCTCTTAAATGAAATTAATTACAAGAGCAGGCTCAGGATTGTGTAATGCCAAGGTAGCAGTGGGAATGCCAAGGTGGCTTTACGCTGAAATCCAGTGCAGGGTTTTAAGCTGTGAATTGATGCTAAAAATGAGTTGTTGCATCTGCGTGTTTGGAGTTGCTGGGGCCTCAAGTATCTGTTAAGCCAGCTTGGTGCTGCTGGGGTGCTGCTGGGGTACGTATGTCCTGCCTGCATAGCAGCAAAGAGAGGGTGGGAAGTGTTTCTGGGACAGTGGCTGCCTGCATGTCCTGCAGGGTTGGGGATGAGAGGGGAGGCACTCACTGTGGAGCAATGCCTTCCCCAGGTTTTCCCAGGCATTTGGGCACTGTGTGTGTCGGGCGAACGACAGACAGTACAGCTGCTGATGCTGATGTTCCCCTGCATACAGAAATCCTGAGTGGAGGGTGTGTGTCTGAGAGCTTAACTAAAAAAAAACGTGAGTGAGCAGATGGTCTTTCAACTCATCATTCTCCATCCCTCAAATCCCAGCTATACATGAGAGTGTTTGCCCAGGTCTGCTAGTGTGTTCAGCAACATCTCGCTGATCCCCTCAGCCTGATGCTGCCAATGCTAGTCTCTGCTTATCGTGACCTTCCCTTCATCTGTTTTGTGTGAGCTGACCCAACGGGACAGAGCTCTAGTGATGCAGGGAAGGGGAGGTGCGTTGTGGTTGTGGTTATCATTCCTTTCTTGGCCCCACAGGAGAAACCGGTGTAGGATCCATCTGCAACTCAAATCAGCAAAAAGCATATTCACACCATGCTTCCCCACGGCATGCTGCAAGAAATAATAGTCGTGCATACATTTACAGCACTGAATTGAGGGACTTGTGCTCCCAGCTGCCACTAGCAATCGTGGGAGCGGCACACAGAGTCCCCCGACCTGCTCCAGAAACTGTACTCCTGCCACGGGCCTGCCTAGCCCAGCAGGCAACTCTGTTCCTTCAGGAGCAGGTGGAAACATCACGGCTTATAAATCAAAGCTTTCTCTAGCTAGAGAACATTTCCCTACACGTTTCCACAGCCCTGTGTTACGGGGAGGGCTGCTCTGTGACTGCCTTTGATCCCAGACGTTTGCAGCGAGCTGATCTTACAAATATGACCGTATGACTCAGACTTCGCGGCAGCATCCCATTCCCGTAAGGCAGAACGCAGCTACATTCTGCACATGGAAGATGTATTCTGTTTGAATTTCACAGGACTGATGATTTGTTTCAAGTCTGAGCCTTGGCAAAGGGCCTTTTCCTGGGAAGCAGGTCCTAGACAAGTTTGCATTATTTTTAACCAGGCAGCATGAGTTACCTGATGAGTGAAGAACTCATATGTGCCCCAAAGGTGGGGAAGGGTATCTGTTCTTCCTCACCTAATGAAAAACAGTTCAGAAAAATTTATTCCATTTTTTCTGTGAACAAAATGCACATTTGGGTTGAATTTGGAAATCTACAGCTTCTACAGATGAGACTTTTAAAGAACTGAGGTCTAAGATGGGGAAGAGGGGTGGCCTAATAGAACGTTGTATATATTTCTGACTCTGCCATAAAGTAAAGGAACAAATCTATTTGTGTTGTTTCTGCCTTGTAAAGAAAGACCTTGTACTCCTCTAGGAGTGTTGAGGAGATGAAGTCCTCTAATGGTGGGTTTCTTGGATTCTGCAAAGACACAAGGTACGCTAGGTGCTCAGGTGGAGGGCTCTGAGGTATCGTGATGTTGCAGCCCTCTAACCTGTGTAACCCAACCATCGTGGTGCTGCTTTTGGGTAGTGTAGGATCCCCAAGTCAGGCTTCACACACCATTGCATGCCAGACGTGTGCTTTCTCTCTGTCTGACTTCTGTATGAACACGCTTAGCATCTGTGAAGGGAAAGTTATTGTGAAGAGCTCCATCCTATCCCTGTCATCTTACAGAGAAAATCTGTCAGGATCCTCTTTTTAACTGGAAACATGCTGAAACTTGTGTCTTTGACCATAATGGGAAACCCCTGCAAACAGCTGGACCCCTCCTTGAATGCCTTGGGAACTCCTAAAAGCTCCTAAAGGAATTTGACCTTATTTGTAACTCTCTTAATAAAGCCTCCAATGCTGCCAGCATGTGCAGCGAGAATACACAGAGCATAGGGAGGTCTCTGGGGAAAGGGTTATTCGCAAGCAACAAACCATCAATATCCCTCAGCCCAGTGAGCCCTTTGCCCCGTTATCGTGCTGTTTACAGTTGCCTCTGCCTGCATCTCTGAGTGACTTGTTTATACCAAAAGAAGCCAATTTAAAAAAAATGGCCTTTTCCTGCTGGTATCTGAGTGCAAGGTAATGATCTAATTAGGAGACTGAGGAGGAAGAACTTGGATGTAAAACAATTACTCATTTTATCATTTAGTGGAGCCATATCCTTGATCATATTCAGGACACCTGACAAGTTCACATATACATTTTTATGGTAGCTAACCTTGTGAGCCCCAGGGAGTGAGATGGGTATGTTCGGCTGATCCCAAACATCAGGATCTGGGTCTCCTCCTCCAGATCCCTGTCTCTCGCTCCGTCATGTATACAAAGAGCCCACAGCAGTTTAACTCTTCGTGTGGGTAGAAGGAATCCAGGCTTGGGTTCGGAGTCAGCATAAGATCATGGGAATTCTGGCTCCAAGACCCAGCTTTGGGTCATGGTGTGTGGGTTAAGATGAGTAGGCTGCTGGGAAGTGAAATGTCCCTGTCACTTCACATACAGGTTCTCTCCTGTGCCTCTGTAGAGGGAAAACGGATGTGTTTACAAAGCCCTGAGGAAACTCAGATGGTCAGTGATGCTCTCTAACTCATGGGATCTGATAATTACAGAGCAGACAAATGAGTTCAGCAAAGGAGCCTGCGGTTTAGGTGCTTATTCCCCAGCGTTTTTCATTTTAATGCAGTGACAGAAGGTGATTCAACCCAGTTTGTTTTGATTTCGTCCTCTTAATGCAGATGAATATATGACTCGAACCAGAGCCTTTGCAGTCCTGCGTATAAATATTTATTACACCATATAAATAATCAACCCTTCTAGTTTGTTTATCTGTGATCAGATCTAGCATGTGAATAACTACGAAATACATGCATTAAAAAAATCCATTTTATTTCGTGGTACATGTTTCTGTTCCTGCCAACACAAGAGCTGGTTTTAAGAGGCTGCTGCCCCTCCGGCCATGCATTTCTGGCTCTCTTCTGCTTCACCATCCATGACCATTTTCCATCCTGTGTTTCCATCAGTACAAGTTTGTGGCTGTGCTCTAATCTTGGTCTTAAGTGAAATACTTAAAAATAAAAGGCCTTCAAACTGTGGAGCTGGAGCAGTGAGGGCTAGTAACCTCTGGCACTGATGGGGGAAGCAGCGGCATACTGGGGCGGCAGGAAGAGACAGGATAGCCACTGAAATCTGTGCCGATCAGATAATGACACATAGCGTGACTGTCCTTTAGCAGGTCCAAGTGCTTGTGGCTGCAACGCTCTTGTGCTACATCCTGATCTGACCGTACGGGAGATGATGGCCTTTAAAATGGCTGCAAGGCTGTGTTTGTGGGACAAGCAGCCTCTCTAATGGCACACCAGGCGTGCGGAGCACCCCTGCCCGTAGGGGTGACTCTATGTACATTTCATTTACATTCAGCGCAGAAACTACTTTATTATGTGTATAGCTCATGATTAAGAACATGTTTTTAGAGGCCAATCTGTTTGTATGTAATAAAACCCACAAGTATAAGTTTGAAGGCTAAATGAATATCAGTTGCTGTTTAATTCACATATAATACCTTATTAAATTTAAATTGAAATGAAATTGCCATTTAGAATGCTAAGTTAAAGTGGGACAAAGCCTGCTTTCAGAAAGTTGTTTTTCATTTTTAGATACTTTGCGTGTCTCACTTTTTGTCTCAAAACATCAGGAGGTCATTAAAATCACTTTACAGCTGTTTCTAGAAAACTCAAACTATTGTTGGATTCCATAGACTCATAAAAAATGATTTATATGAAGTTGTTTTTATATGCACACAATTGTTATTTTTTAAAAAAATGGAAAAATCCATTCAAATTTGCTTCTGGGCAAGATCCTTCTGAAAGCCAACTTTCAACTTGGTTTTAAAAAAGTTGTTTACAGTGGAGTATGACCCCTTGGAGTGGTAGTAAATAACAATTCTAAAAGTAGTAATTTAAATAGCACTAGCAGGCTCTGTAATGATATTGGTGTGACATTTGAGGAAGTAAAGTGGGTATTTGTATTGGTAGTATCAACTTCTTTCGTAGCTGAATTTATGAAAGATGCCTGTTGCCCAACTATTAGTTAAAAGCAAATCCAGAATATAATCCTGATAATAAAACATCAGAATTTAAGAGATTTAAATCTATAGAATCTCAGCTTATTTCCATGGAGTTAACTCTGAATGAAAACCAGTGTAACTTGTTCAGAACTGATCAAGCTCCTCTTAAAATAATTGAGATGTCACTCAAGAATATTACAAAATTACCACGATGGTGAATGCTGAGCCTGAGAAACATAGGTAATGTGAAACCTGTGAGGTTGCAAGCACAGCGCGCTTTTTATTTTGGGAACCAAGGGCAAGAAGTGACTTGCAGATTGTGTCAGCTGGGTTGCCTCTTAAAAAAAGTGGGCCAGTCCCACAGCTTCCAATGTTCAGACCTTGCTTCAGCCTAGGTGTAGGCACTTGTTGAACTGTAACCATGGTCAGGAAAATACTTTTGTTGGGCGGTAATGAATAGGAAGGACAGATGAACTCAGGCACTTCACAGTGCAGTAGATGCATTGAACGCACCATCACCATCCCTAGCTTCTACCGAGTGAAGCTAAAGCTGTTAGCTTCTTTGCATTTTATCTTGAATGCCTTACAGCCCATGACCAACTGTTTTCTGTTGCAAGTTAAATAATAAAATTTTACTGTCATTGCCAGACCAAAACTGCTTTGTTCTCTGAGACTTGTAGGAGCCAAGATTGAAGCTGTCATCTGATTCTCACTTTGGCCCCCAAACCTGTGAAATGTTATTAATTTGCTCGACTTCACACACTCTGAGTCAGTCTCTGCAAAACTGAAGCCTGGTATGTTTTAGATAAGTTCTGGTTCCAGATACAAAGGTGATAAGATGACTTGAGTTCAGGTTACTAAACCAAGTGTTTCTAAATGTAACCATAGCATTTGTAATTAAACTTGCAATCGATTCTATAGCTGCAGTCTCTAGGTGTGATTAGTTTCTTTTAAGATTGTTTTCTCTTTTCTGGCCTACTGCTGAAGTTTTCAAAGTTTTATGAAGGGTGTGGTGAGTAATCTTTCTCTCTTTCATTAAAATACATTTTTAATGTAAAGCTGACCTTCTCTGCACATCCTTCTAATGTTTGAATGTAGATTTCTTTTTTAGCCAGCTGTTTTCGGTGCATTGCGCAAGACATAGAAGCTGTATACAGCTGCACCAATGTGAAGTTCCCTGCTGCTATTTGTAATAGTGATGATCAATGCTTATAAATATCTAAAGGGTGGATGTCAAGAGGACGGGGTCAGACTCTTCTCAGTGGTGCCCAGCGACAGGACAAGGGGCAATGGGCACAAACTGGAACACAGGAAGTTCCACCTGAACATGAGGAGGAACTTCTTTACTGTGAGGGTGACAGAGCACTGGAACAGGCTGCCCAGAGAGGTTGTGGAGTCTCCTTCTCTGGAGAGATTCAGAACCCGCCTGGACGCGTTCCTGTGCAACCTGCTCTAGGCTAACCTGCTTTAGCAGGGGGGTTGGACTAGATGAGCTCTAGAGGTCCCTTCCAACCCCTACCATTCTATGATTCTATGATTCTATGATGGCAATTGATATCAGAAATCCAGTTCAACATGATACCAAAGTACCCAGCACTGCCAAAGCAAAAACCAAAGAGAAAGTTTCTCAAACATAAATGCTCACAGGAAAAGAAACAACATGCTGGGACCAATGCTGTTGTGGGGATGTAGACTCTTCTTGGCCTCAATGTTGACCATGAGATGTAGATGTTGGAGCATCTCTCTGACTCTGTTCTGCACATATCAGATAGTGCTCGTACCACAGCTGGTGAGCAGGGACCTGGGAGACCAGAGCTAATGTGTGGGCCAAAGCCCCAGTGATATTTCCCCACCAGTCCTGACTGCAAACCCTTTTCCACTGCCCAGTGGCTTATAAAGGAAAAATTCTCCTGAGCCTGTGCTTACAGCTCGGAAGTGCTTTTAACAATCTCTTGCAATGAATTAATTTATTTTATTTCCCTACTTGAAGAGGATTTTCTCATGCTTGGAACAGATTGTGCAGGTTTTCTGAAGCCTGTACTGTTCTGGCTTACAAATCAGCAGCCTTTTAATTCTTTTGGGTCTTTGCTCCTGAGCTTTCCTCTTTACACATCTGCTTCTGCATCTTTTCTTGTTTAAGGGTAGTCTTTTTTTCATTGGTTGGTCTTCACATTGGTGAGTCTTAAGGGCTGAGTACCTGTAGTTTGGTTTTCTCCCTCTGATCTTCCAGAGTCCCTGTGGTTCTAAACCGAACTCACTTCTTGAGTCCTCTATAGAGGCTTCTGTGGCACAGCAAGGAAGAAAAATGCAGTGTATTTCTGTCGTCCCCATCTGAAACCATGTGACAGCGTTACGCTGATAAAGAAATTACCTTCCCAGGCTGCTTACTGTAGAGAGAAAGTGGACAAAGCCCATCTTTATTAACTGTCTTCTTCACTGGCTTTTAAAGAGAACATCAAATCTAACGGGCATGGGCTAAGCTGAAAATGCCTCGGATTTGATATACTGGGTGTGGTGCAGACTGGCTCGTCAGTACTCTATGAAGACATCCTTCACAGGCTGCTAGGATGGCTAATTTTGGCTAATTTCCAGCTGAAGCAGAGGCTTAGACACCTCCAGCAGCTGTCGCTTTGTGAAGGAGCTGAACTTTATATCAACCACAGCTCATGGAGCATTTTTTAAGTAAATGAGAGACTGCCCAAGAGCAGAAGGAGAAGTTCCTTCCCTCTTGTTTGTGATAGAGATTGTCTTGCAGAATGAGGCAGTTTGGAGTCACTCCTAGTTAAAATGTGGAGGAATTTAGGCAGCTGCCACACCTGCAAGGTTGGAATTACTTTCTTCCTGCTTACGTCCTTCTTGCCCTTTCATCGAAGTTTGCTTTCTCTTTTGGCAGATGAGTAGATAACCACAGCACTGATTCAGACATCTCTCAGCTTTATTTACAGGAACTAAATTTCTCTCCTCCTAGTTAATTGACTCCCCATTTTCCATCTTTCACTGTGTTCTCCCTGCTTCATAGCTCTCCGCAAGTAACTTTTCCTGGTTTATTCTTTAGCAAGAAATCATGCTGCACATTTTGGAGAGAAACCCTGTCCTCTGCTTGGGATGAGTTTCCTCCTAGAGCTGTTACTTGTTTGTAAATGGCTTACCTGAAGACAATATTTATCTTAGCTCATTTCTTTCTCCTGCTTCTCAAAAGATAGGAAGGAAAGCTAGGGTTCTGCTCACTGTTTTAGTTCCAGATGCGGGTCTGCTCCTGATGCCTTTACACAGCGCAAAAATGTGCCACAGAATTTGTCTCTTGATCAGGCACCACCAGTCCTGGTCCAGTTCCTAATCACTTACCTCACATGCACTGCTGGAAATAGTATTTCAGGCAGTGATTCTCTTTCTGAAGCCTTTAATTACAGCCAATCATTTGGCCCTTTTGATACTTCAAGATCTTGTATTTTGTTGGTTGAAAATATAGAACGAGTACTCCATTTTTTTTTGCTAAATTCACAAACTCAGAGAGAGTGTGTATCCTCTGACAAGTGAGTGGAATATTTTTTCTTTTTTTTCCCTGTTTTTCTTTTTTTCAAGTGCACACATGTGATTCTTATGTGAAATAAGGGCATACAGGACTAATATGCAATAGAGGCTATCAAGATTAATAACAGAAAAGAGATCTGGTGCTCAGATGAAAGAGTAATTACAGTGAGCAGTGAGAGAGTGAAAGTGTCTTCCTAGCCAACACTCCTATGATCCTGAGGTCTGTAAAGAGAAAGAATTGGCTTTCTTTTTAGTCTGACAGAATGGTCAATACCGGCGTGTGCTCCATGCCCTGCTGCCTTTCCAGTGCCACTGGTAGCCTGTGGAAAACCGCTGTGTGATAGCCTTACAGCATGCTAACATAGTCACACATTCAGGTGTCCATGGTCCTGCTTGCTCTGGACAGCCTGCACCATCTGTGCAGGAGCCTGCCTTTGCAGGCTTCATGTGGATGTGCAGGTGACTCTGATCACGAGGTTAACAGGTGCACAGATGTTCTTGAGCATCTGGCATATGCCCAGCTTCACTGTGGGATTAGTTACCCATCTCTAAACAAGGTGTCTAAATCTGTTTGTGGATCCATCTGTGTTGACTGCTGCCTTGGAAGAGGCTCCGATCTCAATCAGAGCATGTAAGAGTTACAGTAATGCAAAATTTAAACTGTTTGGAAGCATTCTTTCAAACCCAGATAGGTTTTGCAATCAAAAGCAGCAACGTATGGCTTGGATTTCAGATTTGGATGTGTCACCCTTATTGGAGAAAAACAAGTAACAGTGAGTAACCAAAGTAACGGATGTGATTAATAGGCATTGGCTCAAATTTCTTTTTTTTTCACCAGGAAGAGGTAATAAAGAAATAGTCATGCTGGGAAGCAGCCTTAAACTGACTAAAACCCATTCATTGTGGTGAGGTTGATGATATGGACATTACATCACTGAGCCTGATTCCGGTTTTAAATTCAATGCTGTCTGCAAGCTGCAGCTGGTAAAATCCTCCAGCGTCTCTTTGTTGCCATCTGATTTGGGTTTTACCCTGTCAGAGGCTGGGCTGATAAAGACAGTAAGTAGATTGGGGAGTAATATCATATCAAATGCAGCTGGTAAGATGAATTAGCTACTGAGGGCTGAGACTAAGAGTTGTGAAATGAAACGAGCCAGCAGTCTGCATTTGTGGAGTCATCCTGTGAAAGGGAACTCACCTTGCAGCCAGAACAAGGCTGGAGGGAAGCGCAACTTCTAGAAAGTGGGGCCAGGAGTAAAGAGGACAAGACATGCTGATCCTTCTCTCCCCCCCAAACTCAAACTTTAGTTTAAAATACCGTATTCCAAAAGCACAACTGATATCTTTAAACACTTTCACATGTGGAAGTTTCACTGTCGCCAGGATCTGTATTTGTTCTTTGGCAGTGTACTGAAGCAATCCAAGACTAATAAAAACCAAGGGTGACTCTGGCCCAACCTGTGTAAGTGGGGTATCTATCATCTGTGAGATCTTGAAGTGTTTTTTATTGCTCTGCTATGGGATTTGAGCTTTATGGGCTTTAAAATGTTCTCGGTAGGGGCCTGGCTCTGCTTAGCAGTACTTACCTCAGACTAAGCGATATGATGTTGGCATTTGTGAGTGTCCTTGCCCTGTCTCTGACACATGGGATCACTTGTTTGTCAGTGACATCAGGATGGTGTTTCATATAACATCCGCAGTTTGCACATGGCAAGCAAACAAGTAGCAAAAGAAAGGAGATGTTGCCCTGAATGAGCATGCTATCTGGCGCAACAAGAGTGCCGCATCTTATCTCCCATTTCTGAAGACCTGGACAATGTGAACTTGGCCAGCTGCAGGGAACCATAGTCCAGCTCGGCTCTACCACATTGCTGGGGTTGGCTTCCCTACATCTTTTTGAGAGGCTAACCGCATGATTTATGCACAAGAGGGCCTCTGTTTTCTTGCCTCTATGGGCTCTGGGAATGGATGCCTTGAGGTGAAAACTTCTGACCTGGATTCACCTCCTGAAGAGGTACCAATATACTTGGAGATATCACTTCAACCCAGCTCCCTAAAGACTTGTTTACATTTGGAAGTTAAGTTACCTACAGGTGCTTCGTAACAACCACAGGAGTGATGCTGAGTGTTTTTATAATCCTGAGGCATGAGAGTAAAGGAAAATACCATGTTGTCACTTCCAGAACTCTGTATGATGTGGTGATGACTGTGATTTATGAGGGTGCTGTAGCCTCATCTATCACTCACCAATCTCTCAGATGTATTACTGACATCTTCAGTGCTAGTTAGTGAGAGAATAAAGATGCTTGAATATGACGTTTTGGCATCCAGCTAAATGTCCTCCTTATCACAAATCCTTTGAAGTGTGTAAGGGATACTCTCCCATTTGGAGGTTTTGATTGCTGCTCTTAATTTTTCAGGTCAATGTGTTATGTGGAGGATGAACAAATTGACAGATTGAAAATCCAAGAAGGAAGACCAAGCTAATTTCAGTATCGGTGTAGTCCTCCCTCAAACTACTGCTGGCTGCTTGCCCTGACATTTACATGAACGCACGGGCCATTTGTGTTTAGAAATTGTGTGGAGGGAAAAACAGGGTAAATTCCCTGTTGTGACCAAAAGGAAGTAAATACTTTGTCAAATTTAGTCCATAGAGTCCATTTCTTTTGTTTCAGGGCTGGAAGAATATGATTGATGCTAAGAGAATGGCTCAGGCCTTACCATGGGGAAAATGAGGAGAGTATTTGGATTTACCATGTGGGACCCTGGTGTAGTCAGTAGAGTTTAGCTGCATCTTGTAACATGGCTACTTCAGATGACTTTCTGCCACTCCTGCGTTCACCAGATTTTGGTACTCATTAGGGTTTGGAGGTCAGCGACAACAGTAAAATCTTGCCTAAATTGTGGCTGTTTGCTACAAGAGCCAAGGAAATGGAATACTGCAAGAAACCTCCATAATGCTATGTTGAAGTCAAACTGGCAGCCATTTAGAAGCAGTCAGAGATCAACATCACTTAACATCTTTAGCAATGACCTGGGCAATGGGATGGAGTTTGTAGGTGGGACCAAATTGGATGGGACAGTTGTTACAGCAGTGGATACGGACCTCAAGGAGCCTCAGTGAGCTGGAGAAACCTTACGAAACCTTGTGAAGTTCAACAAAGGCAAGTGCAAAGTTCTGCACCTGATTAACCTTCTGCAACAGCACAGGCTAGGGAGCAGCTGGCTAGAAAGCAGCTCTGCAGAAAAAGGACCAATGGGTCTCGGGGGACAAGTGGAACATGAGTCAGTGGTGCGATCTTGGGGCAACGGTGGCTAAGTGGATACTGGACTTCATTAGTAAGAATATTGTAAGCCCATCAGGGAGAGGGTTTATTCTCTCTATCTGGCATTCCAGTACTCCACTTACCTGGAGTACTGGAGTGTCCAGTTTGGGGCTCCGCAGATAAAGAAATGTGTTGAAAAACTGGAGCAAGCCCAGTGCAGGGCGGCCAAGCTGGTCATGGGGCTGGAGCACACAACGTATGGGGAAATGCTGAGGAACCTGGGTTTGTTCAGTCTCAGGAAGAGAAAGCTCAGGGTGGGATCCTATTTCAGTTTTCTACCACATAATAGGTGGCTCTACAGAAGACTGTTCTTGGAAACACACAGGAAAAAAACCCTGAAAGCCAAGAACACAAGTTGCAGCAATGGAAATCTGATTAGGTATAAGGAAAAAACTCTTCACCTGGACAGTGCTTTAGCCCTGGAATAGGTGCCCAAGGAGTTTGGGGAATATTTATCTATGAGATTTTCAAAACTTGCTTGGGCAAATTCCTTAGCAACATCATGTAACATTAAAGCTGGCTGTGCTTTGAGCAGGAGGTTGGACTGGATAGGCTCCAGATATTGCTTCCAACTAAATTATTGCATGGTTTATGTGCTGCAGTCCCAACAGGTGACTTTTTTTCCCAGATATATTTTCAATATTAAGGTTTGCAAAAAGTCCACGTGAAAGAGGCTTTAAAAACTTTTGTGCTTTACTTTCTGTGCTAGGGGATTTCATCCACGTCTGTAATTGAAGCATAGAGAGTCTCTTCTGCTTTTCTGCTGATTTTGGCTAGTGCAGGTTGGGCTGAGCAGCCTGGCAATTGGAGAGTTGAGGATTTCACTACCAATATTTGTGAATACGGAAGCCTGGTCTGTGTCCGAAGGAGCTGGGTATGTAGGGCTACATGTATGCTGGTAAACCAGCAGTGCCAGGGCCTGGGCACAGATACTGGAAATAGATCTTCTGTGCAGTTAAATTGTAGCAAGGTCCATGGCATGGTTTGTTGCCTTGGCCCAGCTATCACTCTCCTAGGCAGCCCAGAAGAAGGTTTGAGGTTGTTTATAAGACAGGGATGGGGTATCAGCACTCTGTTTTGGAGGATAAGAGTGTTTAATAGCACGGTTGTGGGTTGTTCCACCACAGTTGGCCTCAGGGCCAGGGAACGGGCCAGGGTAAGTATTCATTTACCAAACAGCGTAGGCTGGACCTAGGCGCTGTTAAAACACAAGCAGGAGTTGCAGTGTTAGGACCTGCTCTGGCAGATGGAGCTACATAGGATAGGCTGGGTATCTAGGTCTACATGGAAGAGGCTCTTACAACTCAACCTACATCTGCAGTGGTAGTGGGGCTGGGGAAGGAGCTAGAGCAGGGTCCCACAGCTGCCTGTAGGCAGTGTGGCATGTTGTTTTCAGTGGATATTATGGGCACGGCTGTCCTCTCCTGGGGAAAATAAAATGCAGCTACTACCTGATAAAGGTAGTGTCAAGGTTGTACTCACCTACGATGTACACATCAGCTACTCTGTACTGAATATAGTGAGAAAGAGCCTGCTGTCTGTCTCTGTGGCGGGCTGACCTCATGTCCATGCAATAAACCCTCTACCAAGTACTCCTGCTCTTCTACTTTCCAGCAAAAATATCTGAGGAGGCCTTCTGCAAACTGACGGCTGGGACTAGCCTTGTTATATATCAGATTATATTACCTGTTTGGGGTAATGATTGGCAAAATCATTCCAAGGAACAGGGTAGCAGTTAAACGAGGGGGATAATGTGTCTGGATTTGAGCCCTGTTTGGTTTCCTAGCGCAGATGATGCTGCCAAGTCAATACAGATAGAGACTGTGGCCTGCCCAGGACTGCATGGGAGGAAGGAGGTCATCAATACCAAGACATGACTAGTGATGGCTAGAAAAGCTGGTGATATTAATGTGAGGCTATATGACAGATAAAACTTCTAGAAGCATTTTCAATGTGCTGAATCTGCAGATCTTGCATGTAAAGAGTCAATCAGTCTGTTAAGGTGGAGGGTAGAGTCTGGAGATTGTTACCACTCATTTCCACATGAGGAGCATCCCAAAGGCTGACCGTCTCTGGTGGCAACATTTGCAAAAGACTTGTTGTGCCTCTCATGGGACCAGTAACGGGTAATTCCCCACCCTCCAACAGAGGTAAGGTGCTCCCGTGCTGGGGGGTGAGGCCTCTGTGCAGACAGCTGTGGGATGCTGTCTGTTTTGTGTGAGAACAATAACAAATAAGAAAGAATAGGCACCCTCCATGAAATCCTGTGCAGTCCTTAGATTTGAGGAGTTTCTCTAACTGGACATGTGACAAAAAGACAATAAAGCAGGATTGCTGCGTGCCAGATGTTTCCACTGGAACCTCTGACACTCGTCAGATCAAAAATCCCTTGAGGAAGTTTGGGTGGTTCAGTATGAAAATGCTAACATGGGGCTTTGTTCTTTTGTTGTTTGCAGCATGTGAAATAAAATGCTGCCTTTCATTTGAGAAAACAGACATGTTGCCCTCTAGGCTTAGTTTTCTGTGGCTTTCTTGTGTCTCCCATGGCTTTTCTTGTGCTGGTTGTAGCATTCAATACCTTTTGGCATTCATTTACCCTTTCCCTCTCTCCTGATTAGTGACCAAAAGGGGTCTGTATTCCTTTCTTTGTAGCTTTTCTGTTGCTTTTAGCAACTGCTCAATGTTGAAGAAAAGTCTTCTTGTGAACTTCCCCTTGTGCTTGGCCATGGCTGGAAAGTTGAAAGCAGACTATTGGTCTAGCACCTAAAGCTTTGAAATCTTGTCTGTACAAATAGTTTTCAATTTAGCTCAGAAATCAGGCAAAAACCATATGATAGATAATAATACTTGGGAAAATACTTACTTTGCATATTCTGAAATCCTGACATGGCAAACATTTCTACTTGAATGGAATAAACAGTTAACAGAATGGTAGATGGTAATTTTATAGTTATTTGACTTGATAGTAACCCTCGTTAGCCTTAGAAATACAACACCCGAGAGCAGACAGGGACACTGATCACCTCTGCAGAATGGGGTCGGAGATGATGACTTCAGACAACTCTCTTGGACATAACAAAGGCTAAAAAAGCCTATCGGAACTCTTCCTCTCTCTTCCCCTCGAAATGAAATACGCAAAACCTGGAAAAAATCAACACACCCAAATCAAATCAGAGTTTTACCCTTCCCCGAACAAGGTCACAAAGTCCACCTCCCTTACACCCGTGAGGTGGGAATTTGCTGATAACTTTACATGTTACTGTGATCGATTGCATTATCAGACAGCTAAATAAGGAATTCCATATGAATATTATATCTGTAGTATTCAATGTATTTTCTGTTCCTGTGACAGTCTCCTATTTTATGGGGAAGTTTGTAGTGTTTCTGGATAAATACATTGGAATGAGACTTCTGAGTCTTTTTCCATTCTCTGCATTCTTTTGCTGCTGTTAGTCTTTTTACTTTTCTACGACTCTCTTTCTCTGCCTGTTAAAATGAGGATACTAATACCTCTCTTGGAGTTCTTTCAGACCTTTATAGAATAAATGCCAAGTGAGAAGGAATTATTTTTATTATGGACGGCCTTTTCTGTTTGAAAACAAACCTTTTATTTACAGCCTTCTTTCTACAGATGTATGGGGACTTCTGATTCTTCACCGTTCTTTTTTGTAATTTTCTTTCATCAATTTACAATTTATTAGAAGTGTCTGAGAGTCAGATACACCTTCCCATGTAAACACAAAGATTTTTAAATTCTCATGGAAAACTCATATGTATGTGCTCTCACAGTCTGCATCTGTGAAGTTTTTCTTAGGCAATCTCTGATGTGGATAGACAAATATTCACAAATAGCTATCCTTTTTCCTTTTTAGAGTGTCAGTCAGCTACTGCTCTCCAGCTCATGATCAAGCGCTGTCATGGGAAAAGAAGTTGCAGCATATATGCCAGCACCTATGAATTTGGAGACCCTTGTTATCCGGGCATCCGAAAGCATCTTAATGTCATCTACACCTGTGGTGAGCTGCAAAATTATCTTACTGAAACTCTCACTGGGGTATGTGTTTAATGAACAGCGGTGTGTGGAGAACGACAAGACGTGTAATCGTGCATAAAAAGTTGTTGAGCTTCCAGTTGGCTCATGGTGATTCTTATTTTGTCAAGAGAAAGCTGTGTGGATCACCCCAGTGGTTTAGTTCTATCTCTTTTTATACTCGCTGGCTTGATAGAAAAGGGAGAAAACATGGAGATGATGTTTTGTTAACCCATTTAGTACTGACTCTGCAAGGCAGGAAAATCTGGTGGCAGAATCAATCCACTCAGTTTATATTTACATCCTGAATGTTAGCTTCCTGCTGCTTCATTTGACCACAGTAAAGTTGTCATCATCAGTAGGATCCTTATTACTTTGTTCTGTATTTCATTTTGTACAGTAGAATAAGGCAATCACCAACCCATATTTATCCACGGTGTCAGTGGAAAATCTTCAGGTGAACATTGCAAAGTTTTCCTGACAAAGAACTGTTTGAAAAAAAAAAAACAATAAATGGTTGGAGCTCTCAATTGGGAGCTGGAGCCATAGTGTTGAGCAGACAGTGTACTCCTACTTGACTATTTATCTTAATTTTGCAACAGAGAAATAAGTGTTCCTCTCTGAGATCTGTTGTGTGAAAACAACATCAAGTCTGCCTTCTTCCAGTGACAATATTTTGGTAATTTGTAGCTGATATATTTGACAATATTTTCTTCAAGGTTTTGCTTGTACAGTTGTTGCTAGGAACAGCTCAGTCTCTGTTCCTTTCTACATCCACCTGGAAGAGGAAATTCTGGTGCTATTTTGAATCTGCTGAGTAGATGGCGAAGCATGTAGTAGAGGAGGTGCTGGCTGTGTCCTCAGACAACAACAGGTTTGTGGGTCAATCTCTGTGCGTAACTACGGCATGCTGAATGTGATAGATAGCATGTGAGATAGAGTCACTATAGCATTTTGTATAGTTGCTATAGCGTGGCGAATGTACAGCACCTTGAAGAGCAGAAAGACTGATGCAGGAGCATCAGGCTCTGAGCTCCTGTCTGGCTGTTGTTTCATTTGGCAGGAGTGCTGGGAAGGTTGATTTTTTTTTTTCTCTTTACTTCTGGGTTTTTGTTTGAAATTATGTAGCTAGAAGCAGGAAGGCTATCTATGCAAAGCCCTATGAATTTTCTAGCCAGGAAGGTGATGTTTTTATATCACTTTTCTCATAAAAAGACTGGAAAGAAGCTTATCCTCACAGGGATTTGGCAGAAATGAAGGCAACACAGCAAAACAGGAGCTCAATATCTCAAAAATCCAGGGACAAACTAAACAGAGCCCCATGATGTATTTCCAAGAGGATATCTCTTTCAAAGGCCTCCACAGCCTTATTCTGCCATTGTGGTCCTGGTCTCAAAGTCCACCACAAAAGGCATTTATGATCTTTCAATCTGACCTTAACTTTCCTAGGCATAGCCTAACTGCATCAGGAAATAAGTCACGCTTAAGAGCACAAAATGGCATGTTTTGCTTTTTAGTGGGTGAAATCTGCCTCATCATTTGAAGGTTGCCATGGCTCCTTTTCAAAACCATGATCTCAGACATGTCTCCGAGTTGGATTTTGTGATCATCAGACACATGTTTCTCCCCTCAAACAGCAAAATCCTTCAAAATGTGAAAACTAAATAAACAAGAAATCAAACCCCTGTCCCATGTGCTCGTGCCGGACAGAAGTAAATCCTGGCATTCTTTTAAAAGCAATGATAAAACCAAGCAATATGATATTATCATGGCTTAGAGAACAATTGCAGTGTAGAAAACCTCCTGTTGGAGATCTTCTTTGTTTCAGGTCTCTGTAAAGCTGCACGCATTATTGCTCCTGGTATGGTGTTCTACTTCCACAAAACCTCTGGGAGTGAAAGGGGACAGGCTTTGACTGACAAACACGACTGCACTTTCCTCTGACCTGTATCTAGAAGCATATCCCTATTCCCCACCTCTTCCCACTGGAAACACTTGATTTCTGGAGCGCAGGATGTGGCTTTTTTGCTGGAGAGCAGTGAAAGACGCGGGGTGACCCTGGCACAGCTTGGGAAACATGATGAGTGTACAAAACGGGTTTCTCTGAGCATCACTTCAGCTTTTCTTGTTGCTGCTTCAAACAGGTGACTTCACCACTCTCTGAGATCAAGCAGTGCAGTCAGTCTGCTCTTCTTCTTCAGAGCTGGGTCTGTTCAGCCTGGAAAAGAGAAGGCTGAGAGGAGATCTGATCAATGCTCACAAATATCTAAAGGGTGGATGTCAAGAGGATGGGGTCAGACTCTTCTCAGTGGTGCCCAGCGACAGGACAAGGGGCAATGGGCACAAACTGGAACACAGGCAGTTCCACCTGAACATGAGGAGGAACTTCTTTACTGTGAGGGTGACAGAGCACTGGCACAGGCTGCCCAGAGAGGTTGTGGAGTCTCCTTCTCTGGAGATATTCAAAACCCGCCTGGATGCATTCCTGTGCAACCTGCTCTAGGCTAACCTGCTTTAGCAGGGGGGTTGGACTAGATGATCTCTAGAGGTCCTTTCCAACCCCTACCATTCTATGATTCTGTGATTCTATGATTCTCTGTCACTCCCCAGCTGCCAGGCTATAGCAGAAATGTCCTGCCATGGTTTTGCAGTTTGGACCATGTCACCGGTCTCACCTGTGAGGAAAAACCACAATGTCCTTGGCCAGTGTTACCAACCCATTGCGCTGCTTCAGAAGAGGTGGTGAGAGCAAGCATACTGATGGACGTGGCAGCATGGGTAGGAGAGCCTTCATGCAGACATTTCCTATGTAAGAAACTTCGGTAATTATGGGGGCAGGGCAGCCAAACTCTGCTGTTGGTGCTAAAGCATGGGGCTTTATTCTCACAAAATGGAAGCTTATCCTCACGGGCATTTGACAGGAATGAAGGCAACACAGCAAAACAGGAGCTCAATATCTCAAAAATCCAGGGACAAACTAAACAGAGCCCCACGATGTATTTCCAAGAGGATAACTCCTTCAAAGGCCTCCACAGCCTTATTTTGGCATTGTGGTCCTGGTATCAAAGCCCACCACAAAAAAAAAGAAAAAAAAAAGTGTACTTCCGATAGCAATTCATGAAAAAGAAAAATCTGTTGAGGGAGTAATTTATGAGGTGACAAAAGGTAATATTAATTGAAAACTCATACGTTAGCAGAAATCATGTCCCTTTTACTGACATGGACTTTGTGACAGGCAGCAATACTGGTGTTGGCTGTATAGACCAATGACTGTAGACCAATGACTAGTGAAGAGCTAGTGAGGGTGACTTATCTCCCAGTCCTGGCAGGAGAACATCTGCAAGCATCTCTCAGGTCAGCCTATACAGACTGTGCTTCTGTGGCTTGACAGTAGGACCTGAGCCCTATCCCAGGGCTCCAAGCGGGCAATGCATGAGGCAACAGCTTTACTTTCTTTGAGCCATGCTCAAATTTCTTGGAGGTTCGTACCTCCAGCCTCCATGTGTTATTGGAGGTGAGAATTCCTCCCAGACATACACGATTTTGTTAATGAATCTGGTTTTAAGTAAAGGTATCATCTAACTTTTTGCCCAGCTATATTTTTTTGAATAGTTTGTTGTAATTACTCCAGCCAGTGGGAGTGTCTCAAGTCAGCGGTTTGCTGTATCGTATTACATCTCTTTGCATCTTGCGTTAAATGCCTCTTGGCATCACTTAGCTGAGAGGGAAATGCTACTAGTTACCGTGTATGTACAAGATGATTGAAACAAGCGAACAACCGGCAGCCCGACGTGATAGCGATCTCTCATGTGCATTAGAGTCCCATTAGCCCAGCCATGGAAACAGATGAAAAATTCTCCAATGTAAAAACATTCCAAACCCAAACCTTGGCAGAAGCTGACTTACTAAATTTTGGCCCAAAGCCAGATTTAGCTAAGAGGATGGTGTGGGAGGTGGGAGGTCTCATTACTGCATTAATAAATACATTAATTGTTTTTTTTTTCTTTTAAATGGAGAAGGCAAGTTTATTCTGGGATATTGCGTAACGCATGGTGGGGTTGTTTTCTGAGCATGGCAGCTGTTACTAGACAGAGATATAAAAATTTTAGCTGTGCTTTTTCTTTAAAATACCCTGAAACTCTTAGAGGATAACAGCAAATAAGAAAGTGTTAATGCAACTGAGAAAAATAGTGCAACAAAGACTTAATAGAAATCTTTCTCCCTTTCTTTCTGTTTCGTCCTCCCACCCTTCTTCCCCCCACCTTGGTCTTCCATCTTCCTGTATCTCTGTATTTCTTTGATATAAAGAATTGTATTTGTAATATCTGTGGATAGCTTGCTAGTGTCATTAATGTTGTGGTGTCATTAATGTGTGATAAAAGCTACTGTATTCCCGACCTTTTCCATTTTCTTAATTGTCCACTTACTACCTTCAAAGACTCCCTTTAATTCTCTAAATCTCTTTCCTTTCTAGTATGCTAGACTTCTTTTTTTGGCCTCTACTGAAGTCTCAGCTCAGCAATGTGGTAAAACATTGTATTGAGGTTTTTTCATGTGCATAATGCCACTTGGATTCAAGGCAGTGTTTAAGTGTGTGCTTTATTTTAAGACCCATGCATAAATACCATGAAAGTTAAATATTTTCTTAAACACTTTCTTGAGTGGGGATGAGGGGCTTGTCTGTGTGTAAAGAGAAACCTTATTCTTAGCACTCAAAGTCAAGAGACGGGAGCAATCCAAAGTGCCTACTGTCCAGACCTCCAGACCTGCCTCCCTGTGCTGTCAATGGAGGCTGTAAATGTAAACCTTCTGCTAAGTACCCTCTATTCTTTAAATACAGGCATTGGTCAGAAATGGCCTGGTGAGGAAAAAAAAAAAGACGTGAATTTCTTTGTGTCTAGGTGTGTTTCAGTGGGTTGGCTATTGGTCCTGATGACTGGTGACTTTTTAGTGCCTTTGTTAGAAATACGTTGGACAAAATGGAGGAAATGTAGCCTTGGATGTATTTTTGATGTGAATATCCATCGAGTGCTTAGATATGTGTGTGCCTCTTACTTGATTCATGCTCAGTGGAAAGGAGTCATTGGGCTGAGAGCTAATGAACTGCCATAGTAACTCATAAATTGCTTGGAAAATCCTGCAGTTCTGCCACATTAATAATCTTGCCGTCCTGCTTTATGAGGCAATAAGCTGAGTCCCAGAGGCCAAGCGCTTTTCATCCCAATAAGAGACCTGGTCAGCAAAAGGATTAAGCACGCCTGCAGGGACAGCAGCTACTGTTTTGAAGTGTCTGATGCTGCTGAGAGACCAAATGGGGTCAATCAGATGCGGTAGAGATGGTCTGGGGTGATGGGGGTGTGCTGACCTTTGCTTTCTCTGGGTACTTGGAAAAGCAGTCTGCCTTTCTCCAAAATGTTGTGTTTAAATAAATATTCTAGCAAGCTGGAGTACAGGCAGGGTCTGTGTCAGACAAGAGAGCTCTGAGGTGGTTGCCCTCATGGTGGGGATGAGGAGGGAGGCTGAAGAGCTGCACAAATTCTCTCCTGTCATCTCAAAGTCCATTAGCTCCTGTGCAGTAAATCTATCAGTGCCTCAGGCTGGATGAATGTAATGGTCCTTTCTGCTCTTAAAATTTATGAATTCATGAACGTAGAAAAGGTATTTTTATCACTGCAAAAATGCTTTCTGTTGCTATAAAAAGCAATGCCCAAAATCTGCAAAAAACAGAAAAGGAAAAATTCCAGACTTCCAAGAAAAAACAAAAGCCTTTTAGACCCTTTTGAAACAGGGCAATGCAGACAGGGTCTTGCTAGAGAAAGACAGACACAGAAGATGTAATGCAGACTTCCTTTCTTCAAAATTTGAAATAAAATTAATGTTTACAAACAAGTAAACATTTTAGGCAACATAGCTCTATGGGTGTTAAACTAAATGTATAATGTCTGATAATGTCTGTTTATCTGTGATTCTTGTGTCATACTGTAAAGCAGAACTCACAAACACGTACATTTAAAACTCATGGCCACATAGCTTGACCTACCAAATAAATAAAGAACAGAATAATGATATAATATAATTCCATTATGTGGCTACTTTCAATGACAAGACACTGGGCTCAGAGATTGTTGCAGACATCTGTCTTATTTTCTTAAGATAATAGACATTTGTCCAGTAGTTTTTGTATCAAGACTATGCTTCTCTTCAGGCTATAG
>VZSC01012862.1:96723-130152 GCA_013398225.1 Steatornis caripensis | reverse complement strand
TATTTTTTTAAAAAGGTTTCCAGTCCTCATGTAATGACTGCAATAATGAAAAATTCATGAAGTGGGATTCATCTGACCAAGTGTAGACACATAAGCCATAGGGATTTATAGTGTAGCCTTTCCCATCTGAGAAAAATTCCTTTTACAGGTAATGGAGAGAAACAGCTGCTTTTGAGGCACAAATTGTCCCATCCTAAAGTAGGTGCCTGAAGGAGATGAACTGCGTATTTGAAGTGACAGTACTGATTATAAAGGGAGTTTCTGATGCTTAGCTGAGATGTTGTTGCCTACATGTAGAACCTCTACAACGCAGATGTCTACATCAGGTTAGATGGCTTTGAGCCACTGTGTTCTTATGCAAATACTCCTTATGGTCAAAGTTATCACTGCCACATAATGATAATACCAGTGTTTTCTCCTTACATTTATTGGTTTCCACTCCTGAAGTTTGGCTAGATCTCTAATTATCACAGATTTATCCAGGTAAGAGATGAACGTGATGCTTATCTGAGTTCTTAGAGGAGGATTTCTTCCTCTGAACCTTGAGACATTACCTGTAGACAGACAGGAGTGTTAGTCCTGAACAAGTTCTCAAGTAGCAGCCGGATGGCTTGCACCCCAGCTCAGGGTTATATCAGTCTCCAGACCTGAGTTTGGAGAAGGATTTTCCTGTTAATTGGACTTGCATGGGATTGAGGTCCACTTTCTATATTTCTCCTGTATAAATTCCCTTTAAGTTTCTAGGAGCTAGGATGAGGTCGATAGGTTTGCTGTCTGACTAGCTTTCAGGTTTTTATTCTTTAGGTCTTTTGTTCTCAAGATCAGACTTGTGGTAGACTGACAGGGACTGAGATGGGAGAGGGGGAAGAATAGATTTTCACTGGTGATGTAGCATCTGTTGCCTAGTCCTTCATGTGAATGGACTTGTTGAACCTCCTTCCAGCTTTTTACACATTTCCATCCAGGGGAAGGGAAAGCAAGGAGCTTGTTTCTCCTTTCGGAAACTTAGGCCTCATTTCAGAAATATTTGTGCTTCACAGAACCTGTTAAAAAAGCATGTGGCAGTGTAACTGAAGACTGCACCACAACAGGTAAGCACAAAATTTAAGGCTGATATTTTCCAACTTCTGAGGCCGTGATTTTATCATCTTTGGTGATGTTGTCTCTACTAATTTTGTGGATGCAGTTTCCTGGAGAAAGAAGGAAAGAAGGAAACTCCTCAGTCAGCAAGGCTCATATAATTTGGATTCATGGCACAGATCTGTTGGAGATCACGGATTACTTGAGGGCAAAGGCAAGATGCCATCTCTTTTGCTGATGCATGCTAAAGTTAGTGGTGCACAGGCTTTACTAACGGGCTTGGAGGTACCTGCTAATAATAGTAGAGACTATAGTAACTCTGCCATCTTTCATCAAGGAGGAATATGCTATAGATGCAAAGAACTGTTTAGGTTTAACGTTACTGATTGCACAACCATGTGAAATGTGAGTGACATGACCAGGAACAAATTTAGCTGGTAATTAGAAAAGGCACGCACAGCTTGATTAGTTTTAAGATGGAGCTTGGTAAATCGAGTAATCGGAAGCTGTCATTATGCTGCTCCTGTTTCTCTTTTTACTTACTGTACAACTCACGGTACCTTGATTTGAATCACACATCCAGAAGAGTCTGAACACGTCTGGCCTGGCTGGCCCAGACACAGCAGCTCTTCATTACCAGGGCAGAATGAGCCTCCCTGACATAGATTAGGGTAAATAAATATTCCAAGGAAGCAGACCTCTGCATCTCAGGTGGAGGAGGAGCAGGTAATGCTGTCACCTCAAGGGAAAGGCTTGAAAGCCCTTTGATTCTTGCAGAGGAGAAATGGAGACCTGGAGATAAAAATCATTGCCTTGGGGATGGGGAGGAGGGAAGAATGGGCTGGAGGAAGCAAAGAGGGAGTTCAAAGGACAACTTTTACGATGATCCTAAGCAGAAGGAGCTGTAAGACAAGTGCCGCCTTAAAATTAGGCAAGCTTTGCAAGCCTGCTGCTGTGGTCCTCCATCTCTCCCATTACTAGGAAACATATAGAGCTTCTACTATGGAAAAAAAGAGTTAGCTAAAGTACTGTGCAACCCCTGACCCCCAGTGTTCACAAGGTGTGTGCACCTGAGACATTTATTCCTTTTATCTCTATTTTTTTAAATTGTGTTTTAGTTGATAAGGATCACGGTCTAAAAGTCCCAGGGAATTGCATCAGGGGCTTGCTGCAAGGTTCTCGTTCAGCGTGAGGGGCTGCTGCAGGTCATTTTGCTCAGGGTCTGTGCTGCTCCTGGCTAGGGGCTGCTGGAGTTACAGTCATGGCTGGATGCAGGGATGGGTGGTCAGACTGGAGATCGTCATGGTGGAGTGGGTGATGGCAAGGATGAGAAGGAGCTGGGTGGGACTTTTTTTCATGCTGGTATTATCCGTATACTTTAGAAATTTAGAAATTGAAGAAATGTTTTAGAATGGGCACAGAGTTTCTATTGCAATAACTCTAATGCTGAACTGTAACGTAACCAAGATTTTATGGTGGCTGAGGTTTCTAGGCAGATTTGCTCATTGAACAATTTCCTCCGGCATAAATATGCACATGTCCTTGGGGTTGAACAGCAATCTGCCAACTGGAGAACTGATTTCAGTCTGGGGGTGGATCTGGGGGTCTGCCTGGCTGTCCTGAGACCACTCCGCTTGAATAGGGAGGACACAGCCTTAAAAGCAGTTGTGATTTCACCCCAGAAAAGCAGATCTACCTGAGACTGATTGTGCAAGATGACATCTGAATGTGATTTATCTAAAAGAAATCTTTCAGGAAGTTTGGAGAGAGATAAGTGGAGCAGAATTAAAATCACATGGGTTATCTATACAGTGATTTTTTTTTTTTTTTCTGTAAGCATAACACTGCTGTCCAGACTTTTTTAGTTTGGCACACTGACTCACTTAATGATGTTCTTTTAAAAGTTCTGTCCATGAGTAAGTGGTAGGTATTTACCATTTTATTGTCACAGGTTACTTTTTCAGCTAGGAACCTCATTGAATAGCCTCATTAAATAAGGTTGCTGTTGATTCTCCATGCCTGTCAAGACCTGCACAGGTTTCAAATATAGTAATTAACAGTAATGTTGCCACGTATGAGTCTTCTTTACGGAGAAGGCGGTAGGCAGCCAGTCTGCCAGCCCCTTTCACGCAGGAGACTGCAGGCTATAGCCAGAGGAATGTCTCAGCAATGAATGGCTGACCCTTCATTCAGTGATCACCCTAACTCCCCCTAATTGAGGTTAATTCCAGAAGCATTGACACCTTGATGCTAACTCATTAGTGCCTGGAGGCTACTCGAGATTGCTGACAGCTCAGTGAAACACTCATTAGATTAAATTTAAAGGGAACGTTTGACACCATGACCAATTAAGGTATATTTTGCATGGATCACGTATATATTTGCCTTTCCTTTTTGAAAATGTATCAGTGCCATTCTCTTGCACCGTTTATAGAAGGATTCACAGCTGGTGTCTTTCTGCGAGCACGCGCACGTTTCTCTGCTGTGCACGTACCACTGCCCTGCTGTCTTCTAGCTGCCCTCTCTTCTGTCCCTCCACTTTAATGCGAAGCAAACGAGAAATTCTCTGGGATTTGGAAAATTCTCATTCCTGACCATGAAAAGAGAACTGGAAGAGTGGGATGGAGAGGGGAAATAGCAAATTTGTGAAAACCACCAAAGATGCAAATATATGTGACCTCCATGATGGGGTCCCTTGGTACAACTGGAGTTTGTGAGTTGCTGCTGAAATTGAGTAACACAGTAACAGCCACTCAGGGGTGTCTGTAGCCCACTGATGAAAGGCACATGGGTGTCAAATGTGTATTTAGTTGCTAGGACTGGCATTAACGATTTACACCATGTTGCCATGCCTACAGGCCTCAGCAAGGACTGTGTGTTGTGCAATGCACTCCCTTATTAAGAAGCAGTCCCTGCTGCGAGTAATTTAGTGGTTAGACAGGCAGGGCCAGGCAGACTTTGGGAGAAAGTATTAATCTCATTTTACACATGGAGACAACATTTACACAAGCGTTTGTGTCACAGGAGCTGAACCTAATATCTATCAACATAATGCCTTACCTCTGCATGCCTCCTCCCTATGTAGCAGCTTATTGATGTATATTCTGTGGTGACTTTGTTAGATGAATAGATCCATGCTTTGTTCTCCAGGTGGACTTTTCACCATGCAGTATTTCCTGCTTAATCCTTTCTTATGTGATACGAAAAGAAAACAGCAGGATGTGGCAAGATAATTTCTATTTTTTTCCTATTTTGAACCTGAGATGTGGCTCTCTGTGGCCAAACCAACTAGGGAGGGAGCTCCGTAGCAGGCAGCTGTTAACAGCCCCTGCCCTGCATGTGCTAGGCAGGGAGGAGGATGCTGTACCTTATGTGACTTATGTGATTTGTAACGGCTGATCGATGGCCAGCCTGGGTCTCTTCAGTCACGTGTCACTAAACAGCATTTCTCTTGCTCCAGTCCAAGGTCTTGGCTTAGAGAGGCAAGGTGATGGTAGGGTGCAGAGACTGACATTTCCTTGTCTTCCCACTACCCAGGAACATGCCCAGCCCCATTTCATCCTTCAGTGGTATAAAAGAAGTCCAGAGAACCACTCTTTTCCCCCACTTTGAACATTTTCTTGCATTCCTGGTTGTCTCTGAGGCCCAAGGCATGGATGTTTTATCTTCTGGCTGTATGGAGGTCTTGGAATGGACTTTTACAGTCTTGGTGTCTGGTCATCCCTGCACTGGTCCTTGATGATGGGGATGCCTGTGAGGCATTAAGAGTAGAAGCCCCCCAAAAGTTCCTTAGATAATATCTGCTTAGCACACATGACCTTTTGGGGGGCACCCCACCTTCAATTACAGTGGTCCTCCACTGTGGGGAGTCTTGTTCTTCAAGAAATTTTCCTAAACATTCATCTGGCGTCTACTGTTCCTACCTCCATTCCATGAACTTCATTTATTCAGAGTGTATGCGCCCAAACAGTTAATACCCCTTCAGACAGACACTTCAAATACTGTTGACAGTGGCTACTTTTTGAGTCTTGTTTTAGTCATTGTTTAGCTAAGCCATTCATGTTCAGCTCCTTTAATCTTTGCTCATAAATCAACCTGTCCAGTTGGCTCAATTGTCTTTTTGTTGCTCTTTTCCACAATTACCTATATCTTTTAACAAACACTGAGCAGGCTTATGATTGTTTTTCCCCCGAGGGCGAGCAGACCCTTACAATTTCTTTGCCGTGTATTAGCAATGGCTGTTGTTTTGGCATCGTGCTGTACTAGCACCACTAGCTGGGAAGAAAAGCTGACTCCCTCTCTGGAGTTTCAGTCTCAAGAATCCCAATGCTCAGTATTTCGCTTATTTTCCCTCATTTAGGTGAACTGAGCAAAGGAAAGTAGCAATTTCTGAATGTCAGAATAGAGAAGCATTCTGCATGGGGAAAACAGGATTGTGAGGGACAACATCAGCATCCCTTGCTGGCCAGTTGTGTTCCCAGCCTTACTAATACAAAGGCCTGAGGCCTTAAGGATGTCTGATACTGCATAATATAAACAATGAAGCAAATCCTACTAAATCTCTTTAGAAGACATTTAACTAAATTCCTAACCCATGAGGCCACCCTGAGCTATTTCTTATCTTTAAAAGCCATCTCACAGCTGCCTGCAAAGACTCTGAAAGCTGGTTAATCCAAGTAGATGGACCCTTGGTGTCAGTGCCTTCAGGGGTAGGAGCAAAGGACTGAGGGCAGAGACTTGGAGGTCTCTTTTTTGAATGGGTGTCACTCCATTGCAGTCAAAGCCAAACCCTCAAGGAGAAGAAGATACCTGGTACACAGCTCCATCTGGAGTCCAACAGACCGGTTCCCTAGTTGGCCAAAAGATGCCTCAGTCTGGGTGCTTCATAGCTCACAGTGACCTGGGGAGTGGGAGTATGTGTCAGGGACTAGATTGTAGATGTGACTTGTACTATCTAGTTCCTAGATCATATTTGTTTGCTTCAAGCTTTGATTTGATTTGATGTAGTATTTCCTTTAGAAGAAAAAAACACCTCTTGGAATAGACAAGAAATGCCTTTTTTACGAGGGTATATGAAAAATCAGAAAGAAAATAGATCAGCTCATAAAAGAGCAAAACGCTACCACTTTTCTTCTCCTTCCTCTTTATGAACAAGTACTGTCTCTTCATTTTCGGGCAGGTGTGGTAGTTAGCATGGCCCAGTGGATGGGTGCTGGCCTAAGGCCAAGAAGCTTTGTTCTTAACGTGATTTGTCACCAGGTCTTTGGTAATGAGCTGTCACTGTGGTTAGGCTGCAGGTCCTAGGCTGTTTGCTCAGCATCTGGCAGGAGAGAACAGCAGCCCCACTGCTTGCTTCCCTTGGGCTTTCAGTTTATGCATCTAGTGCAGACATGACCACACAGATGTGATGAGTCTCTGCTTTCAGGGCCTACATTTACTGTTGAACATTATTGACATGAAGCTTTGGTAAGATCAGGTGTTAAGCTCCTGCCTGGCATATCCATTGTTATCAGGATAATTCACTCAGTCTTGAATTCAACGACTGTCTCACATTTCTCTTTCATTTTTTGTTTCTTCTGAAGTATTGATATAATTCTTATTACTCTTAAAAATAACTAATATAAAGTTCTCTTCTCCCGCATGTGTTTTCAGTGAAAAACCCCAAACCGTTCAGGATTTATCCCAGGATTACATAGTAACACACATTTTTTAACATGCTGTATATTGATCAAAGGGTCTGAATTCTGCTGTGTGAAAGCTGTACCTGATTCCCTCAAGTAAGAAAGGCAAATTTTCTCCTCTGTGCTATTAGAGATTATCAAAACCTTCTGCAGATGCCGTGAATGTTGGTGAATAATGACGTATAGGATGTCTGTCCTGTGTTGTGGCTCTCTTTTGAGAGTGTTGAGCCACCTAGTAAATTGGAGTTGGAACATGTGTAATGTAAATTTTCTGTCAGATGTTTCTTAGCCTATTACAGAATTAACAAACAAAAGGATTTTCTTTCCTTCCTCACCTCATCATTCTTTGTCCCCTTGGTTGTGCTTAATTAAAAATGAGGGTGCCTCTGACAGTTCAAGAAAATGAAACGGAGAAGGCACAGATATTGGTTTGTAATTTTTGTTTTTCTTTCCTTCCTGTTCCCGTTCAGTGTTGTCAGGGTAGTGATTTTCTCTTAAGCAACACTTAGGCATAGGCCTATGTTTGCATTTAATTTTCAGATGGGAGGCAAGCTTCTAGTAACAGTGCAAGTTGCTGCTTTATAGAACTGGATGACTTACCTTCCTTTTGCAGCTGGCCAAGAAACCGTGCCCCATACCTTGGGATGCTGACACACTCACATCTGAGTCAGGCTTTTTACCTTTCAAGATGGACTAGTGCAAGAAGTGATTTACCTGTCCCAGACTGGAAAAAGGTTCACCAGCTCTTTACATAAGCGAGGCTGGCTCGCTCCTGAATTCAGGATCATACGAACTGCTTTACTTTTTGGCTTGATGATAAATGTGTTTCCTGAAGTCTTGAGCAGATAGGTTTTATTCAAGGAAATGTGTTTAATCATTAGAACTGACATTTTTGTTACGGCAAAAATATTTTCCTGAGTGAAGGGACTTGTAATGATTCCTCTCCGTTTCTCTGTAAGTGCTCCTCTGCAGACTTCTTGGAGGGAATGCCATGTCTCTAACTGCATCTCTCCTGTCTTGTTCTGGCTTGGCGAACTGTGTTCCCTTGAGGGACCTTACCAAGCAAGTTGTAGATCTCAGTGTAGCTGGGTGCAGCCTACAGATGCTTTTGAAGTTCAAGACCAAAGGTTTGGACTAGCAGTGGATGTAATCTTGAGTGTAAGTAGAGGGATGGATTACTGAGTGCAAAGATATATTGATCTGAATAGGAATGCATTTGCAAATAGGTATGTTATTAAACACAACTTAATGCTGACCAGATGTAGCCATCTACAGTATAATCAGCTACATATGGACTAGATATGCTGGCCTCCCTTTGTAGTCAGTATATGAAAAGAAATAGGCATTTCTAGGTTGCAGTTCTTCTCATTTTCAAGTAGATAGGTACCTTACGAGTGCTTATTTCTCTCTCTTGTTTTCAAAGGAACCCATGGTGACTAGACCAAGTGTGAATATTTGCATTGTTGACATCTAAGTTAGGTCAGATAATTCTTACTTTGAATATGTTTTCTACAAAATTACGTATTTTCAATTACTATTTGTCGTTACTTTGCCGAGTCTTCAAAGCTTGTGATGTTTAAATGAAGTTCTAGCATCTTGTTGATTATAAGTTTACCAAATTGCTTGAAATCTTTTTCATATCTTATTACCAGAAAATAGAAAAACTAGGTATGTAGTTCAATAATATTTGCTTTTGGGAAATGATGTCTCTTCTGAAGGGTTTCTATTCTTCAGTGGGTTTGAACCCAGTTTTGCAGGATGGGATTCAGGTTTTGATGCTGATACTGAACATAGCTGTCTAGATGTCAGTGAGATATCAAAGCTCCTGCTGTAGCCAGTGAGGTAAGGAAACTTGGTTTTGTACTGACTAAGTACCTAGAGCTGAGTTGCCATTATATGCACACATGATGGTATTGTAGACAATTTGTTTTATTTATAGGTCCTGCCTAATATTTGCACACCCTGTCTTTGATGTTTCAGCCTAGGGCCTTTCAAAAGCACTGGACACTCATGTTTAACTGGATCATGAGTATTTGACCATCTGAATTATTCTCATACTATAAAGACCAGATCAGTGCTGATAATAATGGGAGGTTACACACCTAATATCCATGCGGACATTTACATTGCAGACACCTAAATACAGGTGTCTGAATCCAGTGCTGACTCCCCCATTCCTTGTCACCGTGCGAAGATGAAACCCTGGGAAGGGTTTATCTTTTTCTAAGCGATGCAGTGGTCTTAATATAGTTTCATTGCTCTGGCAGCTGTTCCTGTGGAGGACAGCAAGAATGCAAGAGAGAAGGCTAGTGTTGCTATTTATTTCTTGTTTTTAGCCATCTTTGAAAACACCAGATCCCAAAAATGGACATGGCAGTGCTATCCGTCTTATGGCACAGAAGAGCAAATAGTCTCTTCTCTATTTTGAGACATCAAAGGAATCCATGTCCTTCTGAAAGACATTTCCTTTTCCCAGTTAGTGATAAAAGAAAAACTTTCCCATTCTCTTTATTTCAATGAAAACTTACCCAGCCTAGAAGCAAAGGATTGAGGTTAGGGTTAGAGTCTATAACATGGAAAACATGATAATTTGCAATCAGAAATGCTTTGTACCAACCCAAGAATAACAACTTTCCACAGTCAAAAGCTTCTGGTGATATTTACGCACTGTAGTAATGCAGAGTGCTCCGGCAGGTCCATAGTTTGCACACCAGTTCTGTGGGATGTTTGTCCACATGAAAGCATCTGGGGTGACACCAGCAGAGCCGTGAGCGTCTCCATAACCCTCCTGGCTTCTGCCCAGCTGTCCTGTGTTCATCTTGCGCTGCTGGGGCGCAGCTGACCACGGCACGGCCTCGCGTACCTGGAGGTGTGTTACCCCGATAGCCTTATTCAAGCATGGGATGTTCTGCCTGATTTGGAGGACATGTTCTGGCTGGAGAAGGAGCTGCTTGCTTTGACAACCCGTGTCACCTGGAAAAATGACCAGGGACTCTCCAGCGGAGTGAACACCCCGGTTAACACAGGGAAACTCTCTTCTCTCCAGTGAAGCAGAGCATTAAGCACATGCAGCTTCCAGTTAGACCCCACAGCCCAGGAGGCTTTCCAGGGACTACCCAGCCCTGATCTTGGCAGAAGCCAGCACAGCCTAGTTAGAGGCCTTTCCAGCTGGCACCTAGCCCATCGGCACCATCTGCCAGCAGATGTGTTG
Organism: Steatornis caripensis; assembly: GCA_013398225.1. Lineage (NCBI taxonomy): Eukaryota > Metazoa > Chordata > Aves > Caprimulgiformes > Steatornithidae > Steatornis > Steatornis caripensis. The sequence goes on along the minus strand of VZSC01012862.1, from coordinate 120,180 downwards.
CAGCGTGCCACGGCTCGGCCACTTCACTGTCCCTGCACCACGGAGGCATCCTGGGAGCTACTGGTGTTGGTTTGTTGCCCACCGGTAGGAAATCCCCATGCCAGGGGGAATCCCTCTGACTCCAGCCCCCAGCGTATTCTGCTCCCTTTGTATCTCCGAGGCAGCAGTGAGGGCAGAGGATGAGTTTGAATACATCAAGAAGGCAGCCACGACCCGCCAGGCATTGCCTATGCACTGCAGCAGCCACTGCTCTGTGCCACTTTGACAGTTAACTGTGTTTAGGAGAGAGTCCCTGAGGACTACGCTTGTCAGTAAAAATGTTCTCTGGCCGTAAGGGAAAGTGGCATGACATGGCTCGAATTTGAAGAGAGGAACTCTCTATACACAAACTGTCTGCAGTAAAAAGTCCCCTGGCTGTGCTGTCTCCTGGACCATGCCAGGGTGCTGTTTGGGTGGGCACAGGCCAAAATATCTATGGAAATTTTGTTGGGTACAACATATGTACAATTGCAAGCCAGTGTTTGAGCCCTTTGGTTTATTAATAGGGATATGCCTGGGATTTGACCTCCAGATGAAGGAAGTTTATTGATCATTATTCTTCCAGTCCCTCTTTGCTTATTTTTCAGTCTTTCTGGGATAATAGGCTACTGCCTTCAGGAGCCTGGCAGACTTAGAAACATCCCTGCTCCAGATTAGGGCAGCTTTCCTGCCAGAAGGGGCTATGGTGCTGCAGAACAATCTTACAGGGGAGGTGCTGAGATGGTCTGGCCCTTATGTGATGGAGAATGAGTCTTGCATTGGCCAGAGAATGGCCAGCGAACCCTGAACTTGAAAGCATTTTCTGCCTTGGCTCCCATGATAGCTGGAGAGCAAGAGAGGGATAGAGGAGAGGCTGCTGCAGGGGAAACCACTCAATTTTTTGCTCTTAGGCTGTTCTCAAATATTGCAGTGGAGTTCTTTCTCTAGTTTTTTTTGCCATAAGGTTGCAAAGCAAAACCTGCCGATGCCAGTTGTTGCCTCTGCACACGTGACATGGCTGCTCACCTGCTCAAGTCTCCTTCTTTTCCTGGGCTCCCCTTCCCAGAGAGCAGCAGCTGCTCCGTGTACCCCTATCTGGTACATTCAGGGCAGGAGGATGTCTCTTCTCTTATATGAATGACTTTGCCTGTGATTTCTCAGCCTGTTTGAAGGAAAAATAAGTTGTTGGACAACATCCACCATTATTTAGACTTGCGGTGGAAACCAAGTTGGGCTAATCTGATAACTTTGAGAAATAGACTCCTCAGACCAGTGCTTCTTTTGGACTTGTACATTCAAGCAGCATTTAATTTATTTTTTTTTAATTAAAAAACCCCTAATACTCTTTATTAAATGTTCCTAGTTCAGTCTGAACTCTGTTTTGCTTTGAATGTGCTTGGGATCATATCCTGTAGCCAGCAGAAGCTGGACCGTTTCTAGTCATTAACGAAGAATGAGCCTGAAAGGGGCTTTGGGGCTCAGAAATGAGGAGGTGTTGAAGTAACCTTTCTAGTCAAGGTTTGAATACCTTCTTAGACAAAGGGTATTGCAGGGAGAAAGGCAAAACTCCATGAACATGCTAGGCAAAGCAGGTCAGCAAGGAATGATGTCTTGTCCAAGTGGGTCCTAGGACCTGCTGCAAAATCTTTCAGTGGAGCCAACATATTCTGAGTCAGGTCTCAGATGATTCTGTGCTGCAATGAACACAGGAGAACAGCAGTAATTGTAGACCATGGTGTTCATTTTGGTCACTATGATGTTATTATAACTGATTCCCAGTCCACAAACACACTCTTTGCTTGCCTAGCAGCTCTTATGAACATGCTGTTGAAAGGGAGCTGCAGATAATGTGGTTTTCCTGAGCCTTTCAAACATGTTATAAGACCAGTGGAGCCAAAGTAATCATCATTATTATTAAGCAAACTTGGAGCCTGAGTTTGAATCCTCTGTGAATATAAACAACCCGTGTTCATGTGCATCCTCCTTGCCTTTGGTGACTGAGGTTTCACTGTGAGATTAGGGGTTGAAGGCTCTGAGATAGTAACTTCATCTGTGTGCTTCTTAGTGCTATAAAGCCCATAAAGTATCAGAAAATTTATTGCTGTGACTTAGTCGCAAACTCCCTGAAGTGGATAAGGGTTGCGGACCCCATGATAAATAGCACATGCTAATATTTAGCAAATGATAATGCACACCACAGAAAAGTATGGAGAGACAAAAATATATTCCCAAAGGCTGATAACTAACGTAAAGAGCCAAGAAATAGTTCAGAGTGGGAGGGAATTTCCCCAGCTTCCCTCCTCGGTGGATAAGTTGCTGTCTTACTGATGCACTGCGCAGGGCCCAGCATTGATCCCTCCAGCACCAAAGTTACTCCTGGCAATAGTTCAGAATATACAAATTCACAAAGCCCCGCAGGCAGAGCAGACCTGATGTTTTCCAGCCCCAGCTGGAAGGTGATAGAGCCTATATCCGAAGCAGCTGAAACAGCTTGTGGCTAAAGCTTAACTTGTTTACAGGGCCCCTGTGATGCTTCTGTACCATCTGCTTCATGCACAGGGTGGGTACTTTACAAGACCATTTCCCTGTCACCACTTCCCAGCTAGTCCCTTTCCAGAGAGCTAAAAAAATCCTCTGTCTTCTTGCATCCAACCAGCAAGGGCATATCCCTGCTAGAAATATCCCCGGCATATGTCCTCCTGGAAGAGTCACGTTCCCTTACTGTAAACAGGAACATGCTATCAGAGAGGATGAGGCACATGTAATATGATGTCAGGTGGTGGTGGGGGAGCCCTACTTGATTCAGGATCACTTGGTGAGGTATTAAACATGCACGTGTACAGACAGCACCATTCTGGTGAGCGCTGTGCCAGGTTATGTCAGTCCTTGAGGCAGGAAGGTTTGTACAGCTGGTAGGTTGTGCCTGTAAACCATGGCTGGGGTGATCTACAGCCTCCGTTCCTTTTTGTGGTCTTAAACAGTGGCAGCTGGAAGGTGGATGATGCCGACCAGCTGTGTCTGACTCTTGCCGTCTGGGATGGCAAAGGGGCCAGGCGTGGTGAATTCCTGGTGAATGAGTAGAAGGGGATAAGAAGGAGGAATGAGAGGGGTAAGTCTCAGCCTTGAGACATGACGGGTCTGCAGTGGATGGGATGCTTCCCCTTGATGCCTGCAGGAGATTTGTACCTACTTTGTCATCATATTCTGACCTGCATTAGAGGTTGGTTTTTTCACCTAAAATATTATATGCAGAGAACCTCTTTATTCATCCCCAACTCTGTCCCCATGCCACACAAGCTTGCAGTGTGCTGTGCCGTTACAGGGTGATGCATGCCTTTGCAGAGCCGTCTGCGCTACAGTGATGGAAAATGCCCACTTTGTGCACCACCGCTGTGCTTAATCCACAGCTGAAATGAGGAGAGCTCAAGGCAGAGGTCAGCAATTACCTAATGACTTTAGGTGCTACTTTGGGGCAGGCGGTGTCAAATCATGCAGGTAAATGACTGAAAATGAAGGGTAAAGCTTTGCTTGCGATGGAATTTGATAAAGATATTTTTCCATCTGTTGTGAAACATACAGCCCGTCGTTGATCAGAGATACAGTCACGACACTTCTGTAAGACAAGGATTAGAACTGCAGCATGTGTCCAGTGTTATGCGTTTGTGCTTGGTCTCATAAGGTGAGAATTGAAGTTGCCTATGTGATTATGTGGAAACTGCAGTAGAACATACATAAAACCAAATTGTGTGTCATGCGTTTCAGATGCTGGAAAGGGAGAAAAGATAGATAGCCTGTGGCAAAATCCATGTATGTACGTGTGACTGCAAAAGATCAGAAGGCAGCATAAACATCTGATTTAGAATACTTGTACTGCAGAGGCAGATTCATAGCATATGTTGAGAGCTTATAGGGAACAGACCATGCAGTATGCGATGCCACACGCAGAGAGAGCTAGCACACTGGAAACTTCATTCTCCTGGGAAAAAGATCACGGAGCAACATTTATTTTTAAGAGGCACCCTCATGTTTTATTTATTTGTGCTTTCTGTCATGATATTTGATAGCATTGCACTTCATCACTTGCTGACACACGGCTTGGGAAGGCAGGCTTGCAGAGTACCTGTGCTCTGCCCAAACCCATTTCCCTGTGGTTGCATACCATACTAGTCCAATTATTTTGACCATTGTGAGTCCTGAGAGCAAATTGTGTGCCATTAGCTTTAGCTAACGAAGTATATCCCGGGAGAGATGCCCTGGAGGAAGACATCATAGATTAATAGACCTAAGGAGCAGGTCAGTGATATGCTCGCAGGTAGTAAGTCCAACCCTTCCTTTTGAATTTAAAGATAAATGAATATGAAGATTGTATACTCTCAAACTCCTATGTGCTCAAATCAGAGCAGCAGTGCCATAAATAAACCTACTCCCTGTCCTGATTCCTTCCGCATGACACAAGGGTGCTGGCTGTCCTGCCTGTGCCCTCCCTCTGCTCTACCTGACAGCCCTTTTTATAAGCAGACTGAAATACTGCGCATTCATCCTCTGGCTATGGGTGAGCAGGAGCCTCGGATGGTTGTCTATCCTCTTGCTGGAGTGGAGGTGACTGGTGGAGGCGCATCCCCACTGGCCAAGTATCTTTCATCTGTGACACACGGACCCTTCTGTCAACATCTCCTTCATGCCGGATGAAATATCATTTGGGTGAGGCCAGGGGGAACAACCTTTCTCCTTCAGATCCCTTTTCCAGTGACTAGGGACTGCTTCCAAGGTATTGAACAGGCAGCCAAGGCCTTTTACTGCTCTCTCTGCTGACATCGTCACTCAGCATCCTCCTGCAGCATAGCTAGGAGGAACAAGGAGTCTGCTGGCTACCTTCCAGCCACCAACAGCTGCATGTTTCCCTCCTGAGAAGCAGCTCTGGTCCTAGGGAGATGGTCTGATGCAGTGAAATTTAGGTAAAGACCTCAGGCAAAGCTGTAGAACTGGGAGGAAGGGAGAGGGACAGTGGGAAAGACCATAGGAAGGGAACTGACAATAGCAAAGGGAGAAATGATTGGCAACCAGAGGAAGGTGGGGTTGATGGAGAGGCAATTGAAGAGAAAACTCTGAGAAGAGTGGTTCATCACTTTGTAGATAATACAGGATACTTGAGCCAGAATTTAATTATTTCTTTTTTATTTCAACTCTGATTTGTGAGTTACTGCAGAAGAATTGTTTTACTGTTATGTGCCCGACTTTCTCCATTTATGAAACAGGAATAATGGCCATTAGCAACCCTATAGCAGGTGAGGGCATCTTAAGATCCTAGACTGGGAGTGTTGACACTTCAGCATTATTGATAGACATGTGGAGACAGGCTGTCTCTGTGAATACTTCTGCAAAAATCTTCTTGAGTGTCTTTAAATTTGGCAGCTCATAGAACAGGTACGCCAAACCTGAAGCACCTTCACAAGGTCTGACGCGGGTACTTATGCCCTTAACTGTTCTGCCTCCTCATGACAAGTTTTGCAATGTCTGGTGACGTAGAGGCTGTCATGAGGGGAGGGAGCAGCAGGGCTCCGAGCAAGTCCTTAAGGACCAACCAGCCATAAGATTTGTCTGCAGCTCCAAAAGTGCAAGTAATGGAGGTATCTGCCTGCACCGGTGCTGGAGACCTGGGAGACCTTAGAGAATTCATTTATTCCCTTTTGCTTCATCTCTCTATTTAGAAAAACAAATATGAGGATACTTTCCCAGAGAGCGATGAAGGTAAGTAAGGTGAAGAATAGAATGTGATGAGGTGTTGCAAGGGAGTCCATGGATCGCACAGATAGAAGTTCATCTGAAAGGTGGATGTTTGTCATCTGCAATTCATCATTCCGTTCACCTTGCTGCACTCCACCCTCAGCTGGTGATCATTAACATCACTCAGAGACTTGAAGTGATTTTAACAAATTTCCTGAAATGTGCTGTTTCTCATTTCAATAGGTCAAGACAACAGAGGCAAATAATTCAGTGTCACAATGCTTATAGCGAAAGAGTCACAGATGCTGATATCAAGAGGCTTGTCTATTCCATTTTGATCTTTTTTGTCTTGGTTATCTCATCAATCACTGCTGGACTTCACAATTAGATCTCTTTGAGATCCTCTCTCACCTGATTCTCTTGCCTGAAGCTCCCTAAAGGACTGGTCATTCTGAAGATCTTTGCCATATCTTCAGATGTGCTCAGTTCTCTTTTCAGAACCCAAGTGAGTGATGAGGCTTTCATACATTAGTATTTTGGATACAGTGCTGACCATTAGGCCCATGTCTACCCTCATCTCTGTCCTTGTGCTTCACTTGCGTATGCGCACAGTAGATACATTGACTGGTGGGACATAGTAGGGAGCCAGAGATGTTAAATAGCTTGATGTTCAGTTACTTGAAATTTTCACATCTTCTGAACCAAGGCAGTACTTGGCCTTTATTCTACCCCTGTTTTGCTGTCCCAGAGCTGCCCTGGCCAGTTACTACTTTTATGCCAGTCTGAGTCACAGGGCAGCTGGAACAAGTTGTTCTCGTCATTGCTCTTTGGAGAAGTCTGTCTGCTTCAAAAGGGCAGGGCCTCTTCTAGAGGCCACTTAATTTTCTTCAATTTACATCATTTTCCTGCTCAGATGTTTGGCTGGTTTTTTGGGGTGTTGGTGCCTAAACTTTAAGAACTCTGTTGAAACAGCTATTTCATTTCTGCCAATGCAAATTCACGTTTGTGTTTAGTGGAATGACACAAAGAAATGAAGAGCTCTTTCTTCATGACCCTGATTCCCCCTTTAAATCCCAAGAAGTTGATGATTCAGGCATTAAACTGATCCAGAATCCTGTTCTTATTACTGGGGTGCCCCCCGTTTATATGTGGTGGAAAAAAAGAGTAAAGAGTTCTGATCTCTGCAAAGAGTGGCTCTAGGCACTAACTTTTTCATGTGCCAAGATACCTTACTGCTGTTCCTGTGGGTTAACTGACTTTCACCAACTTGGGAAACATCCATAAGCGGAGCTGTGAGTGGAAGTGACATATTTACCTCGCCTTGTCTCCTTTCATCCCGTTTTAGACCTCAAACTGTCTAATAGCATTAGGAAGCCCCACAGAATGAGAACTTGAAGTCAGTACTGCTGGATTTACTGAATCTCTGTGCTATCGCCTGACACTAACATTAACTGAATACATTGGGTATGCAGCAGAATGCGACCTCTGTGAGATGAGTTGCAGAGATAAGGCAAACAGGAAAATCTTAGCAATAAAACTTGGGAAACCAGAGGTGCCTGCTATGTTTTTATTGCCATTAGTCAAGGAGGTGGCTCACATACACTTGTCTTTGAAAAACAGAAGAATCAAACAAGAACCAGAGGACAGAGGAAAATATGTTGTATTGATCTTTACAAATAAACAGCAGTCATTGAAAGAGCTAGTAACTATCTAATAAGTTTGGCTTCCATCTCTAGTGAAACCATCTAAATAAGGACAGAAGAAGAATTTGCTGTGCCATGCATTCATATGGAGCTATGTGTATATTAGCTAACCCTCAAGACAGTTGCCAAAATGGAATGTAAATGATGGAAAAAGAGAGGGGTGAATTTTATTGTGATAGAATAATGGATAAAATACTAAATAAAGTAAATGTGTAAGCAGTTAAAGCAAATATCATTCCTGGTGAAGAAGAGTTTATTGAGTTTTCTGTGTGACTCAGAACACACTTCAGTTATTAATTCAATTCCTTTAGTGGCATGTAGGAAGCATGCAGACCCTCTACACAAGTTAACTTTACCATTGAAAAGGAGCATTAATGACACGCGCATGGATTTGTAAGAAGCAAATCCAGACATAACTTAATCACTTAGTTTGATCCCACTGCAGATCAAGTAGATTAAAAGAATGTGGTCATTTAATCTGCATAAATAACACGTCTTTTCATGTACTGAGGCAATTAATGTATTGTTTTATGAAGACTGAGCTGAAAAATTAATTAAGATTGACTGGAGGTGAAGATTATAAAACAGACTGAAAACAAACTGGAGAGACCAGAAACACATAGTGATGAATAAATGCCAACACTTGGTGGGAGATACCTCAGGGGAGCAGTAAGGAACAATGTTAAACTGTTTTTGCTTAAGGTCCTTATTAATGATTTGGAAGGAGGGTTGGCTATGATGTAAACTCACTGCTGGGATGCTACTCATCTTGGGAGAGGTCATGCTTTCCAAAGAGCTATTACTAATAAGTTTTGATTTGACAAATTTTGGATAAATCTGAGTCACAGAAAATGGCATCAAAAAGTTCATTCTGGGGGACCTACCTAAAGTCGTAGTGATTACACCTGTCTGTAGACGCTTCACTTTGAATTCCAGGTCCGTGAGGCCCAGCATTTAGAAAAAACTTAAGTTCTCTTGGTTTCAACTATGGTTCAGCCTCTCCCCCTTATTTATCTGGTGTTTGTCCAGCTTTGTCCACATTGGAGTCTCCGTACCAGAGTCTCCTGGCTGACCTCATAAACATACTGTTTCACTGTACTGGTATGTGAACATGTATTGTGATTCTAGCAAGTGTCTTGATACTATTAAACATTCCAGACAGAGGGCTGGTGAAGCAATAGGGAGTTGTAGGGTCTCTGTTTCCTTCCTAAATTTGCTGTTCCCCAACGTGTTTCCAGAGGCCTGGGATTTACTCAGTGAAAGTTGCACTTCAAGACTGTCCTTTGGGGACTGTCATCGTTGCTTTGAGAATGGAGGTTCAGTCCTCTGGGTCACCTGTCACCTGTTGAGGTTGATTGTGGGTGTTCAGCAGCCCTGCTGAGGGGAGAAAGGCATGGTGCTTGCTGGGAAAGGGATGGGGCAATGCAGCTTGCCTTGCTGCACACACCTGGACAAAAGGAGCTGGACAGGTAATCCCATCCCATATCTGGAAAGAGCGCAGGCAGAGAGTTACAGGAAATGCAGAGCAATTTTGCTATCATTTTGCAATGCATTTGTTGGCACTGTCCATCACTAGTTGTAAGGCCCAGCAGGAGTTAATCTTCCACTAAGCATTGCTGTGCTGCCCCAGGAGTGCTACATCACCTGTGTGTCTCCTGCAAGGCTCAGGAAGAAATGTGATGGGATTGTCTGTGCTGGATTCAGTTTGCAGGCCACCAGTTCGACAAGGCTGGTTTATAGTCTGTGTTGTGAACTCCCTGGGGCAGGGTATGTCTTAATGGGTTTCATTTGCACAGTGGGGTTGCTTCTTTGTAGTCTTAAGGAAACATGCACAGTGCATAGATACTGAATAGCAGGATTGAGATTAGGAGGCAAATTAAAGCCTGAGTGACAAAAGGGACAAGCCACAGCCAAAAGGCAGGTGAGGATGAGGAGAGAAAGAGAGAGATCGTGTTAACCACAGGACCACATCTATCTCATCTCCTGCAAAAATTCCAGTTTTCTTTGTGGAATCTTCTGGTTTGGTTAGAGATACCATAAAATATGGCTGTCTGAGGGTCACAAATACCAAATTTTGCACTTCTTCTCCAACACTTGGCTGACGGAAACACTCATTGCATATTCCTGTGCTTAAGTGAACATTCGTTTGGGACTTGAGTAGGAGGAATAACTAAGAACTAAGAATTAATTGCTTGATTCATTCTCTGATCATTCTTTGCAAGTATTAGAAAAGGTGTTATTATCTGTTACTGCTGAATGATCATTATTTTAATTGTCCTTTGATGAGAACAGAAAACAAGGAAATCAGTTATTTGGTGTGGTCCTTTAGTAGTGTATTAAAGAAAAAAGCAGAATCCCATGAAGCTTTTCCCAAAGATGACATTTATTAGGTTGTAAACTAGCCTCCCAGAGAAGTGTCTGAAGCCCTGTCACTGAATTGATATGTTACTGAGACCGAGAGGCCACAAGGCCTCCCTCAATTAATTGCTTTTTGAACTGGAATGAAACTTTCAAGAACTTGACTTGAAGATTCCCAGTGACTGTAGCTATCCCACACCCTTGCAAAATTGTCAAAGAAACTGGATTTATTTCTGTTCTGAATGTCTAGATTCAGCTTCTAGCTATTGGCCATTGCTAGACCTTTTACTCTTAAGGCTGAAGAAACCTCATTAGCTATTTTTCATTCTCTCTTTAAATACGTACAGTCTGTGATTAAGAAAGCTCTCAGCCTTTTCTTTGTAAAATTAAAGAGGTAAATCTTCTCATGTCTTTCTCCAGAATGAAGTTTCCCATTCGTTCTTGTGGCTTTTCCCTGAATTCTTTCCCATTTCTTAGTATCTGCAGCCTCTGAAATAGGCGCTGAATATCAGCAGCAGTTGCATCAATGCCGAATTGGGATGATATATAATTTATTTTCTTCCTCTACTTGATATTACATCTCTTGTACATGCATTACTCTGCTGAAGATGTCAGATTGGTAGTCTGTATTAAACCAATTAGATGCTATAACTTGCTAGGCTTTTTGCAGTTTACTTCTGGCCTCCTTTCTCATGTCTGAGAGATCATTGTTTAGTCTTACATTCAGGACTTTGCATATGTCTAAACTGAAATTCATACTGTTGGCTTGTGTGCAGTTTACTGGATTGCTCTCTGGATTGCTTTGCTTTAAAATCCTCTTCATTCCACACCTCTTCCCCAAACTTTCATAAACTTACTTTTTCTTCCATGTCAGCAGTAAAAATATTGAATAGCAACTGGTAAGACAGGACCTCAATGGGACCAAAAGTTCACTTGCTTCATATGCTATTTACTATTAAATTTAGAAAGGCCTCAGTTAGCTGGTCTCCAATTCATCTATACCGTACTATGCTGATTTTAAACCAGTCAAGTTTGTTACTTGGTAATTCAAGTCTGGTGCTTTCCAAAAGCCCATTACATCGACCTATTACTTTTATCAACCTCATTTGTAAACTCATCAACATGTGAGGCTGGATTCATTTCCCAAGATCCGTTTTCTATTTACCATTGTTGGTGGACATTAATTGCTTATTTATTGCGTCCTGTCACAGCTGTTATGTGTTTTTACCTGGGATTGATGTGAAGCAGACAAGCCTATGATGATAGGCCTATTTACCCCTTGTTAATGTATGTATGTGGTGTGCAGAGAGCATCAACTTACTTACCACCACCTAAAGCCTTCCAGTAGTTACAGAAAAGCATTGTGTTGCAGTGAGCTGGGGGCATACACACAGCAGCTACTGGATTTCACTAAGGGCTTTTCATTTTTGATATTCTAAATGTGACTGTTGTTTTTTATTATTACATCATGCTCCCTTCTGAGTAGCAGTTTGCATTCAGAATCTCTTGGGTTTTGTACTTCAGAAAATGGATAGAAGGAATCTTTGGGAAGATCACCTGACCTGGCCTGAACTGAACTATTTTATTTTCTGTTCTATTCCTGCACTCATCAGACGAGCATTTGAACATCTTCCAGTAGTGCATTATGCAAAATGATTATACATCTTCCAACTACTGTTTTCACAGCCTCCCCTCTGGGAAGGAGTGTCTGAAGTGCAGCATATTGTTTTGATAGGATTTTAAGGTGGTTGGATTTTTGTGAAATGTGTATCCTCTTACGTATTTTGTTTCACATAGGAGATGTTAAAGGATTGTACCGTGAACTTCTAGTGAAAGGAGATGAGATTTGAAGTAGTCTGCAGTTCCTACAGGAACGCACTCCACCATTTTGATGAGACGCTTGTTTGTCTTTCCATTGAGCTGGAGGATCACAGCTGATTACTGTTGTCTTCTTCTGGACCTTTAGTATGTCTTAGAGATGTTCTGATGACAAAGATGACGATCAGGGCACAAAAGTAATTTCAGAATTCTTCAGGAAGGTGGACTAGATGGTGGAGGGGAGGTTTGATGTGCAGTGACGTTCTCAGCTGGCTGAGTTTCTTGTATCATGGTATCTCCATGTCCATTTCTGTTCCATGGTTGTATTCATCTAGCCAGCCCAACCTGAAAGGCATTATTCAGAAATAGTAGTATATGGGAGTTTAGCAACTGCATTGATTGTCAGCTGTACTACTGCATGTTGGAAGGAAAGATTCCTTCTCTGAGGCACTGGGGGTTTCAGGTTGAAGTGTTACCATGGCATAAGACAGGAAGAAGGGATACTTGATTCACTAATCTTAGCTCAGAGTCCAGAATATGTCAGCAAGACCGAGTTCTGGGTATACTGATGGCCCAATGGTTAATGACTAAAACCCAAAAAAGAGCTGTGTTATTAAGAGAGGGATACATTACGTTTTGCAGAGAGCATGACCATGTTTCTTTGCAATGACCAGTTTTGATGCACACTGTAGTCACTGAGAAGGGTTTGCCAACTGATAACAAGTTGGGGCAGAATTTATAAGCTTCAGGGAGGTCAGATAGGTTTTATTTCTTCTGTTTTTTCTGACAGTTTGTTTATACAGTAAGCCTCTTGTTCAAATTCATCACCTTCCTAAGGCAGAAATGTAACTCTGACATACTGAATACAATTAACCCTTAACAAGGCACGTCCACAAACATTTAACTAAAACCCTTAAGTGCAGCTGTTCCCGAAGATTCGTGTTTGTGAAGCCCTTTTTGTGCCATGGTACACTTTCCCTGTGCACTTCCAGGACCATGAGCATTTCCAGTTCTGGGCTTGGGATGCAGCCTGGTGTGGGAATCCCTGCTCCTGCCCCGTGGGCTCCTGACAGAACAAACGCTCTCCTTGCTGAGCCCCTTGTTAAAAACTCTGCGCTTTCATGGGACTCTCTGTTTCTTTCTCCTCTGTAATCACTGCTAAAAATGAGAAAGCATCAGCAGTGCTATGCAAGTAGGATGAAGGCTTTCATCCCTCCTCTGTGTTTTTTTTTAAGAGCAGGATGCTTGATCTTATGTTTTATTCTCTGGTACATAGGACATGTTCATGGCTAAGTAGCTACTGAGTGGATTTGGATCTGGGAACAGTTCTTTGGTCTCGAGAACATGGAGGTTTCCACAGAAGATCTCCCAGTGGGTTGTGTGCCTTCATTTAAATGACTGTTAATTGATAATTTGTGTCGCTTTCACCAACTCAGGACAGCAAAGGAATTGTTGGTGTCAGTGGTGCTGACTGACCATGAAGCTATTCTGCTATTAATATACGGTGTCTGCAACCACAGTGATGTTTTACTAGTTCTTAAAAATTGCCCGCTTTTGGCTGTGCAGTGGAAAAATAATGCCTGCTGGAGTGTTCCTGCCTCTGACCGTCTTCTGACTGTGACCTGACCTGAACTCATTTATGTAATATTTCCTAGCAGCAGTGCTGCTGCTGGAGACGTGGCTGTTCCTGTGACTAGAGGTAGCTCCACCTCCAATTTTAAATGTCTTTCTAGCTATTCAGTGCCAGGAAGGAGGGGATTTCTTCACAAGCATCACAATACTGGCACTGGAAGCCAGCAGTGTTTTATCCGCGCCTATTGTGCCAGGTGAGCTTGCTGAGAAGGGCAGTGTTTATTCTTTTGTCACGCGGTGTGTTGCCAAAGACTCCCACTTTTCTTATGTTGCAATTCTTTCCCTCTTGCAGGTAAGGGATACTGGTTGAGTATTGCAGTGAGATGATTCCTGGTTGATACACGTAGGTTTTTGCTGTTGTGTCAAATGCAGAACAAGCATGTGGTTTGGGAAGATTTTGATGTCTTAGCTCAGGGGTGGATTTTCAAAGCTGACGTCACAGGAACATTGCTATGGCAGTCCGAGGCTCTGCAGCCGACGCTTCACGGCTGTGGTATCAGCAGCTTTTAAGAGTCAGTCTCCATGCAATATAATAAACAATAATATTTAGTTTCAGGCCCGCAATCTTCATCTATGGCATTTGTGGAAGTCATGATTTCTTGACTGTAGCACAAATCTAATGTATGCAAGGATAGACACTTCCAGATGTGCTTCCAGGCCTGAATCCAGAGCTAGAAATCTACACCATACTTCATTCAAAAGCAATGGAAAGAGGGCCTGGATACCTCTTTATTTCTTTGAGCTGCCTCCATATTTCGACAGCAGAGGCTTTGTAGCATGGAGATGTAATTTAAGGTTATTCCTATGCTGATTGCAAGCATTCCATTTTTTGTGTTTTAAGAATTAAGTGCTTTTGGGGTGGAAGTGGTGTGTCTCAGCTGAAGACTATCTTAAGATAGCCTGCTAGTGATCAGTTGCCTATAGTCAGACATCTGGCAAGAATCATACGGCAAGAGTCAGATCCGTAAGTCTTACATATCCCCCTGAGATGAGTTAGACTGCTCCGGTGGATTGTGTTCCCTGGGACAGTAATTTTGATTGGTTTCCATGCCACAGATCCTTGCATCCATTCACAGCAAACCTCAGATTGCAACAGCGGACACCAGGTATTCTGCTTTCTTTTTCTCAGGTGCTAGAGCTTATTTCTAGAGCTTTCTTTTTCTCCTGCTCTTTTATTTTCTTGCTGTCTTTTGTCTTCTTGTTGTCTTTTGTTCTTCATTTTCCCTCTTCTCTACTCTTTTAGTTTCTATAGGGGTAAAATGACACATCTCAGCTTAGAATTTATGTTAACATGTACTTGTCACCTGTTCTTGCTCATGATGGCTTAGAAAGCCTAGAGGAAAATGCTGTAATTTAATGTCCATTCATGTGTGTTTTCAGTACTTCCCTTTAAACATAGCTACATATAGAAACCTTGGCAAGTACAGAAATAATGGAAATGCCACCCCCCTTATTCCATGGAGTACCATGCAGTCATTACAGGGATAAATTGTCCTTAATTTCTCCAGGAATATCTGATCATTTCAAAGGCGGTCCCTTTCACAGAACAACAGGGGCTGGCAGGGCCCTCTGGAGACCCCCCGGCCCAACCCTCTGCTAAAGCAGCTGCCCCCAGAGCAGGAGGCACAGGAACACATCCAGGAGGTGTTTTGAATCTCTCCAGAGAAGGAGACTGCAGAGCCTCTCTGGGCAGCCTGTGCCAGGGCTCTGGCACCTTCACAGTAAAGGAGTTCTTCCTCATGGTCAGGTGGAACTGCCTGTGCTCCAGTTTGTGCCCATTGCCCCTTGTCCTGTCGCTGGGCACCATGGAAAAGAGTCTGGCCCCATCGTCTTGACACCCGCCCTTTAGATAGTGATCAGCATTGATGAGATGGGACTGTAGTCCCAGCAAGGGAAACTCTGAGGACTATAGTGAAACTCAACTGTAATCTCTGATTTATATTACTGCAGAATACAGTCTTCTCTTCTCCAGGCTGAACAGACCCAGGTCTCTCGGTCTTTCCTCATATGAGAGATGCTTCAGTCCCCTCATCATCTTCATAGCCCTCCACTGGACTCTCTCCAGTCATTCCCTGTCTCTCTTGAACTGGGGAGCCCAGAACTGGACACAGCACTCCAGATGTGGCCTCCCCAGGGCAGAGTAGCAGGGCAGGATCACCTCCCTCGACCTGCTGGCCACACTCTTCTTAATGCACCCTAGGATGCCATTGGCCTTCCTGGCCGCAAGGGCACACTGCTGGCTCATGGTGAGCCTGTTGTCCACCAGCGCTCCCAGGTCCTTCTCCACAGAGCTGATCACCAGTGGTCAGCCCCCAACCTGTACTGGCACATGGGGTTGTTCCTCCCCAGGTGCAGGAACCTACACTTGCCCTTGTTGAACTTCATCAGGTTCTTCTCCACCCAACTCTCCAGCCTGTCCAGGTCACGCTGAATGGCAGCACAGCCTTCTGGGGAGTCAGCCGCTCCCCCCAGCTTTGTATAATCAGCAAACTTGCTGAGGGTACACTCTGTCCCCTCATCCAGGTCGTAGATGAATATGTAGAACTGGACTGGACTCAGTATTGACCGCTGGGGAGCACCACTAGTCACAGGCTCTGCACCACTGATCACAACCTGTTGAGCTCTGCCATTCAGCCAGTTCTCCATCCACCTCGCTGTCCACTTTGACTCCACAGCTGATCTATCTCCCTGTTAGCTGCTGCAACCTAGAATTGGAAGCGTTTATGTAGATGGTGCCAGAGATGCCTCAACTGTAGTCCCAGCAAGGGAAACTCTGAGGACTATAGTGAAACTCAACTGTAATCTCTGATTTATATTACTGCAGAATACAGTATGGTTTGGAGGTGTTTGGGCTGGCTCCACACAGAGTAAGACAATACCTACAGTGCATCCAAACTAATGTGATCTGTTGGTAGGGCTTATCAGCTCAAGCAATGTCCCTAGCATAGCTTTGCTGCATCTGGACCAAGCTGATGCATTTACCTACCAAGTGCTGTCTTGCAGCATGAGGTAGCATTGCCAGCTTGGTGGGGCATCAGCTTGGAGATCTCTGTGTTGTGGCAAAATTGATTAAAACCTATGTGGGAAGCACCCAGATTTGTATTTCAGTTGAAAGGATCCTCAAAAGCGTTCAGTACACTTCTGTCCTTTCTCTCCTAGGTGTCTGGTATGCCTCTGGTTTTCATTGCTCAGGGCAAATTTTGCCTTATTGGCAAACTGCCTCATTTTAATAACCTTCTGTTTTGAATTTGCAGTATATAAGCATGACTTTGGTTTGCTTTGGATGACCAGGGCTGTATTCTTCAGCATAAAAACCACTGCTAGAAGGCAGAGAATGGAACTGATTCATCAGTAATAGCGTCTCAAATGCGTTTATTTACTTCTGAAGTGCTCTGGGAAATGCTTTACTTGGAAATCACAAACTGATACATGTAGATTGAGAGCTGGTGGTTTTGCTGAATATAGAAACCAACAGCTCTGTATATAGACTAATCGGAGGTGTAGAGACCTTGCTGACACCTCTGTGACACAGGAGCATTCAGGCAGGATAAGGTCATACTAGAAAACTTTCTGGAATCTGAAAGCAGAATCTGACAAACGTTGAAAGGTCAAAAACATCAGTGCTTTCCTTGGATTCTCCCTTTCTGCTGCTGGAGCACACTTCCTCCAAAAGAGGTTAAAAGAAGAAAAGGTACTTTTAAGTTCCTCTTTGTAAATGAAATCATAATTGATGGAAAAGTAAAGAAATTGATGTAATGTAAACCTCCTGGAGTAACTGGAGAAGGTGCTACAGAGGCTTCCCAGCAGTTATACATTGAGAAACATTCTTACTCTCCTAGATAATGTAGAAAAGGAATGACATTTATTAGCTACAAGTCTTCACATGCTGAAGATGCAGTTTATAGAACTGTATTTGGCTCCCCCTCCTCTTCCTCCTTTATTGTAATTCTTCAACATGGATCATTTTACATCTAAACTCACCTTCATCTGTTATCATACTTCAGTGATTTATCGGCATCACAAACTTCTGATTAATAAGGCTAGAAGCACATCCATCAGAAGAACTGAGAATGTGTGATCATTTCCTCTCAGGCTCTCATTAGCAGTGGCTTTCCTTTTGGAAGCTTTATCTTTGTCTTTCTATTTCCAGACTAAAGCATACGATGTTTAAAAATAATTTCCTACAATTAATCTTTTGTTTCTCTGGGCTTTTAAAACCTTCAGCCAAGATGGAATATGATCTCAATATTGTCAGCTAAAACAAGCAAAAACCAACCCAAAATGTCTGTGTACACACTTAATGAATGAGCAGGCAAGTCAGAATTAATAGATGGCTTGATTCAGCTTCCTTCATTCAAGATGGAGATTACAAAGCTCTACAGATAATCCTATGATAATATAAGATGTTTGTGGGATGGGTAGGAATTACACTCACGGTGTCTTTTCTAGGAGAATTTCCTTTTTCTTTGCATTGCTTGGGTTTTAAATGACATGGGTTGTGGTGAAATGCACCTCTGGTATTTTCAGACTGCTGTGCCAAGTAAAATAGGAAAGGTTTTGTTTTAGGGCTTCCATACCAAGTTCTCCTTTTAATGAGACACTCCTAGGTTAAAAATACCTTTCAAAAGTGGCTTCCCATGTCTTTTCTACATTAGTGACAGATTGGAGAAGAAAATGTGGAGTACACCTGAAAGTGATAAGTTGAGGTTAGAGGTGTAGCCAAAGTCAAGTGCTAGGGAGTTTCAGCTGTAGAGAGCTGATGCTTTGAATTATAATCAAGTGATTAATGTTTCTAACATAAGTAGGTTTGGGAGTTACAAGAACTTGCAGCAACAGCTTGGGTAAGTATGGTGAAACCTGCTTTTAGAGATATTTTATTTATAGCACATTCATTAGGTTGGACAGAATGGACAACATGTGCTTATGTGGTTAATGATAAATCCATCTGAGGACTAAACTAGTCTGCTGAGTTATGAGAAAGCCATTTGTAGGTCGGATTTTTCTGGAGAGCGACGGACTTGAGAGAAACAATTCTTACTTGTTTGGGGGGGTAGCAGGGAGACGGCAGAAGCTGAAACCAGCGTTTCTCCTGTGGTAAAATACGTAGGATGTAAATGTTACAGATCTTCATTCATTTTTAAAGGTCACTTGCTTGTGAAGTCTGCGTAGCTGGCTTCATAAATACCAAAAATAATATAGGAAGGAGCAGACGTGCCTGGAAAGGTATAGGAATATTTTTTATAAAATATCAGGTCATCTAATGTTAATGTGCGAAAACTGTAGTGATCTCCATGAAATTATAAAAGCCAGAAAGGCTTCATCTCTGTGGCATTATAGTTTTTGCCTTTTTTTGCTTGTGGGGTTCAGACATTCTAGCATTAAATCGAAGGTATTGAACAAAAAAATTGTGCGTAAGACTGTTCCTTCTGCTTGAAATCATCGGACCTTAATCCTGCTTCTGTAAGTGGTTTAAGATAGTCTTTCAAATAGAAGTAGTTTCCTCTGAATGATAAACCAAGGTGAGAGTATAGCTAATAAAAACAATGTTTTGGCACATCATTAGTGTTGTGGTTTTAGTTACAGATTTATCAACAGGATAAGAAACATTGGTTCCCCTCTTCTAGCCCTTTCTAGGGTAGTATGGGTCATTCAGCCACAGGTCCCACTGGTTTCCACTATAGACCGTGATGCCATTGCATTTCAAACTGAGCTCTGCACAGTTCTCATTAAAAAAAAAAAAAAAGGCAAGACAAACAAACAAATAAACCAAAGTCCTTATGCATTCTTTTATATTGCACCCAAATGCAAAGATCTGTTATTTCTCTCTAGAATCTCATTAGTTGCTTGTCTGGATAGGACAGCTAAACCTTGTAGAACTAAACACCTTGCAGTTAAATGACTGTCAGAAAGGGATTGCACGTTGCATATCCTCACAAATAAACAGGCCAAACCTGTCCTTTTGAGACAGCAGCTAGTCCTTTTTAATGCAGCTAGTCTTATTTTTAGATAAAAATGGAAGTGTGATGTTCATTGTCAAGGAAACTAGTTGCAAAGTGACTACTCTCAAATGTGTTGCCCGTACCTTTTCCAGGTGTTGCTNCAAACCTGTCCTTTTGAGACAGCAGCTAGTCCTTTTTAATGCAGCTAGTCTTATTTTTAGATAAAAATGGAAGTGTGATGTTCATTGTCAAGGAAACTAGTTGCAAAGTGACTACTCTCAAATGTGTTGCCCATACCTTTTCCAGGTGTTGCTGCAGGTGCTATTAGCGAGTGAGCTTATTTTATCAGAAATTTGAAAGCTGACTGATTATTTTAAGTATTTTTTAGAGAGACAAAACGGCATCTAGCAAAGAAGTATTTAATTATATACTTAAATGTACAACAAAACCAACTACAGGGAGCAATCCCAGATTAATTCACGTTGAAAACTCATTTATTACACTCAGGATAATGAGCTAATGAAAGACACAGTGGCTTCTCCCCTCTCTTGACACCTTGCAATCCAGAGTGGATGCCCTGCTGAGAAGATATGCTTTAGTGCCACACAGCTTATGGGCTCCAGCAGTAACTGCCTGAAACATAATGGCCTGATCAGACTCTGCCTCATTCAGAGGCTACACAAGATTACCCGTTTCTGTCATCAAAAGGCATGAGGATGTTATTATGACTTTTATTTTATAGATATGAAATAATCTGTGCTCTGTTATGCCAGGTAAACACATATCTTGCTTTTGGTCCCCATGTTAGACACTGAAAAATTAGGTGTCAAGGGTGAAAGAATTAGCTAGGCTCCCTCCATAGTCCCTGGAGCAGGAGGGGCAGCTCTGGAGGTTATTAATCTCACCAGTCTTACACTGTTCGGATAAAAAGAATTATCCTCTGCAAGTGCCAGTCTCTCTTTATTATCTACAGAGGGACAGCACAGGTATTGAGATCAGATGTGCCTTTGAGATGGCTAAGCTGTGCGGAGATACATCCCACCCCAGGGATTTAAGGAGCTGCACTTGTGCTTTGAACTGCATGGGCAAAGCTCTAAGGGTAGACGTGCTCCTTACCTTGGACACCTTACAGACAAAAAACAGTGTCCGAAGTGCAAGAAATAAGGATGTGAAAGCTGTGTAGACAAGCCTGAGACTCGCAGGGACAAACTTGCATTTATCTAAGGCCTTAGGATGAAAAAAAGTCTTTTGGGGCTTTTGGATAACTTGTCATTCTTAGACTAGTTATATTTTATTTAGTTCGTTTATTTAATTAAATAGCACCAGGACCCTGTCACTGGCAAACTTTTATCCATGGTGTTAAATTTTATTGTGGTCCCTGTTCATCCCAGTCCAGCAGCAGCTCTCTGGCATGGCTTGAACACTAGCATTTGCCAGAGCTCGTTCCCAACAAGCAGTCTGGATAGGGCCATTCTTTTTTGGAGGTTAAGGGCATTTAGTCTCCAATGTGCGCGTGGCTGGACTGTGCCTGCTAGTCCTGAGGCCAAAGACCAGCCCCGACACTATTTATTCCATTACAAGGTGCACCACCAGTGTTTTACACTCTCTTCACCTTCTGTTTTTATTATTTTACCTTGTCAGGATCAGAACCATGGGGAAACAGGTATAGCGTGCTGGGCTTGATACAGGGCTATCCTCACTTTGAAAAAATATAGTGCTATCTAATTTCCTTTCTCTGTTCTCTCTAATCTATAAAGACCTTGCAAATCTGATTTTGGCCTGGATACCCTAATCTGCATTATGGGCTGCTCCGTTCAGTGATTTCAATGGGCCACACTGGAGTATGTCAAGGCTTGGAGCTGATGATGATAGTAGGTTTTTGAGCTGGTTGAGCAAACAGATCTGCAAGGCTGCTTCTTGACAGTACAGCAGCTCTGATCTGAGAGGAGACACAGCCTTAGACATCTGTTTTAAGAGCATAACTACTCTGAGCCTATTTGAACTCAATACAAGGCTTTGTTTATATTTCTTTGATTAATTGAAAATAACCTCTTGTTAAGGGAGTGACAACCGATACCTTAAGATTGTGCTCAAATCATTCATGAGAGTGAAAAAAATACACCAAGGTTAGGCAGGTCAAAGCCCTTGTTTGGATCAAAGCATATGTTGAACACTGTATAAATGCCAAATCTTACAGTGTTTTGTATTTAAGGTTGAAGTTTGAAGTAAAACGATACTATAACAATAAATCTCTAATTCAGCTTGTTAACACCGCTACCACATACATGAAGGCACAGCAGATACAGATGCTTCTGATGGAGCGACTGGATACCAGTCTAAAAGCCTTAAAACTTTACAGCATAGGTGAGATCATTACTGTAATACTACAGTCAGTTCTGGTAGACACATTTCAAAAAGGACTTTAATGCAGTGGGAATGAATCTTGAAAGAGTGACACACATGATTTGTGGTCTGTCCATAAAATCAGCCTTACTGTGATAGACTAAAAAAGCTCAGCTAATTTTATTTATTCAGGACAAGGCTCCGAGATAACTTGTCTGTGGTGTCGTAAGGTTGAGCCTACATGGCGAGGGAACGGCGAGCTCCAGTTTCCACTTGGAGCTGTGTTGCCTGGGTGCTTTCAACCAAAGTACTGGAGGAACCCCAACTATGCCTGGGCTTGAAATATTCCTGCTGTGCTGAGGGTAAGCTGAGGCTGGGCTGTGCCATGGTGGGATACAGCTTCCTGGAATGGATAATACAGATTTAAAAGGCAACCTTTCTTCTTGACACAGTGGTAGCCACTGAAATAACTTCTCCGGGGTAGATGGTCCTTCACCATAAGTCTCTGATTCAGAGTGGGATGTCTCACTGAAAGACGTGCCATAATTTGTAGTTGTTCTGGTGTTGGTTTTGGACGCCACTCTGCTGTGACTTCAGCTATACAGGACATCAGACCAAGCGACTGCAATGATCAAACAAGTGATCTCACCTGGCCTTAAGATATCCCTATTAAATAGCAATATTTTAAAATTTGTATTTTATTAAGAATATTATATTAATATTAAACTGTTTGGGGAGTGGAGAAGTCTCAGTGAGACCACCTTTAACCTGAGAAACCTCAAATTTAAAGCAAAATATCTCCCACCACTTTCATGTTTGTGGCCAGAATGCCTATGTTTATATCTTTACTGGAAAGAGTTAAATTTGAGCTTAAGCCCACCTTCCAACCTGTAGTCTACCCCATCTGGTGAGACGTCTTTGAGCAGGTTGAGGGGCGATTCACCTGTTTCCAAGTGGAAAGTTTCCATTTGACCTGCTCCTCGTCTGTCATTACCTGTTGTGTGGATATGGCTGGTGCCCATCTCATCCACCCTACAGCGGTGGATCTCCCAAATCAGGGAGACAAGAAGACCTCTTAGAAAAAAGGGATGGGCTCCTATCACAGGGTTTATGGCACTGCCCACTGCAAAAGCAGGTGGGATTTGCAGAAAATCTAAAGTCAAGCGAGGTCTGGGCTTCCTGCAAGGATACGTGCATACAAAGTGTTAGGTCTAAAGGATGCTTTAAAAACTGTCACCCAGTTCAATGGCCATTGTCCCCTTGCACCCAGCGTGTACAGAGACGTTCAGAGGATTTGTCTTGCTGGAAGATACCTATACAGCTTTGTTCAATTAAAGCTGTATCTTGCATCCATCGAGGCAAACTTGTGACCACACGCTCAGTGCAGTTTTCTGCTTCTGGGGGTCATGCCATTGTCACACCTCGCTGGTGCCTGGGCTGCCTCCTGCCTTGTCCCCAAGGCATGTGGAGCCATGTGCTCCCCACCAGGGTGGGTGCAGGACCGCAGCACCCCTGGCCCATCTCCTCTGCCATCCCCATGTGCCGGGAGCTGTGGCCAGTGCTGCGCTTGAGAGCTGCTGCCTGCAACTCCAGGCAGAATTAGCCAGGCTCTCGTGGGCAGCCGCTGACCCACAGGGTGCAAGGGGGACGCTGCTTCCTGCCTGCTGCCCTCAGGCACGAGCCGGAGCATTTGAGGAGTTTAGAAAAGCCAGAAAGCTGCTGAAAATGTCATTTTACTCTCAGTGTCTAACATCATCACCACACTGCTGCTCAAATAAATAAACTCTGACGGGAATCCCCCCCGCCTCAGCCCCCCCATTCATTCCTTGCTTTAATAAAACTTGTCACAGTGCTGTTTTTTTTTCCAGTCAGCAGATTTTTAGGCTGGTTAATGAGGGGGAAAAATTACTCTTCTCCCCCCC
>VZSC01012862.1:0-96273 GCA_013398225.1 Steatornis caripensis | reverse complement strand
ATAAATAAACTCTGACGGGAACCCCCCCCGCCTCAGCCCCCCCATTCATTCCTTGCTTTAATAAAACTTGTCACAGTGCTGTTTTTTTTTCCAGTCAGCAGATTTTTAGGCTGGTTAATGAGGGGGAAAAATTACTCTTCTCCCCCCCACCCCCACCCCCAACCCACCCTCCCCACCAAATTGCCTCCCCTTTCTTTCATGTCAGGGGCCAAGTTTGGATTGGAGCCTGGTGAAGTTTCTGTGTCATTTCCTGTTGCTGCCCTCCTCGACACTCGCTCCCGCACTCCGCTCCGCTCTCCTCTCCTCCCGCAGACGCACAAGGCGTCTGCCCTCCCGGCTGGCGGCTTTTGGGGAGGACGTGAGAAGGCAGGGGCATACCTCACGCTCTCGCCTGTCACGCCGCGTTCCTGCTCTCGCCGTCCCCACGCGCTCAGCTCCCAGTCTGCTGCCAGCAACACCGAAAAACTGAACGGTAAAACAATTTCCTTCTCTCCTAGCAGCTCGGCTATACTTCCCAGGCTGCTGCGAGCCTAAGGCAGCGAGAGCAAAACCGTCCTTCTCTCTTGCAAACTTCTCCGATGATGGCCGTGGTCCCATCCACGCAGGTGGTCGGGAGTGAGGTGGATGCCGACGCTGCGTGTTTGGGTGGCGGGTGGGCGATGGGCTGTGATGTGAGACAGGGATGGGGAAGGGACCGTGGCCGGGGAGTGCCGGTCGTGTGGGAAGCCAGCGTGGGTCTCGCTCCATAGCAGAGGTCAGCATCTGCGAGGGCTGGCGTTGATGGTGTTTTGCAGATGCTGGTAGCTTGATGTGACTGATGGGGGGAAAAAAGCTATTTAAGGGAGGGAGAAACCAGCGTGGGGCTGTACAGAAGCCGGGAAGGCAGTGAACAGAGGCGAGAGAAGGGGCAGGGGCTGCTCAGCATTTTCACTTACGCGTTTGTCTTTCAGCTTCGGTCTGGTGTTTACAGGTTTTTCCCAGGGCTTGCTTGTGATAGTGCTCAAGGGGTTTGTGGGTGTGTACTGTCCCGGTGATTGCTTTTCTGACCAGAAAGGACTGATACTTGTGGGAATCTGTATTACACATGCTTGGAGGAGCGGGCACAAATCAGCTGGCATCTGTAAAATCTGCCTGTAATGCCTCTCCTCTGACATTTCCTTATTTGCTTGCTGAACGCGCATATATTTATTTATTTGGGAGAAAAATGACACAAATGTTTGTGCTTTAAAGTGGAGCAACTGTGACTTCATGTGCTATTTCTGTCATTCCTGACTCGTTCGGTCTTGACTGTTTCTTGGACAAACAAGGCGTAACAAACTGATGGAGAAATCCTGAAGCATGTGCTGGAGCTGGTTCCCGGAGCTTTCAGAGTTAAAAGGCTTTCTTGAACTCACTGACACAGGGCAGTAAATTTCAACGTGTCAGTAAGTGAGGGAAAAAAAAAGCACTTTCAGAGCATTATATACCAGCAGATAGAGTCAGCGCTGCACAACCCCAGGGTCTTCCCCGGCAGGATTGGTTCCCAACACCTCCAGCTTCTCAGCAGCATTTAGAAAGGTCGGTTAGATGTACAGTATTTACCAGCTAATTAGAAGTAGAGGGAAAAAGCCTTGGAGTTGGCCCTGGGAAAAATGATCCTAAGCCTTTGTGTACAGTGTGTTTACTTCCAAGTCATTGCTCAATTCATGTTGCTTCCTCGGTTCCCCCTTGTTTTATGTTAGTTTTGCAGTAGAGTCCTCCCTGGACCCCCATCCCCAGGACGGGAATACAGTGGAAGTAGGTTCAAGATGGGGAACATACGAAGGGGGCTTTGGGCGCACCCTGGGCACATCAGTCCTTCGCCCTGGCCTCCAGCCGAGGCACATCACCTCCTATGGCTGGGGAAAGTTCAAGCTCCCTGCCCAGCCTTGGCATCCCTTGCTGCCATTAGCAGTGGGGGATCCAGGAGACCTTGGTGACAGCTTTGCCTGGAGTTGGTTTCTAGGTAAAAGCTCAAAGTTTGTTTCACAGTTCCCCTGTGAAAAGCGTGTTTTTTAAAAAAATCGAGTTCAGTGGGAAATGCTTTTATGGGTCTTCCCATCTCCCTGACTTTTTCTGAGTACTGTGCTACTCCTTACTGATTTTTCAAAAAGTATTATTCACTTTCAGCAATCCCCACAGCTAGCTTGTATCTGTACTAGTGAGCTGGTCTTGGTGGTCTGCGCTACCACACTGGTGACACACGTGGGTTGGTCTGGGACAACTCTTGGGTATTGCTGGGACTTAGGATGGGCCAGGACACTCCAGAAAGGCAGTTTGGATGTGGCCACCTTGTTTCAGAGCGTAAGAGAGTTTAATAACATGTAGGCGTCAGGCTGTGCCAGTTGGCTTCAGGGCTGAAGAATGGGCTCTGGCACGGTTCAGTTTAGTTTACTCACAGAGACGTAGCCAAAAGGCTAATGAGCTCATGTAACAGGAGTAGGAGAAAAGCTGTAGCAGGAGTTGCTCCCAGCACCTCTGAAGAAACAGTATTTACCTGAAACTGTGCTCTGTATTTCTTCATATGAAAGGGAATGGAGTGACAGACTGTCATTTTTGCACGAGTCCAACAGGTAACTCGCTTCCGAGTTGAATCATTGCCTGTGCAAGGTGGCTGGGGGGGCTAACTGTGCTTCATGTGCTGCTTTTGGGAGCTTGAAGGGTGGATAGGACCTGAAGTCCTTTAGCAATCCATCCTTACGTGTAGGTGCTGAGAGATGAACTTCTGTCTCAAATGCAGTATTGGGTAGTCTCTTCCTAAAACTTTACCTGTGGGTGGGAGATGAAGATAACTTCATCCTTAATTATTTCAGATCTAAAAGTGAGAATTTTAAGCTGACACCACTCCACTGATTTGAGATGTTCTTCCTGATTTACAGCAGTTGAGGACAGATAAGAATCAGTCCCTTCATATCTGTTTTTTTTCTGTGACTTGCAAAGGAAAAGCGAGACAAGGGAAACCCACTCGGGCTGAGATCATGATGGGAACTGAAGGGTCTTGTTACCACCAAGACCTTTCTGGCTTTTTCATCTTTCTCACTTGCCCCAAATCTCAGGTTCTTGTTCTGTTAGAGGAACCTTGTTCTGTGTAAAAGCAAATGCTGAAGACCAGGTTCCCTGTTGCGTCTCTTTCCTTGTGCGAGCGTGTTCTCCACACCACACTTTCAGTGCTCGTGTAGCCTTGACAGATGAGTCAAGGGATGAAGATTCCAGTTCTGCTGCTTACCTTGGGAACGCACTCTGGAGCCTGACAGACTTTACTGTCTGGAAATATTTCCTGTTGCACAACGTAAATTGTCTGTCTCGGTTTAATCCTGTTGTCTTAAATTACCTCACCAAAGAACTACCTTGAGTAAAGCCTCTCTTTGCGGCCACTTCACTGCAGTGGGGGAACCAGTATTGTAAGAAGCCTCAGGTTGTGAAGACTCTTTGCAAGAAGGCGGAGTGAACATGTTCTTCCCTTCCCCTTTTCTCCATCTTGCACAAGGGCTGGGCGAACAAGCCCTCCTTTGTAACAGCTTAGAGGAGTGGGTCTGTGCTACTTCTACTACCTGAGCCAGGCCCTTTGCCACTCCACAAGCCCATGGTGGCCACTGAGATCTCCAGGAGACATCTTGTCACTGGTGGCTTCTCATGACTCTAGTGGTCCTTTTTTGTGAGCTAGTTTTCCCTGTTTCAGTGCTTGAGCTTGGTGTGGTGCTCCCTGTCCTGCCTGAGGTTGTTCCAAAGATGCTCTGCTGCTGCCCAGCAGCATGTTGCCTGCCATCTACTTCAGTTTCTGATGGGGTTTGCCCATGGAATAGCAGCAGCATTTGGAGTAGCCTTCGCCTCTTGGCCCGCTAACGCTTGTGGGTTCTTCCCAGCTCTGTCCTGGCTGTCTCCCCAGGCTGAATCAGACACACTTCGTTCATCTGCTTTGCTCTTGTGTAGCTTCAGCTCTGGTTCTTGTGGTATTTAAGTGCTGATGCACAAATTAAGGTAACATTTACATGCTCTAGTGAGCCTTCAGCTTGCCTGCACAAATCTCATGTTTTCCTTCTAATGCAGCACCACTACCTGAGGACAGTCCTTGCCTCCTTGCTCCAGGGAGCTGTTGATCCCTGCTGTGTTTATGGGACATTGCCATAGCAATGAGGATGTGTAGCGGAGATGGTCAGGATCAACCAGACAACATCCCTGCTGCTGGCCAAACATAGCCAAAAAGATGCATGCCTCCTTCCCTCTCCAAACAGTATCCATCCTGTTTGCTTTGGCTGTTTTAAAACATATTTGCTGCTGCAGACTGAATCTTGCTATCAGTCTGAGCCTTGCCACTGTGCAACTCACAACTGTTTAAAATGGATTAATGCTGAGGCTGGAAGGACAATTTTTCTTCTGTCTGCTGGTGTGGGGCTGCCTGATGTATTGGTGGTTGTGGCAGAGTCTCTTGCTTCCCAGTAAATTGGCTAAGGGCCCCAAACAGCTTGAAGCCAGGGGCTTTTGCTCCTTACTCCTGACCTCTTCTGGAGTTGAACTGGTGAGGAGGTGAGAGGCCTCTGTTTGCCTCCAGCAATCCCCTCAGTCATCCTCTCCCTCCCTGGAAGTGTTATTTTTGGTTAATTCATACAAGTCTGGGCCTCCTTGGTCTATGCTGTGGGAGGAAGCTCAAGGCTGGAATTTTGTAATAAAAGCCAGATTTTTCTCTGGAGGCAGACTGGAGGAGGCCACTCCTGTTGCCTCTCCAGTTCTTGTTAGTTCTTGATCAGCTTAATCTGGTAACCACAAAAGGTTTTCTTTCCCTGCTAAGAATAAACTTGGCCTCTGAGGAAGGTCGGCATTGGGTTGTTTGCCCAGGGATACCCGATTTCTCCAGAGCCACTTCTGGGAATCTCAGCTGAAGCAGTTCGGACCTCATCTTTGTGATGCACGTTCCCAGGAGTTTGCTGTTTGCCGAGGGTGAGTCTCTCTCAATGTGCCCCAGGCCATTTGTGGCATTGCGGAACTGCAGTGTTGCTAAAAAAAAGACCAAACCCAAGAGTTTTCCTCCATTGTCCTTGGCCAGAGTTAGTTTGATCTTACCTTGAGGAGCACAGAGCAGTTTGTCCCCTTCCACACCAGCAGCAGCTGGTTTTCGCTAGAGGAAGCACATTTTTGTACCTGCAGTATGGTGAATGTTCTCAGAGCCTTTCTGTGGTTGTGAAAAAAACCTGGATCTGGCCCTCTGATTTTGCTTACGACCACAATATTTCAACGTTCTCCTCCTCCACTGACCACTGGTAGTAGAAAGATCACCACTCCCTGCTATCCCCTCTTTGGCCATCTTACTTTGAAGTGCGGGTTGTTTCTACAGGCACTGGTGGAGTGGAAAGCTGTGAACATCTGAAATTAGCATAATTTAAATACGCAAGCACTACCTTAACAAATATACACGGAGAGCTTGCTAATTAAATGAGTTTTCATCTTGGTCATCAGTCACCGTAGTGAGGACAGAGATGGCAACTGGCGAAGCCCATATCTCGTCCTCAGTGGTGTCTGACACACTACCTGTAAGATACTCTTCTGGAGTTTTCCAGCTGGACTTAATTTCATTAGCTTAGAACTATACATCCTGTGCTGCTTTTGCTTTACTAGTCACTGTGATTCCCCTCTGACACAGCCTAAAATTATGCAAATTATGCTTGGATTCCTTTTATTTTCCTTCTTCTTTATTAATGTGTACATGGACTGTATAGTCTTCAGAGAGTTATTTTTCTTTAATGAAATCAGCCTCCTTTTCCTGGCTAGTGTAGCGCATGAATGTTGCATTTAAATATGTGCTTTCAAGTCAGTCCTTTCCCTCAGACACGTTACTTTACACTGCATTTGGCTGTGTTAAACTGCAGTGCTGATTTGCTACATCAATGACCACGAAAGACTCAGATTCCTCTGGCTCGTGTACTGTTGCTTCTCTCTATTTACTATCCACAATGCTCTGATTTTTTGAATAGTTGACAGATTGTAAACTTAAATTTCTTATTTATTTTCTTCCACTTGATACAATGGTTATAATCAGATTAATATATTGATCAGATTTGGAGCTGATTACAGAGCAAGTACGTAAAGCTCTCCTGAGAGCAATGATGGCATGAGTGTCAAAGCATTGTGTGATGCCAGGTACCATGTGTCCAGAGGAACGAAGGGATAAAGATCTGCCCGAAGTTCAGGGAAGCTTCCTCATCTCTCTTCCACAGGTAGGAGCTGGAAGCAGGGAGTTATTAGCTTCTGGTGACAGGCCTCCTTGCTTCATTTTTCTTTTCTTGAAGTAGTCTGTAAGTGTTTTCTCTTCTCTGCTGCAGTTCGGAAGTGAGAAGGATGCTCATCAGCCAGCTAAGGAGGCTTGAACAGCTTTGAGCGTGCAAGGAGGGTTCCTGTCTGCTCTTGAGTTTTCTGTCCCAAAGACTGTCACCTTTCTTCTCTGTACAAAACCTGAAACTGTTGGCCTGTACGGAAGCTCTGGGTATGAGATTTGGTCAGCCAGAGTCTAGATAGCTTTCAGTGTTGAGTCTTACTATTTAAAAAGTAAACAAACGCATAATTGGGAATTCCCCCCTTTTTGTTTGCATACTTGAAGAAGGCCTGGCTAGGCAAACCTGCCGGGTGTGCTGACGCTTCCTGACCAACTGCTTTAAAGCAGGGGTTGCACGTAGTGACAGCAACAGTGGCAGCAGAAACCCTCCCCAGAGAGGAAGGAGTACACCACAGGCACCGTGACAGTAGTCAAGTCAACCTCCGTCTTCTGCTTGCGCTTTCCTGCGTGGGTCTGCATCACCTCTCCTTCAGGTGGATGCTGAGTCAGACAGCAAACATCTTGTGCACCTCTAGTGAGAACTTCCAGCTATATTTAGGAAAGGTTTCTCTGCTGTGTCAACCAACTTTTGAGAGGACCAAAACAGGAGGTAGGTGCCTATTCAGATATATCTCTGGGCTTGGTGTTTTCAGCTGGCTGGCTCTCAGCAGTTTCTCACTCGGCATACGGGAACACCTAATTGCCCTGCACAGACACCCTGTCTCCCTGGACCATACGCGTACACTTACAGGTTCTGAGTCACCCCTCAGAAATTCAGTGCTCTCCTTTTGGCTGTGTTAAATGCCGGTGGAACACTTAAGATAGGTGTGCTGGGTCACGCTGCTGGGCGGGATGTCTACAGGTTCATTATTGTGACACCAAGGTAAGGCTTTTATTAAATGTGGCCTGAAGTCAACTTTCCGTCGTTCAGCTTTTGCAGGTGCAAAGGACAGGCTAGAATTTGGAGAAGTATTGTTGGCCTTAATCGGTTTTTGCAAAGCCGTATGCAAGATGCTGCCCGTTGTTGTTTCTAAGAGAAATTATGCATGTTAGGAAAGAGATCACATGTCTAGCATGCCATGCAATCCAACTTTATTTTCCTACAGCACTAAATACTCACTGATTCTGTCCAGACCTTGCCTGTTCTGTAATTTTCTAGAGTTGTGTCTGTGAGGCGGGAGCTTGCTTGCTTGCAAAAAGGAAAAAAACAAACCCAAAGAAAAAGAGAAGATCCATCCAGGGCTCTAGTTTGCTCTCTGCACAACTTTAACTGTTCAGCTCACTGCAAGCATCACACAGCAGTGCAGAAAGCAAGGCAGAGAAGTGCTTGTGAATCACTGTGGAACAACATCAGATGAGCCAAGCAGACTCACGTGATTTTAGGGCTCAAGAATTTCATTCCATACCCAGGGGGCAAATTTGTTCATTTCCCTGGCATTACAACGTTAGAGACCCTGCACCTATTTGCTGGGTGGCAGAAACTAGTAGGTTTTCTGCTCTGAACCACTTGCTGTGGTACTAACTTGTGTGATAAGAGCAGTTAAAGGAAACATGGCAGTTCAGCGGGACCAATTCTCACATACACTAAGCTGATTTTACCCTCTCCAGAGCATATAAAATATCCTCAAAGCAAATGTAAATGGTGTAGCCAAAGTAGTACAAGTGGATTCCAGAATCAGACAAATAGGTTCCCCACTCTGACGGGACTATTTTTTGCAAACATTTGTTGGGAGATGGATACAAAGCTGTGAGTTGTCACCTACCACCGCCTCAGACAGACACTTAGGACAAAGTGCCGATGTCTGATGGCCATGATGGAGGGAAATCTTAGGAAGGTTGAGGCACCTGTGTCTGCAGCACTGAGTGCTCCAGTCGTTCATCTTTCTGTGCGCTGGTTCCTGAGTCTTGTCTGAGAATTATCTGGGAGGGTACCAGTTGGCTTGGACTAAAAGCATATGAGGTGATAACTGTCTAATAGCACAGACAGTCAAGTTCCAGCACCCATGCTTGTGTGCTGAATGGTTTAATTCACTACTACAGAAACAGCATAAGAGCTTTCTTGACATTTGATTCTTTCCTCTCATGGCAGAGGTCACATATAGTTTGAAATAGCTCAGAGATAAAGTGAAAGCATACAGCAAACAGCAAAAGACAACCTGAACTGAGGAGGAAAGAATAAAGGAATATAGGGAAAAAAGAATAAAGGGAAATCCAGGAATGCAGGCAAAGATACAAAGAAAAACACCTGCTCAAAAGAAGCAACCTTGAGAAGTGGGCATAAAACTTCCTAACTTGTCTCCTGGACAACCTGGAGTTATTTCACAACAGCGCATTTTGAAGTAGGCACCCTAAATTATAGCCCTGTTGCAGTGGCTCTTTGGGGCCTAATGTGCCCCTGCAGTCCTCAGGACCACTATGGATCTGAGGGGGAGACTAAGTGCAGCTGGAGGAGTTAAGGAATCTGTGTCCTCCACAGGTCCACCGTTCATGATGATAGGAACGTCATCTTACCCAATTGCAAAATGGGAGTGCTGCCTCAAAGCCGCCTGTCAGAGGTTTCATTCTTTTTGCTTGCAACTGCTGGAAAAACAAAAAGCTCTAAATGACTGCTGTGTGTTATTAATGAGGGAAGGTTGGAAAAAATCCCCATGACTTTCTATTGTACATGTTGCTTGAGAAAAGACGTGCTATCCATGGTGAGACCTCACAGCATGCAAGTTCTCAAAGCATATATGCGAAAGTTTGAAACCGGAGGTTTTGTTGACCCTGGAAGAAAAAGCAAATTCCAGACTGAGGCTCAGAAAAAAAATCTCCCGTTTCAGCCGTATTTGCTCTTGCTTTGATTGAATGGATGCACCTCACCTGTGTTCTGGGTTTTGTCCTGTTTGTCTTCTGGATTTGCATGCCTTCTATTTCTCAGCAATTATAGTTTCAAGAGCTGGCCGCAAGGTATGTAGCTGAAGAGCCACATCATGTCTTCCATCCTCTCTTT
Organism: Steatornis caripensis; assembly: GCA_013398225.1. Classification (NCBI taxonomy): domain Eukaryota; kingdom Metazoa; phylum Chordata; class Aves; order Caprimulgiformes; family Steatornithidae; genus Steatornis; species Steatornis caripensis. The sequence continues at coordinate 86,959 of VZSC01012862.1, read as the reverse complement.
CACTGAATTTCCAAACTTGGCGTCTTGCTTTTGAGGAGAAATTTTGTGGTAGGGACTGTAGGGACTAGATTACTACAGGGAAAATGTGAACCTCCATCAGGGTTTGAACTTTGGCCTACAGAATCATAGAATCATAGAATGGTAGGGGTTGGAAGGGACCTCTAGAGATCATCTATACTGTACATTGGGAGCAAAAGGAAGACTAGGGAAAATGCGGGCCCGCTGCTGAATGAAGCGGGTGTCCTGGTGACACTGGACACAGAGAAGGCAGAGTTACTTAATACCTTCTTTGCTTCAGTGTTCACTGCTAGGACTGGCCCTCAGGACTCCCAGACTCTGGAGATAAGAGAGGAAGCACGGACAAATGAAGACTTGCCCTTGGTCAATGAGGATTGGGTTAGAGAGCAGCTAGGCAAACTGAACACGCACAAATCGATGGGTCCCGATGGGATGCATCCACGCGTGCTGAGGGAGCTGGCGGAGGTAATTGCTAGGCCACTCTCCATCATCTTTGAAAAGTCGTGGAGAACAGGAGAGGTGCCTGAAGATTGGAGGAAAGCCAATGTCACTCCAATCTTCAAAAAGGGCAAGAAGGAAGACCCGGGAAACTACAGGCCAGTCAGTCTCACCTCCATCCCTGGAAAGGTGATGGAACGGCTCATTCTGGAACTCATCTCCAAGCACATGGAAGAGGAGAAGACTATCCGGAGTAGTCAACATGGATTCACCAAGGGTAAATCCTGCTTGACCAATCTGATAGCCTTCTATGATGGCATGACTGGCTCGGTGGACGAGGGGAGAGCAGTGGACGTTGTCTACCTTGACTTCAGTAAGGCTTTTGACACTGTCTCCCACAACATCCTCATAGGAAAGCTCAGGAAGAGTGGCTTAGATGAGCGCACAGTGAGGTGGGTCAAAAACTGGCTGAATGGCAGAGCGCAGAGGGTAGTGATCGGTGGTGCGGAGTCTGGTTGGAGGCCTGTGACCAGCGGTGTTCCCCAGGGGTCAGTGCTGGGTCCAGTCCTGTTCAACGTATTCATCAATGATTTGGACGAAGGGACAGAGTGTACCCTCAGCAAGTTTGCTGATGATACAAAGCTGGGGGGAGCGGCTGACTCACCGGAAGGCTGTGCTGCCATTCAGCGTGACCTGGACAGGCTGGAGAGTTGGGCGGAGAGGAACCTGATGAAGTTCAACAAGGGCAAGTGTAGGGTCTTGCACCTGGGGAGGAACAACCCCATGTGCCGGTACAGGCTGGGGGTTGACTTGCTGGAGAGCAGCTCTGCGGAGAAGGACCTGGGAGTGCTGGTGGACAACAGGCTCACCATGAGCCAGCAGTGTGCCCTTGCGGCCAGGAAGGCCAATGGCATCCTGGGGTGCATTAAGAAGAGTGTGGCCAGCAGGTCGAGGGAGGTGATCCTCCCCCTCTACTCTGCCCTGGTGAGGCCGCATCTGGAGTACTGTGTCCAGTTCTGGGCTCCCCAGTTCAAGAGAGACAGGGAACTACTGGAGAGAGTCCAGCGGAGGGCCACAAAGTTGATTAGGGGAGTGGAGCATCTCTCTTATGAGGAAAGGCTGAGAGAGCTGGGTCTGTTCAGCCTGGAAAAGAGAAGGCTGAGAGGAGATCTGATCAATGCTCACAAATATCTAAAGGGTGGATGTCAAGAGGACGGGGTCAGACTCTTCTCAGTGGTGCCCAGCGACAGGACAAGGGGCAATGGGCACAAACTGGAACACAGGAAGTTCCACCTGAACATGAGGAGGAACTTCTTTACTGTGAGGGTGACAGAGCACTGGAACAGGCTGCCCAGAGAGGTTGTGGAGTCTCCTTCTCTGGAGATATTCAAAACCCGCCTGGATGCATTCCTGTGCAACCTGCTCTAGGCTAACCTGCTTTAGCAGGGGGGTTGGACTAGATGATCTCTAGAGGTCCCTTCCAACCCCTACCATTCTATGATTCTATGATTCGATCATCTAGTCCAACCCCCCTGCTAAAGCAGGTTAGCCTAGAGCAGGTTGCACAGGAATGCATCCAGGCGGGTTTTGAATATCTCCAGAGAAGGAGACTCCACAACCTCTCTGGGCAGCCTGTTCCAGTGCTCTGGCACCCTCACAGTAAAGAAGTTCCTCCTCATGTTCAGAAAACAATCTGATATTTGAATCTGCAAAATCACTTTGGGCTATAAAGACCTACAGATTAAAACCTCATAGTATAGGAAAACTTAACATAAAATGTCTATAGCTTTTAAGGGAATTAGTTCTACCGTGTTGTTTCCATTGAACCATGCAACTTGGAGAAGTATGAAGTAAGCTTGCTCAGAACTCCGCAGGAGTAGACATGGACTTCTTGAGGGTATCTGTGGGATTGTTTTCCCCGTTGTCCATGGCTGGGTAGTTGATTGTGCTGTTGCGCTGCTGTGGTGCAGTATGTATTGACAAGTCTTTCTTGTAAGGTTCAAAGGACAACAAAGAGAAGTCAGTGCTAAGGAAGACTGCAGTTTTTGTGGGGGAACATCTGTGTTCCTTCATTCCTTCTTCTAAGTATTGAATCTGTTGTATCACTATGCAGAGTCTGGTACTGTAGGACAATACCAATTTGTTCTGTTTTACTTCAGTTCAGCTTTTTTGGCCCTTTCAGTCTGAACATAGCCTCATTATGGCTGCTGTTTACCAGGAGGCATTGTACAAAAATTCTAGCATGCATTTATTTAAATAACATCTAATATATTCTGGAGGATAGACAGCATGGAGTAGCTATAGTGCTCTTTCCAAAGACTTTAAATGGCATCCTTGGCAAGAAAACAGAGAGGAAGGAAAGATCTGTTACATGCGCCTGTGTATTGCCCCTAGAGTAGGATCAAAGGTACGAAAAGAAACTGTGGTTTTGTTCCGCCACAGTTGTTAGAGTTCACAAACTTCCAGGATCTACATTTCAAGACTTTCATCCACCAGATTTTGTACATTTACATTTGTTCAAGATCGTTTCCAGCTAGTGGGTGATTAGTGGTTAGAAATGGCTTGCAGTTTGGTGATAATTTGACTAAGTGAAATCCTTAAGAAAATGAGCATTCCAGTTCTTTCATGTTTCCTTGCTTCACCTGTGGACCACGACTCCTTCCCAGCCCAATCTCACAGGACGCATCTCCTTTATCTTCTGCATTTCAGAAAGGAACAGATGAATGCTAGTCAGGGAAGACAGGAGGATGCCTCCAGCCAGAATGAGCAGCAGGAAAAGACATTAACTAAAAAAAAAAAAAACAAAAACACTTTTACATTTTTCCAGGAGAACTTAAAATGCAGTAATTATATCCCTCTTCCCAAGAACTCTGTGTACTCTGGTTCTTTTGAATTAATCCAGCATTAAGGACTGTGCTGTGCTACTGTGCATTGCAGAGTTATAGTGTCTCCAGAGGTTGAGGAAGCACAAGATTCGTGGTATCTTGAGTAGACTCTCACATCCTCGACATGCCAAGGAAGGCACCCCCCAGTAGCATCATCTGGAGCAACATTCCTTCGTCAGTGAGCATGAGGCAGCCTGCAAACAAATGAAGATGACCCGTACTTATACATTTCCATGCTGGCCAGTAAGCCAGCAGAGAAAATAAAAAATTAAGAGATACATATTAAAAGTTTAGCCAATTTTTTAGTTGTGTGTAAATGAAAATAATTTTCTAATGTTCCATAAGCCAGGCCATGTTTTTTTTTTTTAATAAGAAGGTGAAGTCATATAAGAGTATAGCTTGACCTGTCAGTCCTTGCTAATAGAAGGACCATCTTGCGTCTTGCTCCTTCATTCAGAAATGGTGAGAGTGGAAGGGAGTTAAGTGCTTAAGTAGGTACTTTTACAAAAATCTTTGCTTTACTGATTTACTTCAGGAAATTTTGGTTAAAAATATTGATTTAAAAAAGGATAATGTTTTTCTACCTTCCTGTAAAAGCTATGGGTATGTGCCTTTCTTAGTCACTGACTCATGTATTTCCAGTTGGCAGGAACACATTTACAAATGTTTGGACTTACAAACACACATGGATTTACAAACAGTTACTTGAAGTGGTTTTGCAGATCTCCTTGTGATAAATACGCATCATTCGTGTCTCCAAACCATAGGCTTGATACCAACGCAGAGCTACCGGGGGTGGCAGGAGGAGAGAAACACTCTCACCTCCTCTGTGTCCTGGAGATTTTTCCAGCACTTGGCAAGCCAGCATGGCTCTGCGTGGAGCAGCCGTCACTGGCCACAGTCTCACAACGTAGGCCAACCCAGCTGTTTTCATAGGGACCTAAAGAAAAGATGAAAAAGCACTGGTGAGACCGTTCAGTCCATCTTCCTGGATAATGGCAGCGATAGACTTTCCCTGAATTAACTCCCATGGCAATTATAGCAGGCATCCCACCTTTGTTTTTCAAGTCATATCATCCTTGACTGTTGTATTTCCACCATCAACAGCAGCTGACGTGGGTACAACCGTTACTGGCTTTTCTTGGCCCTGTATCCGTTTGAAGCAGCGGTGATCCTTGTATGCCTGTTTGAGACACCCTGAGCTGCAGCAGATTCTCTCAGAGAGCGCATCCAACTTTGTTTACAGGACCTGGGTACGGAGAACACGTGAGATCCCTCAGGAAGGTTTTCAGTCTAAACCTATTTAAATCTTTATATGGAAAAAGAAAGGTCTGGAAGTCCACACTCAGCAATATAGTATGCATGAGACTCAGTTAACTCACTTTGAAAGAGACCTTTAAGAGAGCTTGCAAATGCTCACTGCGTTAGGGATAGGACATGGGTGAGCGCGCAAGCGCAGCACCAGATAAACAGAAAACATTGCAATGACCTAGCTAGGAGGTCACGGGATCTGCGTAGCTGGCAGCGTTGCTAAGCAGATCGGTTTGCGCTGTGGCCATTTTTTTCTCACAGATGGTATAAAAATAAGATAGATTAAGTATATCCAAGAAAAAATAGTTTTGCAAAGGCTTGAGCAAGCTGCCAATGTCAGCAAAGGGAGCCGGTAATGTAAGCAAACTTCAGAGAAGGAAAGCTGCAGAGAGTCCTGCTGGAGAGAGCAAAGGGGACCGGCTCCACACGCTGTCTGGATGTGGGGAGAGGGGTTGGCTGCGCGATAAGCTTGATTTGTGTCTTCTGTGTTTACCAAGGCAGATCCCAATGGAAAGGGAGGTTTTTCTTTTAGCTGATAAATATTCCAGCCTCTGATTTAAAATGTTTTACGCCCTTCTGTGGCCCTTTGAGTTAACCTCTGCCATTCCAAGTCATTCAGGCTGATAGGTGAGTGTTGAGGGCCCTACAGAAATTTGGAGTCCCCTGTCACTGCTGCTATTGTCTGCTCTTCTTCTCCAGGTTTAGATCTATATTTGCCTGTCATCTCATACGCAGCTTTCCAGCAGATCCTTAGGAATGGCCAATTTAGGCAAGGTGAGAAACTGTTCCCTTAAACTGGATCATGTATCGACAGAGTGAGCAGCAACACCTTGGCCATTTGTGCTGTGGGATGCTCCTCGGTGAGCATGAAACTGCAGTTAACATGTATGATGGAGGAAAAGCAGCCCAGGGCTTTGCAGAACTCAGACGAGCGATAGTTACTGCTTTTCCCTGGCTCTGTAGTAACTGGCTGCGAGCTTGGTCTCAGGCAGTGGCAGATCACCTGCCTTCATTTAGTTGTTGGCTGTGAAAGCAGCTTCCTGTTGATTTCTGCTCTTCCTTTCCTTTTTTTTGAGGAAAAAAAAGCAGCTGGGTCAAGCTAACGATGTCCTGGCGCTCCGTACATTAAGTCTTCAGGGGTGCTGATGCATAGAAAAACTCCTTACCCAGCAATAAGAGGAGGAGACCATGTCTGAAATGGTGCTCCACTGATTTGGCAGTACTTACTCTTCTTCGGGGAGGTGTACATGGTTAAGGGCATGGCCATGGATGGATGGAACAAAGGCCTGAGGATATCATTCTCCACTAAGTGACAGTTATTTGTTGGTTTCTGGAGTAGTTACTTCAGGCAGATTTTTAAATGCACTTATTTCAAGCAGAAGTAATCTCGGTGAAAGGGGGATTAGGATTGTGTAGGGAACATTCTGGGGATAAACATCTGCCGCTTTTTGGTTAACAACCGTATCTGTTACATTAAAACAAATACCACTATCTGACCCAGAGAGCTTGTGGAACAAGGCCAGAAAATAAACTGGATTGCTAGTGACGAGATACTGAATCGGGAAAAACCACCAACAACAAAAAAGATTGCAGTGCTACACGCACACACACACACACACACACACAAAGAAAACTCAGTCAAAAAGCTGTTTCTCATTTCTTTTTACATTGCCCTGAAAATTAAGACAAGCGTAGTTTTTCAACTCAGCCTCACTTTGTAGAGTTGGTGGATTTTACTCTTGGGGAAAGAGAATTATAACTCCGAAATTGTTTGAGAACCACATTAGAAAAGGGTCTGAGTGGCAAAATTCACTCCCCTCCGTGCACAGGGATGGTTAGGGCCAGGGGTTTGATGCGCTTTGTATGAGAAAGAGTAACCAGATACAAAAATTGCATCAAGACTCTGGAATGGCCAGGAGGGAGTTGGATCTAGACATTCACTTTGGCCCTCTTCTCTATAGCTAGTGTCTGTCTGTCTGGATCTGTGGAAGCGATGCCATTAATGCCAATGCACTGATCCCTCTGTCTGTCTGGCCAGCCACATCGGTCTCCCATCTGGGTATGATGCAATTTCCTTTGCTTCTTTATTGGGAGATTAAAGGAGCTGCCTCTTCTCCCTTTTCCTTGTAGATAATTTATTGTTTCTGGATTTAATAAGTTTTCGTATTTGAAGGTTTCCTGCAGAAGGATTAGGAGCAAATGCGAACATTGCAATGACAACATTTTTAAGGCAAGTATCTACAGTATAAGCTACCTGTTTCCTGGTCTCCCTATTGTATAGATTGAGTCACTTATATATTGTAGCCATCAGTTCAAAGGCAGCTTTGGCCAATAGGTGTTGTTTCTTATAGCAAATTAAAGAGGGAAACTATCTTATGTAATGTAATGTATGTGCTCTTGAAACAGTACAACATTACTCTTTATCAACAAGTTTTTGCCTCTGGAGGTGCCTCCTACCCAGAAGCTTCCTTCGCCTTTCATCTAAGCAGCAAATGACATCTGCCATAAGGAGTCAGTAGTGTTATGTAGGGATTTACTTTAATAAGACATTGAGCTGGAGATTTGGCTGGAGTTGTTAGCTCTAGCTCACCTGCCGTAGGGGCCAGATGTAATTCCATAAGGTCTCACAGGGCTATACTATCTTGGCATATGCCATTGCGCCCCTGGAGAATTGACCCCGCTGCTGTGAGTTCAGCTATGCTGAGCTGACTGTGTACAGGTTGGCTCTGCAGAAGCCGTTTTGTCACTGCAGATGTGTGCCCCGTGGATAAGCTCTGCTTGTGGGACCGGAAAGGATTGCTTGTTCTTCAGCTCAGGTGGTGAAGTTGTGGCCTTTCATGCTCTCCAGGGACTTGCCACATGATGTTCCTTAAGGACACAGCTAACTAAAGCTATTTATTTATTTTCATTGTTAAGCACAGGAGTAGCATGAAGAAATGTAAATGTCTGCCAGCTTTGCAGCAAGTTGCAGAGCTTCATGGCAACTTTAGGTTGCTTTCATAGTTGCAGTTGTCTCATTTTCTCAGACGTAGAAGACTCCCCTGAGTCTGAAACTCTGGTGTTAAGGTTTCCAAGGACTGTTTCTTTCTGCAACAGTTCTGATGGATTTTTTTGTTTTTCTAAGCAAAAGTCTGGGAATGCCCTTTCCAACTGTACCTCGTTGGTGGTGTCAGCCCTGTTGGTGGTACATGTCCATGTCCCTGGGCTGCCGTAGGCTGGTAATGTGGGTGAGCATCTCAGAGGGGGTTTTGTGAGATGAGACTCAGAGCAGTGCCCTGCTTCACCGCTATGTTGTGAAGAGCTATATTTTGGAGATTGTGAGTTGTTTGGACACGGCAGTATATGGCAGCTGCATTGAGTACATCCTCACAACTTGCATTAAGTGAGGTCTCATGCTAGTTTCAGCAGACTTCAAAGAGAAAATTTTTGCATGTCCACGAGAAGTCTCTCTTGCCTGGAGCCAAGACACAGAGGAGAAGCAGCTGACGCAGCCACCGTTGTTCTGCTTACCTTGTGTGTTACTGTCAAGGGCTGAGCTTTTGCCAAGAGTGTCTTCTGTCCCTGTGCAGACACTCTGCCATGACTCTGCCTGGGCATGCACTCTGGCTAGGAGGAGGCAGGTAACAGCTCTGCGACATGGCTGAGGCTGACGCCTGCCCGAGGAGGTCTTCTCATCCTATGATGCCGGGAAGCATGTGCTGGGATGGGCTGAGCTGTGCTGCAGGTCTAGTCATGCTACAAGTGGCTTCACATTAAGGTTTGTCCTGACTGGCTCGTTGCAGAAGGCCTAGGAGGATGCTGCTCTCAGGGTTAGGTAGTTACCAGTGTGCATGGGCAGTGGATTAGGGCTTGAACCCACGCATGTGTCCTCACCCTAAAGTGCTGTGTAGTCTTGTGACACTCATGTTTTGCAACAGAACTGAAGATGGTCGGTCAGAATGTATGAGAGGTGTGTTTGCAGGTTTAAAGGTCTGTAAAGCAATCTGGTTGCTTTGCTTAATTAAGGCAGTGTTGGAGAGGGATCTTACCTTCCGTAGTAGAGGGACAGTCTTTTTGCACCCATCTGCAGGTATTTCCAGTGCTCTGTGGGTCAGTAAATTCCCGCTCAACGTTCTGTCTGCTTTAACTGAATAATTAGTAATTTTCCCCATAAGAAACCCTAAATCTGTTTTACTGGCCAACTGGTGAGCAGGAATAACCGATGAGCAATGTGCGGCTGCTAACGCTGCAGAAACATCCCTTATCAGAGGCAGGTCAGCGGCTGATAATTGTCTCCTTTAGGGAGAAGCTTTGCAGGGGGAGTTCCCACCTCACTAGATCTTTGCTTCCCTTGAAATTATTTTGGTTGTGTATCTTGGTTCAACATGCCTTCAGTCCTTTTAGTTTGTATGAAGATTCACAGCTGGAGTCTCCATATATGGAGCCCCGTAAGAGCTTCCAAAGGTCTTTGAACGCATTGACACTTCCCCCTGTGGTAGGGCGATGAGTGATTCTGCAGGGTTTAGCATTCACGGTAAGTCCCGGATGGGATGGGAAGGGACTTGGAGGATTTTAGGCCCTCCCTCTGGTAGAAGAGTGGATCCATCTCTTTTTGTCTTCCTCCTCAAATAAAGCGTTGCTTTACTTACCTGGATTTACAACTCCATCAGCCAAACTCTATTAATAAATTTTCCAGTACAGACATAGCTGGTCTCTGCCAAAAGTTTTTTTTTTTTTTTTCTCATGTAGTTTAACTCTGTTGCTTGGAAGGAGAAACTAAGCAGCAAATAGAGTTCCTGGCCCCAGCATGAGGTACTCTGTTTGCATAGCCATGTCAGGTGTGTGATTTTTCACACATCTCATTGACAAAATGTTACTGGCAAAATATTTACGTACAAAATGAGCCAATGATGTCACTTACCTTCTCCACCCACGGGAGAAGGTCCATTCCCACTCACCATCCTTCTACCGAAAGCTTAACGGAGATAGCTGCAGAGCTGGTGGCACAGTGATAGATGCAGTAGAGAACAGAAAGAGTTAAATGCCAAGTTTTACTGCAGAGCTTTTCGTCATCACAACTGGGGAAAGTGGAAACCCAGGCTGAATAAATGGGTCTGATGATGCTGGACTGTGAGCAGGTTTTGAACTCCTAATCTCCCCAGCACACCAGCACTTATCCCTCTGTCCTCCTGAGTTATATACAACATTACACAGCCCGCTTAAATGGGCCAATTATTTCTCTATGCAAGAACGACTCCAATATTTTCCTGTCTGTTGATTATGAAATACGTACTTCTTTTTCTTGAAGAAAGCCCATTTCTATTTGCAATTCAAGTGAAATCAATATTCCAAAATGACATTTCAGTAAAATCAAGGTTATAAAGTAAACAGGGCAATGAGAAGACAAGCGCTGCGAATAGATTTTCAAATGTCAGAGAGCTGATACGTATTTTCAAATAAATAACTTGATTTCACAAGATGTGGGAATATGGGAGACTGACAGCAGATGAACAAGAACTACAGAAGGAGAGGAATGATGTGAAACTGCCTGTGTTTTTCTCCTTAGCTAGTGGCAACCTGCGCGCGTGTATGGAACTCCTGTAAGTTGAAGAGGGAGGACAGGTATTGTTCTTATGTATGATCTTGGCTGGAAAAAGGCAACTTTACTCTATACTTAGAGCCTCTAGTGTTACAGCAAGTTAACTCCTGGATCTTTTTACATAGGATGCATAGGGGTTAAAGGAGGAAGAGGGCATTAGGGAAGGGCTGCAGGCGGTCGTTGCATGTGTCAGTATTGCACTGATGCCCAAGCCCATGGTGCTGGAATCGCCGTCCCTCCTACATGTGTGCAATCCCCCAGCTTTACCTAACATTTCACACGCTACACAAATGACTCCCTCTTGCTTTTCCCAGGAACGCGCGGTGTTTTTCTGCTCTGCTAAGCAGTGGCCACGTTCCAAGCAGCAGCGGCTGCATTTTTTCACTCTTGTATTGGAACAGGACTCGCGTAGTTTGAATCATCACTTGCAGTCACCCACAGCAGAAATGCTTGTGATTAGAAACTTGTGAGACCATCCCTGTAGCTTACAAAAAAGGTTTGGCATCTTTCTGGGGAGAAACACAACTGGAAGACTGAAGAATTATATGCCCCCAGCTATGAAAGTTGACACAAAGGAGACGAGTATAGAAGTGCCACATTACCCTGAAACGGCTTTGAGGTGGTACATAGCAAATAATGCTACGTATTTTTTGTATTTTCTTAATTGCAGTATCCCTCGCTGAAATGCCATCCTGATTTCCCAAGGGATTGTAAGAGTCAAAGCTGGTTGGCTTGCAGGCCAGAGAGAGGTAAATGGACCTAACTCACCTACAAATCAAACTTTCTAAATCAATTGCTGTTATTCTGATCGGAAAGGAGATTTGGGAGCACTTCAACATGAAATGACAGAAGCTTACAAGAAAGTAATTGAAGTAATGATCTATTTGAGGGGAGAATTGAGATAGGATTTCAACTTGGTAAAAAAAAGAAGACAAGACTCGAAGGCTGAGAATTAACACAACCAGCATCTCCTACCTTTGCAGAGGTGGTGAGTAGGGATGAGACATTTGGGGGATGAACAGAGCATTGCTTTGGGCCTGGAGTTCTCCATCCTGGTTCATTTTTCAGGCTTGTCATCACCTGCACATGCATTTTTGAGAGTGGGAAGTTGCCTGCCTGTCGGTGAGCGATTGGGAGGGTCGGTGCGTCTGTGTGACGTCCGTGGCGTCCAGCAATGGGCTGAGCTTTGCTGAGCTGCCGTTTGTCACCTTGCTGATTTTAGCTGGGTGCTCCTGATTCCTGAACGACAGTGATTTTTTTTAATTCTGGAAGCTGCTCTGTTGATTTCACCCTAAAAGTGGGCTTGGGCATTTTCTTTGATGGGGGAAGCACATGTGGTGCTGCCACACTTTACTGCCAGGAGTCTAAGGTAAGACTCAGACCTCCCAAACTTCCTTGTCATTTCGTCTTAGTCTAGGAAATTGACTGGCATCTTTTTTATTCCTGCTGGTTTGAAAGGCTTAGAGCTTTCATTAGATGCTGGATTTTGATCTTAGCTGATCAAAAGCAAACAAAAATCACGCACGCAGTCTGGCAGGGGGATTGAATATTTGTGCAATATGACAGGTCCTCTCAGGTGTGGTTTGTGCTATAAGGTTTGTGTAGTGTTCAGCAAGACCCTGTCAATGCTGGGGTTTCCTGTTGCTTATAGCATTCCTTTACTATTCCTTTTTGTCTTGTTTTGTAGAATTTGATCTCTGCTTTAAATTACATCTCTGGTAACGTGTGTGCTCTGATTATTGCAATGTGCCTCTCTGAATAGGGATCATTCCCTTCATGAGTCTCAATTTGCTTCACCTTGGTTTATAACTTTACTTTCTGGGGAAAGGAAAGGTTTGTTTTCCTTTGGGATTGCCGGAGATGATGGTCTTTGATTTCTATGTTCGTGGCCTGAAATTGTTCTCAAATCCAGCCTGTCATATTGAAATGATTTACTTCTTTCATTGTTTGAATCTCCCCGTTATTTCCTGCCAATTCTGCGTGCGAGACGTTCATTCCTGCATTTACCAGGACTTTCTGCATCTGACTGGAGTGGCAGGTTCACATCTGCCTTTCATAAGGAGGATTTTGCAGACAAGAACTCCGTGGAAAGGGATTAAGGCTTTTTGTTGTTGTTGTTGGTCCTGAGTTCGTCGCTGCTGAGAGGATGACAAAAGCTGTGCACGAGACACACCACGATGAGCGCTCATCCCTTTGAGGAGGTGGGTGTCATTGTCTCTTTGCCCGTTGTCACCTGTGTTACAATTGACATTAATGAAAAGTCAGCAAGTACTCATAGTGCACCAACCCATGCAGTGCGGAACAGCTCTGAGGTTGTGGCAGAGGGCTGCTCGGTAATTCTGAAGCAGTGTCCAAAATGGATAAAGCAGGACTTGCAGGGGCTGCATTTCAGTATTTTCCCATCTTAAGCCTGTTTGTGTACTAATTCCCTACGGATCAGGCACCTCCATTCAATATATATTTGCCAGTCATGGATAACATGAGAAAAATTCTGTCCATGCACTGAACTAGCTTTTCTTATGTTTCTGTGGGTCTGCTATTTTTTTAGATAGATAGATAGATAAAGTGTTAGATAGAGTTTTTAATATCTACATTTCCCTGCCTGGCATGGCTAAAGTGCCTAAGCCCAGACATTTTTTCTGAACACCTCAAATGGGTTTGTTGAAAGCCCTGTGATGCAGAGAAGCTGTGTTCCCCCAGCATGTAGGTCCTTCGGGTCTGGGATCACATAGGTGGTTGTGGGGCAGAGCAAGGAAGCAGCTTTGCTGTCTCTGGTTTACTCTGACACTGATTTGCCTTGGTGGCCTTGGGCAAGACAATTAACTTTCGTGGTTTAGCTTTCTTACTTGTGAAAGGTAAATGCTGTGCTGGTTTTACAACATAGATGGTGTTTTTGAGAGTTAATTAGTTGGTGGATGTTTGAGGCACAATAGTTTTATGTAGTGGTTATTCATTGAGAACTTGATCCCTTTGCTAGGGAGGGTGTTAACTGCTGCCTGCTGATGGGATGGCTCTGATGAGATGAGAGTAAAGGCTGTGGAGGTGAGTGTGTGATTAACAAAGCAAGCCTGGGTTAGAGCAGATTTCCCCAGGCGAGAAATTGTGTTGCTGTTGGCCGCTGGCTTTCCTTTTGGCACGTGTTCCTGAAAAGGCCTCAGTTCAGGGAGCACCCCATGATGACCCCACACTCATCGTGGGGATTTCAGGGCTGCTCGCTTGCTTTCAGAGGTGCTCAGCCACGAAAGGGCAGGAAGGATCTGAAATTCCCACCCCCTCCTAGCTGTGTGGCCAGGTGAGGAAGTCAGGGATGTAATTTCATGCATCATAAATAATAATAATTCCAGGTACTTATGATTGGAGCATGCACATTAATGTGGTGTGAGCTCTCTCCCCTGGCTGGAGTCAGTGTAATCACACTTAGGACCTGTTTGTCTTGGCGGAGCAGCGCTTATGAATGAGGTAACTTAGGAAAAGACGTTCCTTCACTCATGGCAAACAGCTAAAAATATCTGAACTTCCACAGGCCTGGGGAGGAGAGCAGGAGTCAGGGTAAAGCTCAGAGCATCGATCTTTGGAGATGCAATTTTGAGCTCCTTTACAGAGCTGAGCAGGGGCTGCAGGTCCTCGCCACCCCGCGCACACCACCTTTGTTGGATTTACCACGGAGTGGAGCGTGCCTTGGGGCTCAAAATGCTTTGCTCACATTTAGCCACTCAGAGCATGCAAGTTACAGCAAGTGACCTCTGTTCTTGCTGAAAACCCTGTTTTGCTTCTCGGCGACTTACATGCTGAGTTTACAAGAGTGATGTAAGAGCCCTTGCTCTACAAATAGCTGTGAGAGCATCTTGGACGACGACTGCTGCTTTGAGACAGAGTACACAGCACTCTCATTAACTAAAGATGGGTTGAAGATTAATATGCTTTTCTTCTGCCCTTTAAAATGAAAATTAAGCAGCTCTCCTCTTTGATGATGGGAAGAGATGCTTGTAAAGGCTTAAAGCTAGGGCTGTTAAACTACTTGGACATGTAGGGATGGCCTAGTTTGAACTGACCAAGGGCTGATAGTTGCCTTTCATGTGCGTGTGTCTGTGTTTAAGAGCAGTTTTTCAAAATGAAACAAAAAAAATAATTTCACAACCTGAAGGAAGCTAATGAAGTGGTGCAGTTATGCCTCCCCCTGAATATCTGGCGCAAAGCCTTTGCAGACAAAGAAAAGGGCTTGCTCAGGTAGTGTTTATTATGCAGTGAGAGTTCCTGTTGCTGCTTTTCCCGTGCAGCTGGAACCACAGCCGTGTGTGTTTTTATGCGTGCGTGCATGTGCTTACTTAGAGGCACTTCATAAATCACATTTGAAAAATGCTTTTTTTTGTTTTTGGAATTTGGCAATAAACAAGTCAACTAAGAATAAAATCAAACCTGGGACTGGTTCAGTCACCATGTCTGGGCGGAGAGGGACTCCAGAGATCAACATATTTAAAAGTGTGCAGTAGCTGGAATGGGTATATCAGCTACTTTTTTGGCAAAGCTGAAATTGCTTGATAATTAAGAATGATTCTTTATTATTTATGTCACCCATCTGAGGCTGCTGTATCTCTGCAGATGTACCCTAAAGCAGGGAAGCGAAGCACAAGCAGCGCAGCCAGACTGCTTAAGTTTTATTGGAAAGCACTACTTTCATTGTGAGAACAGCTTTTTACGGCCACCAGCTCCATCTGTCCTTATTTTCCTTCCAGGAATGCAGGGGGCTGGGGAGAATGAGAAGTGGGGAAATGCAACTTTCATTAGAGCTCTGGGGGACCATGAAAAAGAGCAAAAAAGAAAGCAAGAAAACCATAAAACACTGTAGTGTGGGCCAGCAAAAGAATGACACAGTCCTGAGTGTGAGAGGACTGTAGGAGCTGCAGCTCCCCTTTTCTCAGGATGCTTTTTGACTCTTGCTATGAAGAATCCTCCAGCTTGTAACCTTCACTAAGGAGGTTGGATCGAGATCTGGCTCTTTTTGAAGTCCAAGGGAACGTGAATGTGTTTTTACTCATTTCGTCTTGTAGTGCCTGCAGCGGAAAAGGCTGTACCTGTCTATGAGAGCGACTTACAGGTCCCACTCACTGTCGCTCAAAAGCTTTGCATTAGCCTTTGGTACCCCACAAGGTGCTGTGAGGTGCTGTATGGAGAACTGAGGCCAGGAGGGGTGTAGGGATCCGCGTGCAAGCTTAGGTGCTTGCGCGCATCAGCCAGGAATCGGGACCAGACACCAGTTCTCCCAGCCCTGGCTTGAAGGAGCCAAGCGCCATGCTGCCAGCAATTTTTCTGC
This sequence comes from Steatornis caripensis, assembly GCA_013398225.1. NCBI lineage: Eukaryota > Metazoa > Chordata > Aves > Caprimulgiformes > Steatornithidae > Steatornis > Steatornis caripensis. The sequence continues at coordinate 71,418 of VZSC01012862.1, read as the reverse complement.
CTCTGTGACCAGGGCCCGCTTGAGGCACCCAGTAGGTGGTTGCCTTGTGTGGCTGATGACTGAAGCAAGGAAATGTTTGCGGTTTTTGCCTAGGCAGCTGGTCTGTCCGGGCTTTTGTTCTTGTTGCTCCTGAGAGAAAAGCAGCAGTATGGACCACCAGGGCTGCTGTGAGGGACACAGCCCTTCCTCACCTGCATTGCAAAACTCAAATCTGCCCATGTGGTGAAGCTTCACAGCAAGGCTCTTGCCCTGTGGCTTTTGGGCTCGGGGCTGTGCCGCTGCTGAGCTTCCCCAGGAGGAGAAGGCAACTCCTTCAGCGGGGCTCTCTGGTCCATTCAGGATGTGGAAATTATTAAGCTCTGCTGAGGGTGAACTGGGGTTTGGAAGTGCATCCCTTGTTTCCTGAGATCCACTGGCAAGGCTGCAGAGAGCAGTTAGGATTGCGTGCACTTTTTTGATGGAGAGTGGCTGTGACTGCTGAGCTTTGTGCTGAAGCCAGTGCTGTCAGTGTGGCAAGAGACTCCTGGAGGCGCTGAGTCCTTCAGGGGCACTTAGCTGAGCTGGTGGCATTCCCAGGCATGAGCAGCAAATGCCAGCCTTCGATGTCAAAGTAAGTCTAGGTGTGAAGAAATTGAGTGAGGTGCCTGGGCAGGAAATCAGTATTTCTTTTTGTGACTCATTTTGTTAGTGTTAAGCACTTACCTTCTCCCTGAGGTGAAATTCGTGTGCCTGATTGCTGTGTCAAGGATCCTACCTTAAGTCATACGCCCAGGGTGAGAAATAAAATAAGCGCAAAGAAAAAGGAAGCAAAGCCCAAGCTGCTGCTCCAGTGTTTTCCTTCTCCTGTACAGATGACCAACCTTATGGCTTTTTCTTTGCTACGGCTGATGTGGTAACACCAGCAAAATCCTTCATGCCAGTTGTCATAGCTCTGGTGCTCTCCTCTACCTAGTTGTAGTAGTGACTGCAGAGAAAGGCTGCCTTGTCTATGTCTTCTCTTTTTCTCTTTACTTTGCCAGGATGATGCGTTTATTTGGGTTAGGTGTCAAGCAACATCCACTGCTAGAACAACATCACCGACTGCCAGAATCAGGTCGCTGCTGGTCACTCAGTGAATGCTTGGTTATTTCAGGCTTTGGCGCTCTGCAACACTTCGATGATGATTTACAAACATCGTGTTGTGTAAGCTTCCATACAAATCACGCTCCGCTTTGTAAGTTGCATTGGACGGGCTTTAGGCAGGGGTGAGACGAGGCAGGGTACATCCCTCAGTAAACACGTAGATGAAAACAAAAAGCAGGAAGAAAGGAAAGGAAATACAGGTTGAGCAGCTCTGAAGACACAGAGTGAAGATGTGGAGGTGGGTGGTGGGGTCATTTAATCCTGTTGCAAAGAAACGACAGTTCATTGTTCCAAGGCAGAAGTGCAAAAGGTAAATGGAAGTACCTTCTTCCTTCAAGGATGAAACCTATCAGCCTCCTGACTGGTGGCTTTTATACTGCTTGAAAATAGTAATCAAACACTTTACTGTCGCACAAGTAAGAGATGCTAATGAGAAGGCTTTTGTTTCAAATCAGAGTCCTAGCTAATTTATGGAAGAGAGGTGACAGGACTCGTGATAATGCTGAGGTGACTCTCAGGTGCTTTGCCTTCTTTATGTTCAGGAGGTCTGATCCTGCTGAGATGTGTTTTGGGGCATGGGAAGGCATTTCTTAACAATCCTCTGCACATGTACACCACCAGAATCCCCAGTAATTCTTGGAGAGTGCTTCTGGTCTTTCTTGCTTTTTTTTCTGTCATGCTGTAGGTTTGAAGCATCTTCTCTTTGCTGGTAATGGTTGGCTGCTTGGGGGAGCGTGGAGGAAATCCATTTGGACTAAATTTCTAGTACAGTTTGTCATGTCTCTAACAACTTGAAAACCCAAATCGCCCATTCCAGTCCTTTGCTCGCTGGATCTTTGATTTGTGCAGCTGACTTGCATAGCTGATCTAAAGGTTTACCTTTTTAATTAGCTCCCTCTGGACAGATTTGAGTTTTCTATTCCTAGGAATTTTTTCTGCTTCCCTAACTTACATGCTTTTATGCCATTCTTATAAAGTTAAAAAGTGTTTTGGTAAGAGATCCTGGTCAGCTGGCAACATGATGCCTCGGTGACTTAATGTAGACTTTGACACTGCCACCTTGGAGAACAGATATGATCAAAGCCCAGTTGTCATAGTCAAGAGGATTTGATGAGTGAGCAGACAGTTGGGACTGAATTAGACTGGATTAAGTCTGGAAAACTCTAGAGATTTGGGGAAAACAACTGGGAAACCAAGAATGATTTGTCATTGTACTGTGTCCATGGCTAGCAGGCAATTTAAAGTTGCTAACACAGGCTGGCTTTGTCAGGATCTTCTTGTACACATGGAGAGGTAAATGCTTCAGTCTTGAGTCATGCAACTGTAAGCTCCTTTCAAGAGCTCTTTAGTCCACCCTCCTGTCACCAAGCAGGATGGACACTGACCACTCCTGACAGATACTTGGTCAGAGGAGACTCTTCTGGCAATGCACTTTTTTGCTTTCCTTTCCATTAGGAATATTTTCCTGGTGACTAACCAAAATTTTCCTGATGCAGTTTCCGTTAGCCCATTACTTCTCATGTGTCCAAATAAGCATAGAAAATAAATTATTTCTTTCTGCTGTCTAGCAACCTTAATAGTTTAGAATTGTGTTTTCACGTCTCCCAGGTTCCTTCTGTCTTCTGCTGTTTATGGTGACAGTATCAGTATTGCCTAAATTACTCATTGTTCTTTTTCTTTCCTCTGGACTCTTGGCTGGAGGTCCACGTTTCACTTGCAACCAAGAGCCCCGAATGAGGCACAGTGCTCTAGCTGAGATCTTACTACTGTTGAGCAAAAGGAAAGGGTTTAAATCTTCTGGTCTGAGGATCATCATCCACTTGACATCACTGGTTGAAGTTCACCCTTGTGATCTGCAGGACTGCTATTTGGAAAGATGATTTTCGTCCTGTATTTGCCTAGTGGATTGTTCCTGGCTGACTTTGATTTCATGGACTTGTCTATATCTCCAGCCTCTCAAGATCATGTTAAATTCTCTTTCTCTCTCCTTTTATTGCAGTCATTCCTAGCTTGGTATCATCTGCAAATGTAATAAACACTATCTGTATTCCAGCATCCTGGTCATCATCCAGTTACTCTGTGTCCAGGAAAATGAAAATATTTTCATTAGAACTGGATCTAGGACTGACCTCTGCAAAACCCCACTCGATATATCCCTTCACTGTGAAAAACAAATCATTGATAACTGCACTCTAAAGGCTTTTCCAGCTAGTTTGGTTCCTGCCCTAGTAGAACACTATGTTTCTGTAGTTTGATTATGAGAAGGTTCTGAGAGACACTGGTCTTTCCAAGATGCTGCTGATGTGGAGCCTCTGAACAGGGAGAGCTTGGATTAACAGCAAATTAATCCTGTGGTGAAGGCAAACCATAAATGAAATGCTAGAACACACAGTGGTCATATTTAAACGCTACCTCTCAGTTTTCTTTCCTCATTTGCTGAGAATCAGCACAGCTCTGTTTCTCAAGACCACACGGTGTTAGACTCTAATGCTGCAAGGCAAACAGTGCATCTTTCAGAATATTTCATTTTGACTTTCGTGCTAGACGCACATGAAGTCTTCCCTCTCCAAAACACCTTTTCCAGGACAGGAGAATACTGTGTAGAATGAGTGTTGGTGTTCCCACACCTTTCTGAGTAGCTGTACAGCAGGAAGCCAGCCTTGCCTGGAAAATAGATTTTATTTGTGGAACTGGTAAGTCTTGGTTTGTGATGACATTTTTGTGGATTAAAACATAGGAGTCAGATTACTTATCTACAATAATAAGTGAGATCCAGCCGTGAAGAATATGAGATACTGCATATAAATAGGTGCTAAGTTGGAATATACTGTTAGGATAGTTTTTTAGTGCGACTGCATTAGCTGGGAGGAAGGCAAAAATTAATTTCTTTCTATGGTGTTTGCATTACTGGTTCCGACTTTAGCTCGCCTCTGATCAAACTCTATTTGTATTAAATATAAAGGCACACGACTTTTTGTCTGCGTCTCTGACTGCTCTCACCAGCTGCACCCATACTAGGCAAACTGCACAGGTCCAAGGTCAAGCACTGCCCTGCATCATCCAAACTGTTTAATTGTTCCTGTGCTCTTTGCCCTGTCTTTACTCCCTGCTAACTAGCCCTCGTCCAGGCATGGTTTGGGAGCTAGCATGGGCCAATGTCTCTTCCCAGTAAGCAGTATGAATGAAGCCATGCTGTGTGGGAGCATGCAAGGGAGAAAGTTTAGCCATATGGACACAAGCTGTGCTGTGCGTATTGCCCTGAGGGTCAGAGAATGAGCCTTGACCTGTCTTATAAATAAGCGTAGACATAGTGACCACAGCACCTTTGCAATTGTAAGAGAAGGTACAAAATACTTAGCTAGACATTTTCAATTATTTGAAAGGTCTCTCTCCCCAACCCAGAGTTGTTTTTAAGTCCAGATGTTAATACTTGCATATAGGTGAGTTTTATTGCCATTCACATGTGTCTGAGTTTGTTTGGACAAAGGTTCTTTTGTGCATGAGGCTTAGCGTTTCATGAGCCATGGGTTTATCTTCAAAACAATTTTTTATGAGTGTTATTAATATCCAATTTATGGTGTAGAGGAGGAGAAAGAAATGTTTGTTGTTGAGATTTTTGACTCATTAGCTTTATTTTGGTTGCAGATGAGTAACTCTGTGTACAAGGATGCTTACACATATGGTTCATAACATGACTTGAGCTGAATTATAAGCTCTTTAACACCAAAGCAGGGCAAACCTGGCTGCTTGTTGCTGCCAATTGTTGAATAATTTCGTTCATTTAATTAACTGAAATGGCAGAAAACTAAAAAGGCAAAAAAGTGACTGTTTGAATTTGTAAGCAAAATCGGCTTACTTTTGACCTGGCAAAGGGAGAGAGATCAAGCAGAAGGATGTGCGTATGGGGATAGCTAAAAGTCAGGAAAGAAGGGAAATCAGGATCAGAAGGAGAGAGAAGCAGGGAAGGTGGGAGGGAAACTAATACCTCCTCTTCTTGGCAACAGTAGACTCTTAATTCAGCTTAGCTGTTTGGTGAAATCTTGCTCTTCTAGGGGACGGAGAGAGGTAGATAACTTCAAAGAATACGTCGGTCCAAGAATCCAGGACACCTATTGTAGGATGGGCTGAATTGCCTTGGGACGGTGATTGTCTCCACCTGTTAGTGCCACAGGGAATTTCACCATCTAATTTAAACTAATCCCTTAAGATTTAGCCTAGGCCTGACATTAGGTGAAGCATGATGTTGAACCAGTACACATAACATTATCAACATGGGAGCAGGACTGATGCTTCAACATTAAAAAGTCAAGATAAAGATGAAGCGAGACATTCCTGTACGCTTAGTTTCAACCAAGTTTCCCTCCCTTCTGTTAGTGGATCTAATATTTGGTGTCTTGAATGATATAAAAAAACGATTAGCAGAAGTATTTCTTGGTGCTAAAATCCATTGGTCACCACATACTCCCACATCAGCCATGTTTGATGTTGTGCCTCATTTGTGTCAGCAAATTTGCAGATGACACCAAGCTTAGTGGTGCAGTTGATATGCTTGAGAGAAGGGATTCCGTCCATAGGGACCTTGACAGCCTTGAGGAGTGGGCCCATGCCAATCTCATGAAGTTCAGCAAGGCCAAGTGCGAAGTCCTGCACTTGTGTCAGGGCCACCCCCAATATCAATTGACTGGGGAATGAAGGGATTGAAAGCAGCCCTGCAGAGAGAAGGACTTGGGGGTACTGGTGGATGAAAAATTGGACAGGGGCCAGCAATGTGTACTTGCAGCCCAGACAGCCAACTGTATCCTGGGCTGCATAACAAAAAGTATGGCCAGCAGAATGAGGGAGGTGATTCTGCCCCTCTACTCCGCTCTAGTGAGACCCCAACTGCAGTACTGTGTTCGGCTCTGGGGACCCCAGCACAAGAAAGACATGGACCTGTTGGAGGGGGTCCAGAGGCAGGCCATGAAAATGGAGTATCTCTCCTATGAGGAAAGGCTGCGAGAGTTGGGGTTGTTCAGCCTGGAGAAGAGAAGGCTCTGGGAGACCTTATTGCAGCCTTTCAATACTTAAAGGAGGCTTGTAAGAGAGAAAAAGAGAGACTTTTTACCAAGGCCTGTAGTGACAACACAAGTGGCAAGAGTTTTAAACTGAAAGAGGGTAGGTTTAGTTTAGATCTAAGGAAGACATTTTCGGTGTTGAGGGTGATGAGGCACTGGAGCAGGTTGCCCAGAGAAGTTGTGGATGCCCCCTCCCTGGAAGTGTTCAAGGCCAGGTTGGATGGGGCTTTGAGCCACCTGGTGTAGTGGAAGGTGTCCCTGCCCGTGGCAGGGGGGGTGGTACTGGATGGTCTTTAAGGCCTCTTCCAACCCAAACCATTCTATGATCCTGTGATTTGGACTCCTCTTAACATGTCTCAAGCCTGGTTTTCTGTTTATTTTATCTCACATCTCTTTGCAATTCTCTTTTGCAGATTTAGGGCTTCTTGTTCTTAAGTGCCTCTCTTGGGTCAGGAAGACAATCTGGGAAAGCATGCAAACCCAAAATGTGTAATAAAGAGTAACCATCCTGAGCTATAAAGGATTCCTCAGTGGGAAATATTTCATCAGAAGAGTGGTTTCTGTTCGGAGTTCAGGTGCATTAATGGTAACCTTAGCCGCTGGCCTGCTCTTCCCAGGCTATCATTCATTGTGCTGCAGCTCTCGGCATTGTCTGTCAAATGCCTTGAGAGGCCGTTTCAGGTTTTCAGACTAGCGGTGATAGTGCTTTTCCTCTGACAATGTGTACATAACAGTCCTGAAATGGCCCTATGTACCAAGACCTGCTGTGTCACACCAGCACCTTTAATGCGGCACATAAAATCCCATGGTAATGACATAACAGGACAAAGTAGAAGTGTATTAGGCTATTTGCTTTTTGCACAGGATACTTCTAAAAGTTCACAGATGGGTCTCTCTTAAGTCTCTACTTTGATCATTGCCTATAGACAAACCTTCTGAAATGTCCTTAGTAACTCCAGCAGGAATTGCTCCACCATCAAGATTTACCAGCTCAGTGGTGTTTATTAAGGGCTGATTTTTTTCACGCTTCTGATTCATTGATGGGGTCTGCCCATTACCGGTTTCTAGCATATAATCAGTGATTATTTTTCTCTGTTGACAGTGTTAGGAGCCGAGCTCTGAGCCTTTGGCGGTTCTTTGAATTGCTCATCGGCATCTTGAATTTAGATTTTGCGATAATTAGGATGCCTGCGTTGGACAGTGAGAGAGGGCAATCTGACCATGTAAGTTACTATTTTTCAAGGCATCAGTGTGCTGTGAAAGCAGCCTGGGAAACTCCTTGAATTGTTAAAGGTGAAGGGGATAAAAATTAGTTTTCTTTAACAAGCCACTTCTGAGTGGCTTGCAAACCACATCTTGAGTGTCAGCAGGACGTAGGTGTGTAAACAGGAATTAAACAGACTCTGTTTTGTAGATGCACGTTGCTGAAAGTTGCTCCCTGCTTGCTTTTATGGCAAGAGTCAAGTCCTGCTCCAGCGCAGCGCAGGCTGGTTTGCTCCCTGTATCATTTTTGGTTCTTAGTGCTTTCAGATGCCGTGGGAGAAAAGGAACCTCAAACCAAAATGGGGCACTAGTCACAACCAGATGTTGGGCTGCCTTGTGTGCCAGGAAGCGGAGAGCGATAAATCATGGACAGGCATGTGTTGGGGTGTGACACCCTATGCACATGTGATTGTCATTAACGATTCGCTTTGCAAGCGCAAGTGAGAGTGACTGGAAATAACAAGGCAGTAAACAAAGAGGAGCTCGGCGTCTGCGGGGCTGCGTGCTGATTTTCAAAGGCAACGGGGTTAAATGCACTAACTTAGAGGTTGTCTCCGTGGGACGAGTGCAAGCTTCAGGAGTCAGGGACTAGGAAGAAAGCATCAACATGAAATAAACACATACAAAATGCCTTTATAGTAGGTTAAAGGGTCTTATTAGCTAGTCTTAGAGAGAGCGTTTTGTGTAAAAGATTCCATTGCCTACTTGATGTACTATTTAGGATCAGGTGGACCTGCCTGCTTTTTTTCTGGTTTACTTTCTTTTTTTTCCCCCTCAGGTGTGTGATTTAGTGTTGAGAGCAGTAACAGACTCAGAGCCAAAACAGGTAAAATAAACTATGATTCTTGCAAGGGGCACAACTCCATCACAGATCGGCAATGAAATAGCATTGTAGGGCACAGGGTAATTCAGATTTGGAGGAAGCTCAGGAGAGGTCTTGTCCTGCCCCCTGCTCAAAGCTGGGTCAGCTATGAGGGCTGGGCTCCTCTGGGGCTTTACAATAGATAGTCTATAGGGTGCTGGAAAATGGGACAAATGCTGAGGTGGCATATATAGCTTATGTGCCTCCTGCTGCTTTCAAATTATAAAGCAAAGGAAACTAACTTCAGTTAGGGAATTATCCCTTGCATAGGGACACTTCTGGTGTGGTCTTAAAGAGAATGCCGTGAAAGCGTACATTGAGGGATGTCATCAAAGAGTCACTGATAGCGAAGACAAGCCATTCTTGGGGGTTGCCCAACTAATCTGTGTGTTGTTGGAAGACTGGTCTGCGACATCCTTATGAGCATGTACAAGATATCTGTAGGAATTAGACATGGGCCTTTCTTTCCATGTGTTTCAATCTAGTTTTAAATCAGGTGTTTCTGTTTGAACCAAAATTAAAGAGTTTTGAGGTAACTCCCCTTACTGTACAGTCATCCTCAGCTAATACCATACACATAGGCATGGATACAGCACAACTGGTGCAAAGTGCCTTAAATTATCTGTGTTGTCAATGCAGGGCCTGGGATGGGAAGAGAGAAAGGATTAAAAACTAGGGAAGGGGCATGTGTTTGTGTACTGGGAGAAGGCTGGCTCCTGGAGGACTTGCCCAAAGCAAGACAGAGAACTGAAGTCTAATTTGGGGGATTCATTAGAGATAGCAGGGTGGGACAGCAAGAGGGACACCAGTTAGGGGAAACAGGAGAAGGAAGAGTGTTGGCTGCATGAGTACGTGGGGAAGAGCTAGGAGGTGACCAGACAATTTTGGCAGAACACAAATGAGTCTGGTGGTGCTGAGATCACGGGAAATACTACCTTAGTGTGCAAATAAATAGTAATAGTAATGCAGGAGCTGATAGTGTAGAAGTATAGGTCATGTTTGGAAAAACATGAAGTTAAGTTTTATTAGAAATAGAGTTGAAGATGCATGCTTTAGCATAATTGGAAACTCATTATGCATACACTTAAATGTTCTCCAGTGAAGCCAGTGTTTTATATATGTCATAGGTTCATTCATAGAGTTTAAAAGCTCCCATGGAAGGGACCATGGGATCATCCAACATGATCTAATATGTGTTATTACATCTTATCCAGTTAATTTTGTACTAAGCTCAGTCCAATAAACACATCCCACCTAGGGGTTCAGGCCTGATTTGGAGAACACGTAAGAAAGACAAGTCACCAGTGGCAGTGAGAGTAAAGATTAGTGATCCTGACTGTTCAAGACTTGCACTGTGACTCTAATCTGAAATGTGTCCAGCCAGTGGTTCTTGTTATGACTCCCTCTGCTAGACTGAAGTGTTCACTGGAAGCTGGTGGTTTCTTTCTCTTCATACATCAAATCATCTTTCACCAGCTCTGCGTTGATACACTAAACATCATACTCTTTATGTTTTCCAGCATAAAGCATTTTTTTGTGTCTTAAATCACACCACTGCCTCATCTCTGCTGCTTCTTTCATCTTTTTTCAAGTTAAAACAAATGGACTGCCTGAATTATACATGATGTTCCAGTTTCAGTCTCACCCATGCCATGTGGGAGAGGTAACATGCTCTGCCCCTAGAAGTCTCCTCCCTTTTATGTCTTCAAGTAATGTGCTATGGTCAGAGCATCGCACTGCATATTCTTTATCCACTGTGACGTCTCTGTGTTTTTCCAGCGCTGCTGTTCCCAACGTGCTATACAGCTCCTCTATCCTTTACATACAATTTGACTTGACTCCTGCCCTGCTGCTGAGTGACAATTTGCTGCCATAGTTACGTGGGCATGAACAGGCTGAGGTCATCAACCCAAGCATGCTCTGTACCTAACTACCCACCAAACACATTTTCGAGTTGGAGGATATGTTTTATATCTGAACAAGTCAAGATTTATGATTTCCCCTGACGTTCTTTTAGGACCAATTTTTTTATCAAATTGTTTGTCTAACTCCGTCCTTGCATGCAACTTCCTGACACAAAATCAAACTGTGCAGTGTTTACATTTATTTAGAGACGTTCTATTCCCTGTGGGTTTTTTAGTTCGTTAGCATTACCTTTGCATTTATTACAATATATTTAGGGTCCACTAATTTTCTAAGATTGTAGTCCTCTAGATTAGCATGGGCTGGCTGATATTCAATGGCTATGCTGGAATTATGCTTGCCTCTAATGTGTGAGTTATTTTACATTTGAAATTATGGCAGTGCAGGGCATGTAAAAATGTTGCTAAAGTGTAAAATTGCAACAAGCAGGGAATCTGTGCACGCGCTAATGCCTAAAGGAATGAATTAAAATGGTGAGTGATGGCTCAGTGAAGCCTGTGGGTGATCAGGAATGTATATACAAACTCAGAAGACATTTTTACAAAATCTTAATTTTACCATTCAGGCAATTCGTAATGGTTCTGTCTGAAGGAAATTTGTATGTACAGTACATTTGATGCGCAGAATCCTTTAAACTTGTATTCACTATTATGGTTTGCCCTGCAAGGGAGGATGCAGGTAAGTGTTTCAAGCAAGTAATGATCATTTTGTCTCAAGTACCTGTAGAAAAAATACGATCTTCGGAGAGCTTTGAAAAATATAATTAATCATCACTGCTTCCCCTACAAGGAAGCATGGTTTTGAGATTAGGGCTTTGGAGGGGGCCTTGAAGCATCTGGTTCATGTTTCCCAGCTCCGTCACAAACATTCACTACATCTTCAGATTCTATTTCAAAATAGTTTATCCAACAGCTCAGTAGAGACAGAAGTAACCACATTTTCAAATGCAATAATTTTGTTAGGTGCTAAGCCCTCTGTAAACTCCTTTGCAGGTATGGGAGTTCTTGAAAATACTAACCATGTGTCCATATATACCAAGTTCCTACCTTTAAAATAGGAATAATCTCTTTCTTTGACCATTTTACTTTCATTTTCCCTTTTCTTTCTGTGTTGAGTGTACGCATTTTGGAGCAGGGACACTCTTAAACTACATTTGCGTGGTTTCAGGGAGGATCACAGCCTTGTTTTTGCCTTTGGGTACAATTGTAATATGAATCCTAATTTGAAGTTGTTTAACCTAAAAACAGAACTCTGGGAAAAGGGTAGGTTAGCAGTGTTAAAATACCTCCAGGGCTGTGGCAGAGATGGGGATGACTTTGCTGGAGAGGATAAGAACAAAAAATGTAGCAAAGGAAATTTGAGTTATATATTAAAAAAATATTACAGTGGTGAAAAGCGAGAAGTTCTGGAAGAGTCTGAATGGTAGTTGCGGGATCTACATCACTGGGAGTCGTTGAAAGCAAGCTAGACTGGATCCTGTTATAGGACCAGAAGGGTAGACAAGATGACCCTGCAAAGTCATTTTCAGCCCCATTACTCTGTGACACTCAACTTTATTTTGCAGTTGCCTTAGGTTGACTTGCCTAAAACCACGTCGTGTGTTGTTCATAGGGCCAGGATTTGCTGTGCTTCTCCTCTGACTATTTGCCAGTAGATCTCTCCTTAGGCTTCAGTGCTGCCAGCAGCTAACGCTGCTCTTTCACTTTGGGATATTTTTTCCTCAAGCACAGAACTCTACCTTGAAATATGAGTTTTCCAACTGTGGAGGCGGTCGTTTGTTTTCACGCAGAACTTGAGGCAGGATAGGAGAAGGTGCTTGGTTTTTGGTGACGCTACCCACATGTGATTTTTGGCTGTGTACACAGAGTATGGAGTGGAAAGCCTTACTTTCCAGCTGGCTTCACTGTACAGCACAGGACTCCCGGCCAGATTTCTGAGGACGATTAAAATCAGCTCAGACTCTGGCTTGCTCTCTCTTGTGCAAATGGGAAGGTATGACCACGTGCATTGGGGGATCTTACTCCTTACCAAAACTTCTTGAGTTAGGTGTTAATGAATGGTGATGAAAGGGCACTGCTCTGAGCAGAGAGGTTGCACATGTGCTGGGAAATAAAAAGTGCCAAAGTCTCTCTGGTCTTGGGGGTGAGTGGCACAGCAGGACTTGCATCTAGCCAGATGTTTTTCCTTCGAACCAGGGCAGTCACACGTATCCCAGCTCCCTGAGGGCAATGATCCAGGCTATGGCCAGCCATGACTGGAGAGAGCACTGGTTGGCATGGGCCAAGTTTCTGTCGAGGACTATGTGAACATTTAAAGACTACAAATGATCATTTGCTAGTGCTTGGACCAACGCCCTGAGCCGCCTTAGTTTGCAAGGAGAAGTGTGGCTCGTGGACCCACAGCAGCAGTGCCAGCACACCAGGGAGCTTGGTGCTGGGAGGACCATGCAGCTCAGCTCTGCAGGACGCTCTGCAGTTCAGTCCTGGGGGGACAGCACATCACCCACGTGAAGCCTGTACTGATGCAGCAATTAGTGACTCACACAAGAAATCTATAGGTATTCAAACCTTCTTCTAAACTCATGACGGAAGCTTCCTGCAGTGCTCTTGGGGCTTTGACCAGGTATCTAGCCACTCATTTTGGAGCACCCAGACAGGCTGAGTGCCAGCTCTAACCCCATCTCCCCTTGTGTTATGTTTGCTCCGAGAGCTGGCAGGGCTTGTGATGTGAGCCCAGTGCACCCCTAAGGCCTGATGGCTGGGCTGAACATGCCAGTGTGCTTAATGTACTGTGCTGCTCGGGAAACGTTTTTGTTGGGTTCATTTTTGAGGAGAAACAGATGGTTATTGTCACCTATGGACCAAGGCTGTTTGAAGACTTTAAAAGGAAATGTTTTCTCCTTGACAGAGAGTTGCTTTCGTTCAATCGGATCTGATGGTAATGCTTGTATGGCACTGGAATATTTTAATCTAATATGCAAATCAAATTTACTTTTTTATGGTCACTGGATCATATCCCCTGCTATACTCTTAGGTTCTGTTGCAGACAGGCACACAGAGCTGGTCTCTGAACAGTTTATTGCCTTCAGCATTTGGCTTACAAGTGGGGACTGATGAGGGTGGTGGAGCTGACAGCCTTGTAGCCTGGGGTGGATGTGCTCTGGTTATTTGCAGAAATGATGCAAGCTCGGCCGTGTAAGATTCCTGCACACGTCAGATGCCTGTCATGAGCTTGTTTTGGAAGGACCACCTCTGGATATGAGAGTCAAGCCGTCCCAGGTTAGAGGTATCATTCATTATGTCTTTGGCATGTAAACTGTGACAGCCAACAAGTCTTCCCATTAGTACTGTTCATAATTATGACTTTTCTTACTGAGTACTGGAACAAGCTACGCATTCATTTCACATAATTCATCACTCAGACATAATCTTCTGCCTTTTCTGTTTGACTGACATCTGTGCAGTGCCTGAATCCCAAACTATCTATTAATGTCTGTTATATGGCCAGCTGACTGGTTGTGTCCATCCAGGGAAAAGCGCAATTACTGTGTCCAACCATTCCTCCCTAGAGGCCGGTGGTCGGGCTGATGCTGTCCTGGCAGTCAGAAACCTCAGCTAACTGCGTTCAAATCCTACAGTGGTTACTTCCACACTATGAATGCAGAAGGGCACAAGTGTTTTGAATTTTCTCTATATTTATAAAAATAAAATTGTTCTTAATCAAATAATGATGAACGCTTTCTTTGATCAAGGCCCACATTTATCGGCAGCATTTTTACAGCTCTTTGCTGCAGTTAGTGCTAAAGCTGGAGCACAGAACAGAAAAGGCAGAAGAAGGCTAGGTTCAGGACTAGTTGCACAGCCAGCTTTTAATCCCCCTCCTGACAGTCCGTCTTTTGTGGTGGCTTGTGTCCATCTGTGCCAGCACTAGCAGAAGCCAGCATAAGACCTCCTATTGAGTTCTACGTCAAGGTGTCTTGGGGCAGGAGTTCCATTAATAATTATTTCTAGGAGGAGTTTGTTCTCTCCAGAGTTGGAGCTGGACCTGGGAGCACAGCCTTGGTAAGCTTGTCACCAAAGGAAGGGAAATACCTGTATTTAGGTTGGATGCAAGGTTTCTGTCTCAAGAGATCTGGAGCGCTTGTAAATCTGTGGCTGTTGATCTCTTTAGTGGAAGTGGGGAGAAGCAGTTCATCCCTTCTGTGGGTGATTGGCTTGCCAGGGCTGTATCTCTGGCTCCACGTGCTGAACACTGATGTGGACTTACTTCTTCTAGGACTGTTTTTTCTGTTGATTTTTCTGATAGTGCAATCGGGGTCTTCCTTGCTGGAAAACCCCTGATAGATACCAATAAAAGAACAAGAAAATAAATAAATGCAAAACATGTCTGTAAGAGATGTTCTTTAAACAGCTGGAAATATTGGTCTGAGGGAGCTCCATCAGAAACTGGACTTTTGTTTTTAGTCAAATTGAGAGGGAAAAGGAGTTTTAATATCAGAATATACTGTCACATTTTTGCAAAAATGCAGTCGTGATTAATTGTGTACAAGTGTGGCTCTAAAGCCTTGCCTAGATGGGAATGGATGGGGGATGAGGGTTTCCACGTCGGAAGTTATCTTTTATCTCTGCAGTTGGTTCTAGCACAGCCATGGCTGGAGAAAAGCAGTGATGGGAAACAGTCTTTGAATAGCTCGTTAAATCAAATGATTGATACAAGCGTGACTTAAGAGTAAGTTCCACTGTAATTTTATGGAATGGTTGTAATGGTATTTAAGAGAGAAATCTTAGGAACCCAAGAACACGGGGGAGGTTAGCTGTGCATCTATCATCTATTTTAGCTCTCTGTCATTTGTATCATTTAATTGAAATATGGAAAGATTAAAAGTCAAAGACTTCCCTTTGACATAAAAAGGAGCAACATTTATGGCTTGAATTTGGCCCAGGAGACTATTTTATCCCACCATCTCTCCCTTAAACCCTGCTGGTCTCTTTGATGGATGAGGTGCCCAGTATAATATACTTTTACAATCACATGAGCCTGCTGGACTCTTTAACATAACCTTTCTGTTCTTTGTGTTTAAAGGCAAAGGAGGAGCATTAGGGAAAGATATGGTAATATGTTTCCTTCCTGTTTCTGGGCAGTAGCGGCTCTACGCTGTGCTAATAAAGCAGTTTGATAAGAGCGTTCAGCCTGGGCCAGCTGAATTCTGTCTCTGTTCATTCTCGGTGGAGGCTGAGCAATGCTCTCTGCGTAGCTCTGGCAAGTCGAGGGGATGTGTACTGCTCCACGAGAGCAGATGGTGCAGCACAGACAGTCCGTCGGAGGCAGGTACTTCTGTATAAATAATTTTTTGTGTGTTAGAAGCATGGATGGAACATGCATGCAGGGACAATTCAGGTGAGGCCAGCAGTTTTTTTCAGCCGTCGTCTTTCCCCACGGAGCATTTCAGCACTCAGTGTTTCTAAAGGGCTGTCCATTCGTATAGCACGTAGCTGATAACGTCCCCGAGCTGAGTATGTGTCACGGCTCTGTGCCTAGGCACCATCCCACAGGGCTATGCCAGCTTCCTTTACTGCGGACAGACAGCAGATCCAGCTCTTTTCTTGGCCTGACACATCTCCAGTCATTGGGTCCCATGTCTGTTGTGCTGCTACAGACCTAGGATTTCATGTCCCAGTTGCTTTGAACCCTGAGGAGCAGTGCTGACCTCCCAAACGAGGACAGCTGCTTAGTCTGCTGGGTTTGATCTCTGGACTTAACTGAGTATGTCTGTGCTGGTGAACAAAATAGTGCCAAAGCCCAGGAGCTCCTAACAGTGGAACTCAACAGACCGTCCTGCTAAGTTGCAGAAATTATATTCGGTGTTGCATGGTCCTGACACAGCTTAAAATTTAGCGTGGGCCACATGCTATTCCCAGCAGGCGTTTTGGATGCAGACAGCCTGTTTTGAATGCTGAGAGGGTTTAGTGGCATGAAGGTTGTCAGACAGTACCAGGTGAATTGTGTGTTTAGTTTGCTTGCGTCACAGCAACCACAGTTTACTTCTTCCAGGACGTGGAAGAGTGGAGGCTAATGTTCCTTGTGTCTTTGTAATGGTTCCAAAGATCAGATGGTCTTTATTTAATCTATCACAAAATCTTCATGAATCTAAACAGAACACTGGAAGGACCACGCTCATTTCTCTTCCTGGGTTTCCTCATCACTTCTGGCACCCGTTGCGTGAAGGTCAGGGTCTGCTGCTGGTGCTAGGGTCATCCTTCCTACGTGTGGACTCCTTTCCAGATCACAGCCTCCCTCTTCCTCTAAGGCCAGGTGCTTGTTGCCTGCAGATATCTGTGGATATTACATATTTAGTCTCTGAAATTTCAGAAGAAGGTAAAGAAAACAAAGCATCCTCAGATAACAGCAGGCCCCTACTGAGGAAGAAGAATCCTTTCTGCCTCTGAAGATGACCAGCAGAAATACAAAATCTGAGGGGATACTTTGTCTTTGTGCACAGCAAGCAGCACCAACCACTTTGCTGCCTGCCTGGCCTGCACGGAAGCAGGCAGGCTGGGTCTCAGACTCCAAGGCCAGGAGAAGGCAGTGTGACCATATGTCTCACCTCTGTCCTTTCAGTCCCGTGATAGGAGATTTACAGGGTGGTACGAGCTGCGTGAGGGCTAGTGCGAGAACCTGCTTTGCAAACTGCTGCGATTCCCCTTGAAAGAGGCTGGGAAGCTGTTTATGGATGGTATTTCAGAGTTACCGCTCTTACATTTCATTAAATGCCTGAGTTTGAATGATGTCACAGCCATTTCATTCTTTTTATCAACCATTTATACGGAGACTAGACTGATGATAGGTTTTGAATTCCGGCTGTGTGAAACTTGGCTCCTAATCTGCACTTAGATGCCTCCAAAGCCTGTATTGCTCTTAGGAAATTGTGCAGGCAGCTCTTTGCACTGACTGTTGTACAAGCACAAAGATGGCATTTCTCCTACATACTGAGTTTTTAATTAGAGTGTACCTCTTTCACAATGAGCCTTACTTTGAACCCTATTTCTCTTAGACTTTCCATTACCTGGGACATAATTGAAAGTGAATTATTTGGTGAAGGTGAAGAAAATAACTTTCATGCAAGTTTGTTTTTTTTTTTTTATACAGATTTTTCAGATAGGTTCTTTATTTTTTGCAGGGAAAAGTCTGAAGCAACTCAAAGACAGAAAGCTCTGACTAAGCAGAATAGTGGGCTGCTTCTCACCCTCCACCATAACAGTAACTTTAACGGGATAGTAGAGGTGCAAACAAAGTGGTGATCTAACAGTTTTCTACATTGGACTTGATGAAGGTTCTCCTGAACTGGGAGAAAGTTAGGAATGAGGTTTATCTGCGAGTAAATGAGAGATTAGTCTCCTGCCTTATTCCACTGAAGCACTAATGCTTTGATCTTTCTTCAATTATTTGTTTGTACTCCCACTGCACCTAGGAGTCATGGGCATGAATCACAGCCCTCTCCTGCCAGGCTGAGGTCAATTTAAATACTTTAATATCTGGTATATCTCCTATCAGCAGTCTGCATCTGGCAGTCAACAAGTTAACAACTACTTTTCTCCTCTAACTGTTACGATCACATGCAGTTATTAGAGTTAAGGTAATTAAGGGGAATTACTTCAGATTTTAAGTAACGTGGATGGTTATTGGAACTGCAATTAATAACATCTTGTCGCTATAACCCAAGCGGGTTGTGAGGTAGATTTTATCCTGTGCAACTGCACAGGATAAAGGATTCACTTTCCTTTGGAGGAAAGGCCACTCTTATTTGTGAGCCAAGCAAATTCTGCAGTATGTGTCTTTGCAGACATGGGCAGTGTCTCTGTTGGTACGAACAGGGGTCATCCCAGCATGGGATAGAAATACTTTGAAGGACTGTATTTATGAGTTTATTTGCTGTTTGCAGAGTCTCATAAACCATCCTTGTCCGTACTACCTCCTGGAAATTTGTTTGTTAAAGGTTTACTTGTTCAAAAGATGTTCACACTCTTTGTGTAGGATTAATCCTTTTATCTGATGATAAGATATCAGGGTTGGTGGGCTCAAGGTATCCGGTAGAGGGAACAAGTACAGCAATACAGAGCATTATATTCCACTTGAAAGAAGTGGCAACTTAAATTGAGTGCATGCGAGATAAAGGATCTTCTAGTTCAAGTTACTAGCAGCAAAAGTATGCGTTAAAGTCTTAATTTTTTTTTTAACAGGCCCAGAAAGGAAGCCTAAAAATAGAGATGCTACAGCATGAAGCGAGTTCCTTGGCTGTGAGTTAGCAATCTGCATTTCCTAGGGAATATGTAATAAGAAACACTTTTAAACACATGGCAGTTTAAGATGTCTCTCTATTTACACTTTTTAAGAGATTGAACTGATTGAAAAGTGAGGTAGGAGAGATGGCAGTTTATGGGCATTGCTACCCAAGCAGTCAGAAACTGGACCATGCAAAGGCCACTAGAAAGGGAACGTTGCTGACCTTCCCAGAACAACTGCCCTGGGGCTTGGCTCTGCTAGCAACGTGGTCAAGATTTTCCAGTGAATCAAGTATTATGAGTAGCTGGGATGTGTCAGAGACCTAGTCTAGTCTGTTAGAGAGGTCTTAAGAGAGACCCAAGTAGTCTTGGAATAATTTCTGCACTACTTAGTGGGTAGGATTTGATTCAGGATCATTTAGCCCCATTAACATTGGAATAAATGAGATTAGCCTTTTGCCCAGCAATGTCCTACACCAATACATATACATAACTTGCATACTTTCAGCTCAGTCTTGCCAATCCTTGCTTGCACTAATGAAGGCGTTTAACTGAAGTGGTTAAACTGAGAGATTAGTCAGCCTATCCGTATAATCAATGGAGGGATGAATTGGCCACCTCCCATCCCAGTAGTGTTCAATTAGGTGATATGAATGCAGGTATCCTATGAGATAGGAACATTAATATAAATGAATTTCAGTTATGTGTGTGAAGGATGGAAAAGAGCAGACTAGTGTGCATGAAATATCATCCTTGCTGAACGTTTCATGAAGCCTAGTAGAAACAAACATTTAGCTGTAAAAACCTTGTGTTCTCTTAAAAAAAATCATTATTAAGTACTGGAAAGCTGCCACAAACATCCAGCACTACGTATTCCCACAGTTTTTTCCAATGTTCCCAGACTGCGCTGGTGGAAGGAGCTGCAGGGCAAGTTGCATAAGAGCATAGGGTAGGTGCTCAGTACCATCCTCGCTGGGCTAAAACAAGACCTGGCATTGTTTTCCATGGTGTGTATCTGCTTTTATGTGGCGTCAGGAAAGTGACTATAATTTGCTGTTCCACAAAACTGGCAGCTACTCGCAGTAGCAATTGTAGTAACACTTGAGCTCGCAGTATTTACTGCTCCCTCAGGATATGTATGGAAGCAAGATGATGCATGCTACGTGTTTTTCTACCAGAAAAAAAATAATAATACATAAACCACGCAAAGAACTTTTCACAGTCTACAAGCCAAATAATTTGAGGCTGATGCTGTGTGTTAGAGAGGTTCTGCAAGTTAAATGTGTTTCTTTAAAAAACCAGGGGAGCTTTAATGCTCTCATAATTCAAAAACATCTGTAGGGTTTTTCTTCAAACTTTTCACTGTGCTCAGGAAGTCTCAGCCCTGAAGGAGGATGTCTCACAGGTTATGACCATGTGAATAGGAGGATTTATATCGAAAAAGGTTTTGCCACTTTGTTCATAGATCTTTGGGTTTCAAGTTTGTGTAGCCTGGCTTCTTGTATAAGCCAAGTCCTGAACAACAGGAACCAATGATCCTTGCATCAAGTTCTGGATCTCAAACTAAATAGTAGTTTTTTTTCCAGTAAATATGAATCTGCATTTATCTGCTTATAACTGAAGGGCATTTAGCACTGGAGCTACCTTACACAGGCTTGTTCACTCCTGGTCTTTATTCCAGTGCTATTGATAACCTTTCCTTGTGCAGGGTTTCCAGTTTCGGCATCTCACGAGATCCTGGGAATTGCCACACTAAGTCAACCATGTAACCAGACAAAGTCACTGCCTGTAATGGCAGAGGTTACCGGCCGCTTTCTGATTACATTCCTCAACCCATGTTATCAAGGCATCTTTTTGGAAAAAAAATCTAGCCCCTTGTCTAGTTCTCTGCTGTTTGATTACCGAGAGGAAAAGCTGATGAACTGATAAAGAACTAGCAAGCAGTGTTGGATAAGTAGCACTTAGATAAAAAAAAAATATTTTTTTACAGAGCATAGTTTTGCTGCTGTAATTACAAATATTTTTAATTGGACAAGGACAGCAGACAGGAAGCATCTCCGGGCTGTGCCTGCCAGCAGACACTGAGACAACCATGGGGAAACATCCAGGGATATGCTGGTTTTGGCTTTTCTTTGAGTTAGATTTCTTTCTGGATCAATACTCTGATGTCTCACAGGTCACCAGAGGTGTGGACTACAGGAAAGGTAACATTGCTTCAGAGATAGGCACAGGAAATCCTCAAAATGTCTGTCTTGGTCAGTAGTCTCAGAGGAGAAATTATATTCCTAACCCTTGGAATATAATGATTGGATTGTATCAGGCTAGTTGTTGGCTCAGATGCTGAAGCGTGAGGCTTCTTACTCTTTATTCAAATGTTTGGGCAGCACAGTGTAGCTGTGGATGTTCTTACTTTCCCTGGTACCTCCCGTTCCTTCCTGGGCTCCTGTTTCCCCGCCATCCCTTTCCCCTCCCTGGCGGAGGCTGGCATGGCTTCCCATCAGCTGCGGAGTGTTTCAGGGCTCTGGCCCTTTACTGCATCCCTTTCTCCTTACTTTACCTTGGCTATCCTTGCCCTGGCTATTATTTAAGTGTCCGACAGGGATATGTAATACTGACCCAGCCACTGCCTTCAGGTGTGTAATAGCAAAGACTTCCAAGGGCCTCTTTCACCAACAGTGCTTGTAAACTTGTCACTGAAATTTAAGGGAGTATGTTTTGCCCCCAGTTTTACAGAATCAGTTGCTGTGACTCGGCTGGTTCCTGGTAACTTGCAGGGCTGCAATGAACCACTTGGGTATGTGTTGGCATCCTGAGCACAGAGACTCTCCTCCCTTGCCGGCGAGCAGTTGTTCGCATGAGCAATGCCCTGGCTCCGGATCAGCCACACTTGAACACACAATGCGTACTGCTCCGTCAGCATCCTCCTGGGAGCCACATATTGTGTCACAGGTTTTCCTGAAACATAGATAAGATGCACAAAAGACTTTGCCAAGCTCTATAGCCTAAATAAGTAAAGGACAACAGTTCTGTACTATAAAAGTAATTTAAAGTAGTGTACAGTCTTTCTTGCAGTGTTAAATGATTGATTAAAATGACTGAAAATGATGAAAAAAATAGGAATTATGTTAAAAACTGAAATTGAGCATTACTCAGCTTTGATCCAAAGTGGAGTGAATCTACTTACAGCACTCCATAAAATTACAATCTGTAATAAAATTCTCCTCTGAAGACACCAACAAACTAATATTCTCTGTAATACTAAGAAACCTATATGTGAGTGGGCTGGTTTGCAAAGTACCACTGCGAGTGGATCAATGCAATCCAAATAGGGGGAATAGGGAAGACCAGAAGAATGAGTCCGAGTTCCTTATTAATCTTATTCTCCTTTTGTGCCGTCCTCTGTGTTGTGTCTTCCTCTTCACTGATACAGGGCCCAAGCCCCAGATTCAGGCATCCTCGTACGCTGCAGAAAAAGGAAATCCACAACTGACTCTCGGACTCACCTGCTGTAGCCTTGCTATCCTGGGAGACTGCCAGATTCTCCCTGTCGGCGCTGTCAGTCCCTGCTTGGCACCCTGGTAGTTATTAGGGTATTCTTTTCTCCCTTGCCCGCCGCCATTTCCGGGATTGAGGCTATGTGACTGAATGGTCAGATTCTCACCATTCTGCGTGTAAATAAAGGCAAAGTTGCTTAATTCAGCGGAGTTGGACTCACTCCATGTGTGAGTGCCAAGTCAGATTTCTGTTCCTACAGCAACCTTGCTGACAGTAGTTACCCATGCTTTTAGCAGTAGCACCTGGAGGTGACATTAATGGTTTGATCCAGACCCATCTTAGTTCCCCAGAATATACTACTGCTGCTCAGGTGTATAAAGTTACTGTCATAGCCTCCTCTGGGCCTGGTGGAGATGAGATGCACCTGAACTGCTAGAGAGGTCCTACGGCTCCGGCTGGCAGAAGGTCCCATGGTGGGTGTCACTGAGCATGCTGGAATTTGGACAAGCCTTGGCTTGAGTCTCATCCTCCTAAAGATGCGTTATCCTGTGAAAATGCAGAACTCTACTGACTTTGGGAGCAGGCAGAAATCTACCAGATGAAAGTAACTCTTCGTATCTGCAGGTATCTCTTACAAGGCTTTCTTCCTTTTGATCCATTTTTCTTTCCAAACAGAACATGTAGGGAGCAGACTGGTGCACGTGATGCTTTCCACTGTGCCGTTTGGAGACCAAAAGCCACATCAAGCAGGAGATTTATGAGTTGCTGGCAATAGATCCTTCATATTCTGTTATTACATTTAAGACGATGAAAGAAGAACAACTGACTTTCATGGCTATGAAAGCAGAAGGAAAACTGCCTGTGGAGAGATCAAGCACATGCATCATTAGATAGAAATTAAGGTGTTTGTAGCTTCAAATCCTGATTTGAAAAGTTCAAGATAGAAGAAAAATATCTGAGTAAAAGATGTGAAGCAGTTTGTAAGATTTCAACTCAGATACACTCAGGAGAATAAATCCAAAGGTAACATTATGATTCATTAACTACCCCTAATTAGGCTCCTAAATTTACGTAGACAGAATCTCCCCTGGAGGCTTTCAAAGGCACCCACCTTTCACTGTTGATGATACAGGGAGCTTAGGAACGTAGCTTGTTTAAGGAGGACTCCTTCATTAGGTACCTGCAGGGCACACGAGTTGAGTGTCCAGATTAGGTGAACTAGATCTTTTCATAAGATTATTGCATTTCTGGACAGGCAGAAATAGGAGAAAGCAGAGAAAGGTGTTCTACAGCCCTGTGCGAGAGAGGGGGTGTTGGTAGGGAGCAGTGCTTGTGTCCGTCTCTGCCCTGTGGAGGGTCTCAGGTGGAGGTGCACCATGATACCTTCATCTCCTAAAGCCTCCCACGTCATGGAGCCATGTACCTGTGGGAGATTTCACTGGGAGGAACAGCGAGACTGAGCTAATTTTTGTTGCATGGGCTTTGTTTCTGGACTGGAAACACTTCTGCTTTTAAAGTCGCTTCCCTGATTGCAGCTGCATGAGGAAAGGACGAACATCTCCTTTTCTGTGGAGGCCAAACCAGATAAAACATTGTCTGTGTTATATTTACACCCTTGCTGTATCTAGCTGCTGTCAGAAGATGCCGTAAAGGGCAAAGCATCTGGGCTGCCTCTGGAGCAGTCTTGGCAGAGTTCTCTGAAAGTTTATATGAGTTGTGTCAGGCATCCCAGCTTGTACCGTTTCCCACCAGCCCCAAAATCACCAGCAGAAGAGACAGATTTCTGCTTCGGGCAGCGTCTCATGGGAGGGGCAGGGGAGGAGGGCCCTGGTGCAGGCTGTGGACTCGGGGAGGTGTAGATGGCTTTGGTTATGACAGGGCTATTTTCCCAGACAGTCTCACTTGATTTCCACGGGGTGCTTGGAAGCGGACATACTGTAATTGGCATGAATCACTTCCTTGTTATCGGTGGTTTGGAACCACCGTGCACGGAAAACACGCCTGCAGTGGCTGAGCTACTCCTTCTTTCTCTTGGGTTTTGCATTCAGTTTCAGAATTACAGACTGTATTGATGGTGGGTGAAAATATTCCCTTTTTAAAATGACTGAAGGGGATGGAAAGCTGAGGTCTTGACCACTTGTGTTCCTTAAGCCTCTGCTCTTTTTTTTTTTTGTGATGGCATGCTGTTGATCAAATCCCAGCTTTCAGACTTATGTTCTGTTGCACAGTCCCTTCACATCTCCTGCTGTCTCCTAGGACACTTTACACTTTCTGTGTAAACTGTGCTATAGTTCTATTCTAAATACGACATAGGGTGCTCAGAGGTATGATACGGGTTTGCAGCCAAGGCATGGAGTTTGTCCAGTGCACTCAGGCTTTTACATGGCAATGCCCAGTCTGTCTAGCTGCTCATGGAGGTGTTTGAGGGCTGTAGGATCTGATGGGCTCCTATCAAGTGATTATACCTATATCTGACCAAAAAGCTCCCCTGTCAGATGAAGGGGGAATGCCTGGTGGCAGGGCAGGAATTGAAGGTAGGCTTCGGATGTCTGGCATGATACACGTGATCATGAGAAGAGGCAGAACCTCTTGCCATGTGATCCAAATGGGGTTTGTGCACTTGAAAGGGGCACATCCAGCACTGAGCTAGACAGGGGCACGGGCAGCTGGTAAAGGTTTCAATTTACTCCTTGGTCATGTCTGAGACCCTTGGGAAAAAGCCAAGGGGGTAGGCTGTGTCTCAATTTACTTCTGTTAATCAAATTAGCATCTTCCACCCCCATATTCCTAGCTACACAGTGGTGTTACTGTTATCACCAGGTGTAGAGTCTTTGTGCGTACGGGACTTTTCCTTGCTCTGTGATTATACTGTGATATTTTGTGGTCTGACACAGCCAAAATCCATTATTTTAATAGATACTGTTGACTGACTGGTTAGTGAATTTAGGTTTTACAGCACATAAACCACTTTAATTCTGCAGTCTCAGAGCCATATAGATTACATATGTGCTAAGGAATTGCTTTCTTGTAATAATTCAGAAACATGAACGATCCCATTTCTGGCTGGATGCTATGCATTTTCAAGTCTTAAATAAAAATCCTTCAGAGCTGCTAGCTCTAAAAAGCTGTAGTAGTTTACATTAGGTGTTTACTTACAGTAGGATTATTTTTTTGTGTTTAAAAAGTATGTTGAGAGTCAACAGTTCATGGCCCCAACCTGCCCAGATAAAAGGCTTGGTTGTAATTTTCCATGGTAAGGGAGTCATGTTTTGTTCAAATTGCACTCTGCTTCAAGCATTCACAGGAGGATTTGCTGAAGGTCCTGCAGATCTGCTTTAATCATACGGAGCTTTCAGAGTAAACCTTAAGGGCTGGAAATGAACAAGTGAATATATAGCAGAGGGCTGGAGAATGACAACCCCCCTGCCTCTATGTTTTTAGGACTGAGCTTTCATTGAACTCCCCTCCAGCTGACTGCTCTGTATATATAGTGAAGATGGAGGTCAGGGGGTAATTGGGTACTGGGAGTGGAAGTCTTTAAGCATGTTTAGGACTGAGCAAGCATCAGAAAACACCAAATGAACAAATTAGCAAAGAGAAGGGATGGTTTGAGTGCGAGGCTGAAATACAGGGAGCCTGAATTTGTTTCCTTTCTTTGTCACAGACTTCCTCTGTGAGATTGGACAAACCATTTTCATATTTAAACACTTTGAAAACTCTGTCCCCGAGCCAGTTCCCCATCTGTAAAATTTGGGGGCTATAGCAGTCAAATATTTTGATTAGAGGAATAATGCATGTGCTTAAGTTGAAACACTCAACAGCATATTGGAAAATAATTCCTCAGAAGAAGTATTATTCCTCCTCAAAATAATCTCTTATGGCAACTGGCCAAACCCCCGGGACCGGAGTGTTTAAAACTAGATCAAAATAGTAAAAAACCCAGCAAATTATTGTGATGAACAGAGGCGAGGTATCGGCTGGCCTTTTCCATCTCTTAGCACTATAATTCAGAATTTTGCTGCTTGTAGGCACAGTAACTTTTTCTTTTCGTCAGCCCTCAGTTTTCTGGCCACACAAGAGAGTGCTTGTGTGAAAATCCCAGCAGAAGAAGCCTGCACAAGTACAAATAAGGACACTGTCAGCAGCACCAGCATGTGCCTTTTCACGCTGTCCTGACGGTTCTTGTACTCAACTCTGATGAGTCTGCTCTGCCAGTGAGAGCACACTCCGGCTTTGATTTTCTTTTGCCCCTTTCCTGCAAGGGGGGAAGCTGGCAGGCAGTGGCGGTGAGGTTTTGTTTTGGGACTGATACCATTAATGCATTGCAAATGGGTAATGCAGGTCTTGAGTTGGGAACTGGTATAAATTATTGCTAGCATGCTGTTGATTCAGACAGATGAGCAGTGGGAGCTGGTAGCCGGGACTGCTGATAGACGCAGAGAGATTATATAAAGACTTGAAAGCCTGTAATGGCAGAGGAATGAACCTGCTCATCCAAGAGCTCCTTGCAGGTTTATAACCTAGAACCTCCTTCTGCAGGTGCCTTCATGGAGCATCAGAGCCACGGTGACACTTTGCTCTTCAGATCGAGTCCTGGCTCACGCCGAGTCCATGCAGTAACACCCGAGTTGGACCCTGGGGTGCGTGGCAGAGCATGACTTGCTGTCCTGAAAGTTACACCTCTGCCTGCGCTGTTCAGCTGCCCAGCCCAAGTTACAAGAGAATTTTATCATTTGGATAAATACCCACATCTTAATGCTGATTGCTACAACCCTGAGAGACCGAAGGTCCTCAGAACAACTCATCTTATCTCTTCCAGATGATCCCAGCTCATTTCTCACCTGCATTTTAAGGTGCAGAGCTCCTGACTATCAGGCATGTTAACTCTTTGTCTGAAGGCCCTGTTTCTTCCCCTCTTGTCCACATACATCCCTTGTTCTGCTGACTGAGTTGCTTTAACTTCTCTGCTCAATTGAATGGAGCAGGCCGAGTGCCAGCTCTTCCCTGCCAGGATTTCTGTGCTTAATGCTGAGATAAGACTAAAATCCCAGGTACTTTTTTTCTGGTGGTTTTAATCATAAATAACTTTTCTTGATGCCTTGCTTCGGTTCATGCCATGCTTTGTGTCAGATGCACTCCTCTCTGGAGAATTTAAGGAGGGTATTTCAAAGGAACCAGATGTTTAATCTTTCTTGTGGAATTGGCTGCCACACAGAAGCTAACTGGAAACTGTGAGGTGTTTTGCACTTGAGAAAGCCTTTCCATTTTACTGTCTTTCTAAATCAAGCTAACTAAGCTGTGTATTGATTTAGCATCGTATAAACTAGAAAAAGAACAGACTTGCTGTGTGCCGTCACTCTATTTACTCTTTGTCAAGATAGACCCTTCCTGGCAAAATGTCCTCAAGGTGTTTATGGAGTCCAGAGAGAGAAATGGTCCCATGAAATGGAAAAGTCCTAGGTTCACGTGCCGTAGACATCCTGTGTTGCACTAAGTTTTTTCCAGAGTTTTAAAAGGGTTTAGTTGCTGAAATGAAGACAAGCACCTCTTAGGATTTTTCAAAGTATCACAGTGGACACTAATCACAGACCTTAAGCACATGCCTGCTTTTGGGAATATCTCTTCATAGTCACCTATCTTTTTAGGCACCAAATGCCTACTTGGTAGTCATCTTACTTCCTCAGCGATCCCAAAGAGATAACAGCACTACCCACCCATTAAAGTGTTGTGACAATAAATAGTCTCTGTGAATGCTTCCCTCTGAATAATTCTCCATCTGCACTCTTCCTTGAGATGCTGTTGACCAGTTGCTGACTGATTTGGCGATGTTTTGCTTTACCCTGACTCCTCTCCCAGCTCTGTAGGTAGCATTCATATCGGTGGCGGCACAGATGCTGAAGTGGGAAAGCCATAGCTCTATTCCCTGAGTATGCTTAGGAAAAGATGGTGTTTCTTCGCCGTGTTTGGCTCAAATGTTTAAGTGGCCAGTGGTGTCACCTTTTCAAAGACAGACGCAGGTCCACCCAGGCTGTATTCTGCCCCAGAGATGGCCAAGAATACTGGGAGGTGAAAGGAGATATTAATGAAGAAAAGCCAATCTGAAACATGAAAGACTAGCACCGATCAGCTAAAAATTAGTTGTGTTCCTTTGGCATTGTTTTCTTCATTGGAGGCATATCAACAGGTTACTGGGTTGCAGTTTGGATGAAAAGTGTGTGAGGGAGAACTGACTCATGTCTTTTAAATGCCTTTCAGTTCCTCAGTCTGAGACGCAGCAAAAAGAGTCTTTATTTTTGGAGGGTGCTGAGCCCTGTGCTCTCTCAATATTGGGTCCCTTCGGGTGCCTCAAATTAGGCACCCAGAACTGCAGTTCTCCCTGACTGTGTGGTTTGCAGGATAATCTCTGTTTTACCCACTCCTCCCAAGACTTTCTGATATTTCTCTGGCACACGTGTCCCTCTTGCTTCTGCCTAATTCCTAACAGGGGATGTGTTCCTTTTGGTGCCTTCCCATCAGAAGACAGTTGCCAGTTCAGGTTTCACTAGAAACTGCAGTGCCAGCTCTTTGATATTGAGATTTGATGCCTGTTTCCTGACCTAGCATGACTCTACTAATAATGCGAGAACTTCAGTGCTGATATCTTGGCAGCCTAATATAGGAGGTCAGTTAGTAAATATAGTTACAATTTTCTTTGCCTCAGCAAAGATAGTAAGTTGAACACAATGTAAACAAGGTGGTTGAATCACTTCCCCCACCAGTAATATTTGTAGTTATGCAGGCAAATTTAGTGGGTGTGATTAAATCTCACGCTCCATCTTGGCAGATGATTAGCTGCAGGGGGCAGGCAGGAATTTCCTTTCTGTTCCAGGGTTGCTCTCTTTCCAAGTCCTCCTTCATGCTTCTGCCAAGGATCTCAAAATGCTTTGCATTTTTAATTACGCTTCTTCACACCCCTGTGAAGAGTGGAGATGAGAGATAGCAAGATCAGCAACAGAGCAGTGGGGAGACTGAGGCACTAGGAGGTGGCAAATTGCTTGGGATGAGAGAGGCAGTTGCCGTTAGACTTGGAGAAAGGAGAGCTGAGCATCCCAGAAATCTTCTCTTGGGGTTTCTGTGGGTCTAATGAACTTGTGCCTAGTTCTCAGCAGTCTGTGTCTTCAACAGACTAAATTCTTGGTTGTCTGTAGAGACTTTATGTTTCTTTTATGTATATATTAACATACAGTCACTGACGGGGAAAATGCATTTCTCCTCTGGACATTTGAATTTATTTTGGCTTTCATCACTCTGTTTGTCTAATTTCTGAGCAGAATGGCCTGTGTATGGATTTTTTCTCTTTGTATGGAAAAGCACTTTGCTCTGAAATAGCCTCAGGTGTTGGCCATGGCTGAGGCAGAGAACTGGTTCAGCTGTGTAAATGACGGACTGCTCTGTCCCATATGGGGCTAATGAGTGAATTTACTGTGTGGGTTCACCTTCAGTGGGTGTACACTGAAGTAGCTACATGGACTTTGATTTCTTTACCTGGATGTGCAGCTGAAGAGCTGGCCTTGCAACATCAAGGAGGAGAAAATACTCTTCTTACTAAGGCGTGCTTTTGTCCAAAGAAGAGACCGTAGATGTCCTGACAAAACTGTCACGTATTAGCCTACCTCACCTGGATATTGCTAATGCTGTGGTTGAGAAAGCACAGAGAGCAGCGGGGATTAGCTGAGTCTTCACCCTCCTTCTCAGCGTAGTGGGAATGGAGAATGGGCCTTTCCCATCTTAGTTAAAGCCTAAGGCCCAATGGGGAATAGTGATTTTAGGTTTCACCGGGTGGAGAAGTTTTCTCACAGGAGGGATTTCTTACATCTGTGGTGGATGACTTAATCTTTATGGTTTCACATGAACAGCATCCTCCAGAGGCTGTTTTTGTGAATCCAGAGTGGACGGAAACTTCTGATGTGCAGTCTTCTGCCAGCAACTTGGTGGCTGGAGAGAGGCAGCGATTCGGGCACACCCGAGAGTCCATGTTGATTTGGGGCATCCTGCCCAGCCCGCTATCATGGTAAGAATAGAGGTGTCTACCTGGAGTACTCTGAAGCTTAGAGCTGAAGGCCAAAGCCTGGCTCACTAGGCATTTTAGTTTCTAAGATGGTGTCTAAATCAGCTGTCTGAATCTGACCCTTAGTGTAGTCTCAAAGCCCAATTGTGAATAAACAGTATCTTAATCACTTTACTGTTTCCAGCATTCTCTCATTGAATGTCTCTGTGCTGGCATTTGGAGAGCATTCATCATAGTGGTGAACGAGTGTCTGTTTGGTCTGCACACGGTATAATTAAGTATCAGCTGAGTCCATAGCATAATGTGATAATTCTTGTCATGACCAGCTGAAATAACTCACTCTAACCGTGCTCTTCTTACTCCTCTCTTTCAGTTCCCAAGAAGCTTCTGCATGAAACCCAGCCAAGACTAACCAATTACCAAGGATTTCAGAAGCCACATTTTCCACTGCGGCCAAGAGTGTTTGATCCCAACGTAATAGGGGACGGCGTGTTCCTTTCTGATGTCTCTCTTTCCAACATAGGGCGTGCTCTCCCAGGTAGCTATGACTATCGCGATGTTGGCCCACACCTAACTGTGCTTGTGGTAACTGTTCCCTTCTATCTCCCCTTACCTGGGTTTCTATATTGTTCTCAAACCCCATCCAGTCAGGAGAAGCTTCAAGGTGTGACCAGTGATGGACTAAAGTGAACTGTGAAACTCACACCGAGTTTCTTGAAATGGCAGTCATGGCCACGCGTGTCCAAACTTATCACAGAAACATTTTGCAGACCAACCTAATACAGCGGCAAAGGGAAAAACAGGGCAGAGACAGTAGATCTGCCTCACAGGGTCAGAGAAGTTTTCAACTGAGCTTTGAAATACGATGCTATTTTCATAAAATGCAAAGTCAAGAGATATGAATGAAGTAAAATCTTAGCTATCTATAGGGATAGGTAGTAGGAGGAAGGGGTGGTATCTGGATGAAGGAAAAGCACAGGTGAGCACCTACTGGGTTAGTCAGTGGTTTTGCATTGCGTTTCCCAGCACGCAGGAGATTGTATATGACATCATTACTCCTACGGTTCCCAGCCTGCTGCTCCCAGAGTCAGCTCTAGAGTGGGTATGGGCAGAGCAAGCTTGTCTCTGTCTACACTCCTGGCAAAGTTAATCCACAGCTTGGATAACCAATCCACAGATAATTAAGAGTAAGCAATAACAGATAGGTCAGTTTGGAGGCCTTGCTGAAAAATTGTCAAAGAAAAGAATTTTGAGTCAGCATGGAATAAATTTTATGACCCTGGTGATTCTTTTAAGCAAGAA
This sequence comes from Steatornis caripensis, assembly GCA_013398225.1. Classification (NCBI taxonomy): domain Eukaryota; kingdom Metazoa; phylum Chordata; class Aves; order Caprimulgiformes; family Steatornithidae; genus Steatornis; species Steatornis caripensis. The sequence continues at coordinate 40,071 of VZSC01012862.1, read as the reverse complement.
AAAAAAATCCTGAACTCATTTTTATTCATCTAAACATTTCATTTCTACAAATGACACCTTTTGTTTAGTTTTCACTTTGTTTATTCATTAATTTTTAAAATATGCACTACTTTTCAAACAAAGATATCATTCTAAAATTAAAAGCTAAAAGAACGTTTCAAAAATAGCAAAAGAAAATATTTGGACCTTTCTGTAATCTCTCTTCCTGTTTTATTTCTTTTATTAATACTACTTGCTAAAGTCAGCCTGGCATCATGAATGACCTCTCCTAGGCTTAAACTGTTTTGTTAGGCAAATTTATTGCTAGCTCAAATAATTTTCCTCAACTTTGGTGTAAGGTCACAGGGAAACCACTCGAGTGGCTGGAACAGCTAAGAAAGGGTGGTGAAGGGAAAACCAGTAGTAGGTGAACTGATTAGGCATAGACAAGGTCTTCAAAGCTAGCAAGGAGGAAAGGAGATGTCTTTTAGTATGATCCCGGAATGAATGGCAGACCAGGGAACCATGTAGCGTAGCAACACATGGCCCTTGTGAAATTGTGTTTGTTTGGTTTTTTTTCCCTCCTGCATAACTCCAGTCTTTTTCTGTCTTCCCTGTCTGTTCTTGTACAGTCCTGCAGATGACAAAACCAGTTCTGTGGTTTTGTGGTGCTCTTTGCCAGAGTATAGTGTATGCAGATGAGTACTCCTTTAAAAACTTGTCTGATTGCATCCGTTCTTCAGACAAGTCAGAAGTAAAAAAATAAATAATAAAAAATTTCTTGTTACATCTCACATGAGAGGAGTTATGCTTTACTCTGTCTCCTAAATACACCATTATTGCACAGCACGGTTTACAACGATGTCCCACACCCAACAGAAGTGGTGTCCATCCGAGCCTTTCCTGGCTGATCCAGCACAGGCACATGGAAGCCCCCACTACAAGTACAGTTTAAACCTCAGTCCTTGTGAGATACCATGAATGTATCAGCAGTGAGGGACAGGTGGGTTGCCACTAACCTAGAACTGGATGTGTGAGAGAGCATGGTGCCGAGGCCCCACATCCATATCCTACCAGCTCTGGGCAGCTGCAGTCCAGCCCCATTAACTGGACTTTAATGCAGAATTGTAGAAAACTTGCAAAGACCTAGCAGGAACATGGAGCCACCTAATTCAGCAGTCTGGTTTATGATGAGATATATGGTTATGAAATATATATTAGATTATATCCTATATAAGATTTTCATTGATTGTAAAGGGATTTTGGATTAACTCCTTCAGAGCCAGACTCAGTATGTAGATGTCTCGGGCAAGATTCAGTTACCCCTATGTAAATGTGTCACTTGAGATGACCTGGGGTGTTCACCTGGCTTCTAGAAGAGTGAGACTTTCCCCTGCATCCCTTCTTATACCTGTCATCTCTGCATGGATGTTCTCCTGACCCTAGGGTGTCTTAGATGTCTGTCTATGAGCAGGTACATCAAGCTTTGAGTGTCTGCTACGGTGAGAGCTGAATGACTCTCTAGGATCTGTTAACTAATAGCAGGATTTGGTTTCCTCAGTTTAGATGCCTTGTGCTACTTAAGATGCTCTGAAATACTCAGGGTTTAGGTTCAGTTTTTAGAAATTAAAAACTTACCCTGCTTCCATGGATTTCTTTGCAGGAAAAGTGGTAGAGAAAAATCCAACCACTTGTACAGACAGATTTTCCAGACAGGGAGAAAAAAGGAAAGCTGAGAGGGCATGTTGATATTTCTGGTGCCTACATCGGAATTAAAAGATTTTCCAAAGCTTTTCTATGGATTTCCTGCTGAATGTACCCTCTGTGCCCTGATGCCTCTGTTACAACTGATCTTCAGTGATCTCCGTTCTCCTAAAGCAAAACGTCCTTGGGATATTTTTCCCTTTTGGATCTGCCACTCGGGCACCTGTGTTTGCAAACTTTGCTTCAGGGCCAGTCATTAACACCTTGGTAGCTTGCAACATGTGGCTTTCCCAAGGCCATGCAGCTATTCAGTGGCAGTGATACAAACACGCCTGCGTTCCTTGGGGCTGATCCCTTGCAGCAACACCTGGACTTCCATCCCCGCTTCTTCTTCTCCGAGGCAGATTTGGAGTTGGCATCGCTGCTGCATGCACGTTCACGCGCTCCATCCCTCTCCATCCAGTATTAACTGTTCTGTTTGACACCTCTCAATTTCTTTTACGGCTTTCCTGGGCCGAGCTTCTTCCTGGCACGCACAGTGGGAAGCTGAATGTGATGTCTTACGCAGCTGGGTTTGCAGGGAAAGGATGCGGATCAGGCAGCCAGGGAATACAGACCGTCTTGCGTCGTGGCTGCTGTCAGAGTGCCTTTGCTTGCGTGGCACTGATGGCATTATGGGAGATGGACCTGACAGCTTCCTGAATTTAATACGTGCAGATACGTGGAAGCCAGGTGCAAGCCTCTGATTTTACAGCGTGCTGCTTGCTTTTGGACAGAACCAGACACCGAGGGGAAAGAAGCCTGAAAAACTAATAGCTACAGTTAAACAATCACATGGAGGATGGAGCCGGATCCTGTGCACTGACTTTTTCATGTCTTTAAAACAATTACTGTTTTGTGACTAGTGGGGGCTGTCTGCCCACAGATCAAGGTGCAGGGGGCACTCGGCAGCGAGCTGATAAGGTCTGAAAGGGTCTCTTTGAGCCTCCAGGAATTAGCTGCCTCCTTAGCTCCAGTCTTCAACAAATAAAATCAAATCATTAACCCATGTTCACTCACCTCTCCAAAGGGGAAATGGTGTCTGGGTGAAACACAATACGAGCGGGCTTCTGAAGGAAGTCGTAAACGCAGGACTGCCCTTCCCCAAGAAGGCTGGAGAGAAAGCACGTCTGTTTGCCAGGTGTGGATGGATCACTACGACGAGACACCGGCAGAGGGTTGTTGGCTCTGTCTGTTTTCCAGTCCTTGTTACAAGCTTAGCTGAACCCACTGTTGATAAAGGCTCCTTTGATTTACATCAGAGAAAAGAAACCTGATTATATATTTGCTGTAGCGTGGGTGGGTGTGTCTAAGTGGTGACATGAAAGAGCAGGAGACGGGGGAGAGAAGATGCTGTCTGGATGCAGACAGGGTACGCGCTCAGCTAAAGCTACCTGAGAAGGTTTAGTTGCCCCCCAAAAAGGGCCAGATTTGGGTCGCTCGCTGTTGAGCGTCTCCAGATTTCTGAACGCAGATGCTGACCTGGTGGGCATAGGGCAGGGTAGGGCTGGGGCACGTGCGTTGTTCCTCATTCCCTTTCTGTTTCAAAGCAGAGAAGAAGAAAGGGAGATCGGCCACCTTCTACCCTCTAAACAACACCACCTTCCTGCTTCCCGTGGATGAGACACAACCGCCGGCGCTCAACAGCAGCATGGAGCCCGTGGGCGTTAGCACAGAGATGGCACTGCTCAGCAACATCCTAGCAGCGTATGCCTTTGTCACAGGTAGGTCTTATGGCTGCCATCTCTCAGGGCTCTCACAAGTTGTGCGGACCCTCAATTGAGCCTACATTTCACAGGCACCTAGGGCTAGATCTGCCTCTTTGAACTGTTTATATTTTCCATTTGTCTCTCAGCAAATTCTCTCTTGAAAGCCCTGACCAGGGCAGCTCTAGCAGACAGTATGTAACAGGGTTTATTGTGCTCTGCTTTCCCCTGGATTTTCTCTCATCTGAAGTTAAATACAATGTAATCTTACATGTGGTATTATTCCTAATGCTCCATTTTCCTGAAGATCAAAGCCTGGCTCATTAGGGAGGCAAGCTTGTTGTCCTGTAATTTGGAAAATAAGCAGCACTCACATCATTACCCTGCTTAAGAGAATTTGGCTTATCTTCAGTAGAAGTGTGAAGATGAAGTAACTTGAGAGTCTGCTTAATTGTATATTTAAATCTAGTTTAGAGTAAGTTTTCTTTGGATCACAGTTTCTCTTTCACCCACTTGTATCTTTCAAGGGGAGCAGTCATCTAATAAGATTCACTTTAAAAGTTGAAATAAAGATTGTGTGCCCTGCTGAGTGCTTGGGGTCAATACCATTGATGGCAAAAAGTACAGTAGAAGCAGGTGATATAGTGCAAATATTTCCCATCTCACAACTGCATGAGGTACCTTGTCAGCAGTGGGGATTGCCTACAGAGCTGGAGGAACTAATACCCCCCCCAAAAGAGGAGCATTGGCTGAATAGCATCAGATGCGCTAATTCAGTGTATTTTAGGCCAATCTCTGCTGCTTTCCCCAGAAGGAGGCCCCCAAAGTCTGTGTAACTAGCCTCTTGAGGCAGGACATGCTGTTTGTACTCACTTTTTCTTATGGGATTGCAGGGTGTTCTCCATTTGTTTAATTAAAAGTTTTTATGCTTATTACTTTGCAATCCTTATTGCCAAGCAATATTACCTTGCTGGTAATATTAACATGTTGCTCTTTTGCTGCATGCTGTCAATAATTCTGTGTGCTGCGGCCAGTCTGCTAGCACCACTGTAAAGCAATTCTGTAGCATTGAAGTCTACGTAACTAAAACTCCAATATTTGTGAGACAGTTTTTCATGTCGGTGTGCCATTCAGTCTTGCTAATTCATTAAATACTAACGCATTCTTGGTGCCATGCTCTTGCTCTTGCTGAGATACCACCATGCTGCTACAGACAACTGTTTGGATTTGGAACAACTAAGGTGGGTTTTGCATTTTGGAATCACTGACTAGATTAGTAAGAGCTTTTCTGCACATTTAGTGGAGGGTCCTTCTAAAAGGTGAATCTAAAGTGGCACCCTTCTACATGACCAATGGTGGCATCAGGATCCATCTTTTCACGACACCTTTAAGAAGCACGCAGATTAAGCGGAATTCACAAAAGATAGCTGAGTAGGATATGTTTTTTCTTGCATGGACTTCTCTAAGGAAAAACTGGAAAAAGCAAACTTTAAAGGAGTCTTCTATCTATCACACTTCTCCCTGCTCCAACCTACAGATGCCATTTTTTGGCATGAAAATGCCTGTATTCCCAACCTTACTATAAAGTAAAATACTGTTAATATTATTTTCCCCATCTGAACAGTGATGGGCAGCAGAATACTATAGGATTTATGGTCAGGGACAGTTGGGGCTAGGATTCAGGGCTGCTGACGATGCCCCATGGACTTTGCTTCCGTTTACCACAGCAGAACTCTGACCCTTCATTCATTTTGTAGGGCACAAGGCCTCGATTCATCCCCTTCATGAGGTGTCAGTCTTGGCAGGAGCCTCTAGATTTTACTGTAGCACGAATAAATAAGGACGGCTTTAACTGTCTTGTTGCTGTGGGATTTGCTTGCCCTCTCGTGATGTGGTCTCCTTGTTTGCATCCACTGGATGTCAAATAGGTAAAACTCAGACCTCACGACTTTGGTTTCCAGTGATGAGTTCAGGAGCTTGTTGCTCATGTTTTCCAGTGCACGTAACCATGGCTGTTGGATGAGTTTTAGTCTCAATGATCAATATGTTGAGTTCATTATTTTTGAAAAATAGATGACTGCCCCATGGATTGAGGCAGCAGATGCCCTAAACCGTCTTTATCTTCTGCATGTAATTTAGCCTTCTGCTTTTAGCAGAGAGGATGGATTTGGCATGACTTATTTTGTTATAGATGAATATGGAGAGGTTTTAGATTATGTGTTCAAAGACAAGCTGTGTGTGTCACAGGGCACAAATATCATCTGCACAAAACTGGAGCACTACAAAGGCATCGTCCCTTCATATTGCAGACTTTGAGAAGTAGAACAGTTGGAAATTTTTGTGCTTGCCTGAGTTTGGGACCCTGAAGGCAGCCTAAGCCACAGCAGCTGTTGATGTTCATAGAGGAGCCATTATAGTGGCTCAGGAGAGGCAGAGTATCGGGCTGCCAGGGAGGGCTGGTTTTGGTTCACACATCTCCCCACTGCTCCTGACCACAGCATAGGTGCCAAAGGGAAACATTAGTGCAAGAACTGCTCTGTTTCATAACCCTAAAAATGTCCCTCAAGTAAACTCTGCAGGCTGCAAGTGCTGTATTCAGTGCTTCCCTGTGCTGATGAGTTGGCTCGAAACAGGACTTTGCAAGAAAACATTGTAAATAGGCAGGGGCAACATATGAACATTCTGTTGGGGCAGATGGTGGTGTACACCCTCATACGCACCCAGGAAAAAGAAGCTATGGGCACTTGGTATTTCATGGGTAAAGTGCGTGCTTGAAAGGATGATCCACTCTACTACTTTTCCTGCTCCCTGGCAATGGAATGTCTCTTAGTCTGGCAAAAGCATCCACAAACCACTGCTATTCCCTCTGTGCTCGGTGGTGTTCATGTTTTTTGCACAAAATGGCAGGTTTGGGTGTGCAGCTGCAGACGAAGGGGCTGCAGGCTTGGTCACTCATGCTGTTGGCACATGCAGAGTCTTGCAGTACACAGCGGGGAGAAGTGCCAATGTTAGTGAAAACCTCTGTGCTCATTCCCACCATCTTTTCGACTGATGTTCCCATATAAAAGTTGGGAACGTGCCTATTGAGGAGTGAAAAATCACAGCACAGCAGGAAGCAAAGCCTTTTTGCAGGAGTGTTGTTTTCCACCATCAAATCTGTTTGCAGCTATCATCACGGTTAGGAGTATCAAAGCCAGTTAGGTGTTAGTCTTATCCCAGCTTCCAGAACCTTGAAAAGAACATTTCTTCAGAAATAGGGAGAAAGAGCAAACAATGCCAATGAGGAGTGAACTTATCAGCTGATGAAACAAACAAATATTATTTAGAGCTCAGTCCTGCAAAAGACTCAGGGATGCCCTTAATTTTAGAGCTGATTTTCTTTATAGAATTAGTTTTTTAAATTATATTCAATCTCTGCCTGCAAACCTCAGATCTGTTATTTGTCGTGGACCTGTTCCAAAAACCTGTCTGAGTGTTTGGAAAGACTTCACCAGTCTCAGTGACAGCTGGAACTGTCTTTGCAGTCACAGTCTACCAGCAAGACCAGAACCATCCCTCATGGTTATATAAATATTAAAATTTAAAACTGTATCGGAGCACTTCCAGTGCCTCCCTTTGGGCAGGGGTCTCATTCCAGTCTTCTTGTTGCGTTCAGGCTGAAGTAGTTGGAAGGAAACCTCCACAAATCCCTGTTTTATTCTTCCTCCGCGAGCAAAGCTTTGCTGCCAAGTTATTAACAAGGGGCTTCCAAAAAACAACCCAGGGGAGATCATTCCAACTTTTAGACTGCTTGGCCTGAGCCTTATTAATAAGGGGCTCCTGGAGAGCTTCCTCTGTTCTACCAGGGGATTTCGGCAGCCTGTGGGGCTAACTGTAAATTCCCTAGAAGATATTGCTCCTACTGTTTTTCTGGCCATACTTAATGCTGAACCTTTCACTGGGGCCCTCTGAAATTTTCCTCCCCACTGAGGTTTCTGAAGGCATGAAGCCATCACAGGAAGCCGGCAGCGTTAATGCCTAGATTGGTTTTTATTTATTGAAACAATTTATTATAATAGCAATAACAACCTTGGCCTGGGGCATTTCCTGGGGAATTAATGGCAGTCTGGGCTGATGCTCCCAGCAGATTGTTACCCCTCAGGAAACAGGCTCCGTTAATTGCTGCTGGTTTGGTTGGAAAAACAAAATAAAATGTGTTTCTAATTTTTGGCCAATTTGAGCGCTTAGAAAATGGTGGCTTTTGTATAGAGGGTTGTAAAGAGCATATATCTTTTGTCTGCATGGATTAAATTCAGGCTTGAATCAGTGACATTTTCATCAATTCTTTCAGTCCAGAAAGAGAAACACCAGGAAGGGGAAAAGTAACCCTGGCTAAAGAGATTGACAGCAACTGGGTCCTGCTAGAAGTTTAGGAGAAAAACATAGCTCTGAGCTGTCATCCATAGCAGTGGAAGAAAAAAACTACACGGAATTCATGTGTTAAAGGGCTTATCAGAGAACAGATACACACATGAATGCATATCAAAATTATGTTAACTTCTGCTACTGATGTCCATGCACTTTTAAAGAGGTTTGTTTTTTCCAAATATAATGAGGGTTTTGAGAAGCTTCAGTGTTGGAATGATGGATCTGAGCCACCTTCGAGTTTTCGGAAGATACTGAGCATCCATTTGCTAGAGAGGGTGCCCCTTTTTGTCTTTGCAAGTAGAACATGCAATGGGAGAGGCTCTCAAAATCACTAATCGACTGTCAAACCCCCAAATCTAGGCTATTGCTGACTTGACTACTTCAACTGAGAAAAAGCAGAGCCCGTGGTTTTTAGCTTAAGTTGCTCTTTCTGCTGTGAAAAAAAGAGATGTTGCTGTGTGAGTGGACTGTACGTATGATAAATGCCAAGACTGCAGTTGAATGTAGGGTTACAGCTCAGTGAGGAAGTCCAGACGGTGTCTCAGATGTTGACAGAGTAGCTGTAGGAGCTCATAAATGCCACTGGAGCCCAAAGATTCAATTACAGCCATCACACTACATGAAGGGCTATACATACAAGCACGAGCAGGGGATGAAAAATGGGTGCTTAAGTAGCAATTGAGGTGCAGCTCGCTCATGAGCTGGATACAGTAGCATGGAAAAAGGAGTGTGGAGGAAAAAGGAAAAGCAGGACATGGACAAAAACAGGGGGAAGAGAAACCGCATGTGTCTGCGTCTCAGGCTCCAATCTGTTTATTTTTATGGGTTGCTTTAAAAGAGTGAGCAGTGGAACTAATGCAACCAAATCAAGCCCGTGTGTGTGAAGGAGCATGGTGCTCAGGAAAGTGTGCCTGGCACCCCGTCAGTCAGGCAGACTGAACCAAGCATCTTCCAGCACAAACAGATCAGTCCTGCTCTTTTATTCTTCCCACACTCTGGGTGTCCTCAGAGCCTTCCTTAGGCCTACTTGCAAATAGAGCTTTGCAATTACTGTCCAGAGTTAGATTGCACACGGAGGCAAAAGTGCTATTGGGTAATGATTCTGCTTTTCCTGGGGTTTTCAAGTCTCTGAAATTTAGGCCACTTCTCTGCTGCTCACACAGTACCAGACGAGCAGCAGCTTTGCTCCTGCACAAACAGGGCTGCAGTTTTAATTCTGGCCCTTGAGTTCAGAGTTGCTGTTAGCTTCACTGGAGCCAGGATTTCACTCAGCCAGACTGCTGCAAGAACCATGGGCACATCCTTCGTGCCTGCTCTGGTATCTTCTCTTTTACCTTTGGATTTTTGCTGTCTCACTTTTGTTGAAAAGTCTTAGCTTAAAACCTCTGGGTTTGGTTTCACTTGACTTTCCAACTACTGCTACATTTCTCTCTTCTTTCTTTTTTTTGGACTCGTTGAATGCATCTGCAGTTTTCTTCTCTTTTTTTGTAGTCTCTCTTCAGCCTGTTTTTTCTCCATGCCATCCACACCAACCACTCTAGTAACAATCTCATGTTTTATTAGCCAAATTTCAGACTATCATGACATCTTCCTCCACCTTGGCTTGTCAGTCACCTTTGAGATTTGTTTGGTAGGAAAGAAGTGAAGAGCACAAACGTGTTTTGTCCCTGTAACCGTTCCATAAGCGTCTCCAGGCATTGATCTATGTGTTGCCTTGAACAGTGCACAAGTCAGTGTTTGGGCTCTGATCACAGAATCAGAGAACAATTTAGGCTGGAAGAGGCCTCCAGGGGCCACCTGATCCACCCCCCTACACAGAACATGGCTAACTTCAAATTTAGACCCAGCTTTGAAATTAGAGCAGGGTCTTGTCCTGTTGAGTTTTTAGTATCTCCAAATGCTTTCGAGTTCATCTTCTGCAAACTTTGCTTTAAGGAAATCAGCTGGAGGGGGCAGTTTCTAAAAGCACAGTGGGGGTAAGTGAAGGTAGAGCATAGCCTTTTAGTTACAGAATCTGTCAGGGCCGAATGTCAGGCTCTCAGCTGGTGGGAACTGTTTGAGCTCCATCACTGAGTTCAAGGGAATAAGACTCATCTGAGGAACTGACTCCATCCTTGAACTCAGGACTCCCAACTGGCACAAGGAAGTAGAGCTGGCCTTGACACTTCGCAGTTCACCTTCACCCATTCAGTGTACCCATAAATTGAGATGACTCAGCCCAGGGGAATTGCAGTAACAACATTTATCATAATTATGCTTCTAAGAAGTCCCATGAACCAAAAAAAAAAAAAAGAAGGTGGTAAATAAACAAGATGACCTAGTTTAAAAGGCATTGTGGATCCTTTGGAGTCTTGTTATATCACCTCCGAAATGTGGCTATGCAGGACTCATCCTGTTAGTGCACTGACTCCAGCTATGCTTGTGTAGCACAGGTATACATTTTGGTGGTCTGGGTGGAAAGCCAGCACACTTGGCTTAGATAAGCAAATGAAACCTATGAATAAATAATATGCAGTTTTCCATGCTGCAAGGCTTCCCATTTCAGCTGGGCCACAGCACAGAGAGCATATAAAGCTTTGTAATCACCTTTATTCCTCATACGATGATAATGGATGTTATGGAGAGATGGACTTAGCTTCTGCCGGGTGTGCAGCACACTGGTGTCAGCCCTGCTCGTGCAGCCACTGGAATTAGCGTTTTGTTCTGCGGGCTGCTCCTTCCCTTTCCAGACAACTCCGAGACACGACTGCAGAAAACCCACATTCTGCATGTGGGCAAATGCCTTGGCAGCAGATCCACCGTTTAAATTCCCCTTCCTGATTTCCTCAGGGAGAGGAGGCAAAATAGAGCTTGGAAGTAAAAGCAACCATTAGAAACCCTGTCCCCCCAGAGACCGTGTCTGGTATGTGCACAGAGGAGCTCTGTGCATTTTGTTCTTTTAAGGGATGTTCTTGAGAATCATTTCCTTTTCCCTTTCAGAAAACCCTGAGCGGGCTGCTCTGTATTTCGTCTCTGGAGTGTGCATTGGACTTGTCTTGACCCTGCTGGCCCTGGTGCTAAGGGTGTCCTGCCGAACTGACTGCAAACGCTCCTCTGCGAAAAAACCTCCTCGGGAGCGGGAGAGCGACAGCGACAGCAGCGACAGCGATGACGATTCAGACACCACTTCGGACCTGTCTGCCCGCAGGCACCGCAGATTCGAGAGGACTTTGAACATGAACGTCTTCACTTCGGCGGAGGAGCTGGAGCGAGCTCAGAGGCTGGAGGAGCGCGAGCGCATCATCCGGGAGATCTGGATGAATGGCCAGCCGGACATCCCAGGGACCAGGAGCCTCAACCGTTACTACTAAGTGATGGGGACTCCAACTGTCCTGCCCTGCACCCTAGGGCTCCTCCACACATGATAGAGGAGAGGGAATATTACATGGATGTCTCCCCTTTTCCTTTCAGCTACCTGGAGCAGTGTGGATGGGCAGCAATAAAGCTTTCCCTGTCTCCTTCTCCCTGACATATTGCTATCATGACCCCTCTTCATGGACACTTTCTGGTTGCAACAGAGGTGGTCGCCAACTTCACTTGTTAATAGCAGGCAGGAAGGTGACAAATACAGCCCTCCCATGTGGGACATGGAGTTTGACATGCTGCGGTACGAGTGCTTCTGTCTTGGCTGGGGAGTGAAGCCATCCAGGTTTTGGTGTTCATTTAGGATTTTTTTGTTTCCCTTTCCTGAGGACTGTGGGGGAATTGTGAACAAAAGGACAAATCTGGAAAGATGATTTGGGAAGGGAGGGGGAGGTACATCCTGACCAATTGTCTTGTGACTTCAGAAGCCATGAGATTAACCTAATTAAAATCCAACAGCAAATATGACTTGTTAAGAACTGGGGGATGGGGGGTGGGATTCTTCCATCGTGAAATCATCTCGGTGCTTGGATGTTTGCCATAGTGTATTCAGTTATTTATGGCTGTCTTTTCATCTTCCTTTTCAATGGGAACATTTATTTTTTTTTTACTGACACCTCAGGGATAAAATCCTGCTTTTTTTTAGTCTGTTCTCCCTGCTGGCCTCTGTCAAACACAACCCAGCCCACCTCCAACAGTGAATTTATGGTAATATAAGAGATGTGTCAGTGACTGGTGAGAAGTTAACAACCTCAAAGAGGTTGAAAAAGAGTTTTCCTTTTGTTTTGTTTTAAATATATATATATATATATTTGAAGATGCTGCACAGGAATGTGCCTTATTCTTTTTTTTGTTGTTAAACTACAGTTTTCCTATGGATAGCAATGCACAATGTTTTATATATTTTATTAAAAAAATTTAAAAATTTACAGATCTATGTTTACCAGAGGAAAATTGGGACAGAAGAAGCCACATATGACAACAGAATGGGTGATAAATGCTAAATAAACTCTGGTTTGCTTCAATACATTTGAATTTGCATCCTCACTTTTGGTGTAGTTTTTGCTTGAGGGGGATGCTTTGGAAGAGTAGCACACCTCTGCAGGCTATCAAGGCTGATGTCTTCTGCATGCAAGAACCTGGAGGCACTTTTTCCTTTGGCTGCAGCCCATCAGTCATCTTCTGTGGTGCACATGGGCAGGAGCAGCTGAACAATGTGTTGGTTCTCAAGGGGCCATCCCAAAGCCTACCCACACCAAGGGAAAGAGCCCAATGATTTCATGATACTTAGAATCTGTCTGCCAGTCCCAAATCATACCTGGGGCGGAAGGGAACGTTAAATGAACAAAAAAAAAAAAAGGGAAAAAAAGAAGAATTTATTTTAGTGCTCCTTCACTTGTCCCATGGTGCGTTCAGTGGGGTATCACTACTCTACTCACTATCTAGGTGCTTGTTAGTCACTCCCAAGCACCAGTTAACATCATTTCAGTCATAAAACTTGAAGTTTTCCAAGGCTGCATAGCTTCTGGCTGTACTCCTAAGTCACTTACTTAGGCATGCTTATGTCTTAAGAGTTCACAAAACGCTGGCAAAGCAAATAGCAACCAAAAGCTCTGAATGCCCAGAGCTTTCCCCTAGCCTCAACAAGAGATGAAGATGGGTAGACTTGCCCACAAGGTGAGAGGGGATGTTAGAGTGGGGGCTGTTCATGTGCTGTGCCAAACATCTGCATGTTGGGACAGCCCACAGTGGTGAGACAGACACCAAGGTCCTTCTTGGCACTCTTTGGGGTCACTGTGGGACTCCTCTGGCTGAGGAAAGCAGATTTTGAAGTGCCTACAACTACTTCTCCCAGCTCTTGCAGGGCGAGAGCAAAGTTGAGTAACTGCAGCTGGAGGTACTGGTAACGTCAGTGATGAGGCTGGCCAACGAGAGGTGGCTTCAACCTGGGAAGGCAATACTAGTACTGCAGAGCGATTCCTGTTCCTGGGCTCATGAAGGTTCCAATGGGATGTAATTTTGTAGGTGATATTTAGAAATAAAGCAGGAGGCAGGTGCTGAACCCTGGATGCATTGCCAGGTGCTGTGTCTTAGTTGGAACATTGAATGTACTCTGCTGAGGGTGTTGAGGAGCAAAACGACAGGGTGAGGTCACCGGGATCAGTTTTGTTGGCCATGTGTTTTCCCCTATAGCAAGATACAGTCCCTCAAACCTGGTGATTAAGGGACAGCAAATTTTCAGATTTAGAGTCCTGTGTCCTGGGAGATAGACTTGAAAACTGGTTATAAAAATGCTATACATAAATGGATTTATGTATATGATTTTCCCAAACAGATTTTTTCGACCAGAGCAAGTGCGGTAAGTCTGAGTGTACCTCATGCAACTGGGGGATTAAAATATCTGCTTCAAATGTACATCACAACCCAACCTCAGTTACAAATGGATGAACAATCCTCCCTTAGCATTGCTAGCGCTGCTGTAAACCTTCCAGCTGAGGCTTGCAATACAAAGGAGCAGGTTGCGCATGTTGCTTTTCAAAGCTGAGCAGACAAGCCCAGCTCAGCCCAGCCGTAGGTGACAAGATGTAACAAAAGTAGGCTCACTGTCTTCACAGCACATGCAATGCTTTTACGTACCTTCTAGCTCCTTTTGTCTCAGGGCCATGCATTTCTGAAAAGGCTTTAACTAAAGAAAAAGTACAACCCTTTGAGCTACTGTAAGTAAAAGACTTTAAGTCATTCTGTAACTATTTCTGGATTTGTCCCAAAAGTGCTGAATAGATTGTCTGGGGGGAAAAAACACAATGAAGGTTCATGGGGCAGGAGTTGGTGGTTTGCCTTTAACTCCATAAACCAACGGAGCAAAAACACTGACCTGGACTACAGAAGAGCTGTTTTCACTGCAGAACAGGTCAAATCCGTATTTCTCACCCCACGAAAGAGTAGCTAAAGCACACAGAGCTTTGGACTTGTCTGGTTTCAATCTTTTGTGTTGTACTCACCGTGTCATATGAAACATTTAAACACTCGTGGGGACAGAGAGCAGAGAATACATAGTTTTCTGCCAGGCTAATGTAAATCCCTTTCGTAGGAGGTTAGGCATAGCTCTGCTCTCTCACTTCCATGATCATTTAATTTTTTACATTAAATTGAGATGTTGTTTCCAGAATAACACTATACCAGTTCCTCAGATAGAGGAATTTGATAGATAAGATAAAGGAGTTGAAATCAACTTTTCCTGTTTTCATGAATGAGTTTCCTAATTGGTGACCTTTAGGATAAAAAGATGCTGAAGTAATTTTCCATGTGAATCTATGCCTTAGTTTGCTTTTAGAATTTTAAAACAGAGGATAACAGAACAATCCTGGACTCTGAGTTGCTAGGCCAGTTGGTAATAAGTGGAACCACATGATATTGTATTTGAAGGAGATAGCATTGCTGTTGCCATGTACTGTGTGCCCACTACAGGAGAGTGGCAGGGGAGCCTTGGGAGGCGAAGTGCCTGTGCTACGTACCTGGACACTTTCACACTTCTACAAATTACAGGATACTTGGATTAGTAACCACAGAATCGTTCCATTACGGTTCAATAACTTGTATCATGTTAGCTTTGTAAATGAATGTAATGGACTGGAAAATTAAGGGTCCTTCTCCTGGGAGAAGCTGAACACATGGAAACGATGGGTCAGACTTCGAAGAGTCGACTGCACAATCATTATCCTTCTGTCTGGTGGGACGGATGGGGCTGGTTACAGAAGTCACAGTTGTGTATGGAGAAACCGCAGAGAGGTAAGTTCTTCCAGTAAGATAACTGCTGTGCTCTCCTACTTGCTCCCCATCGCCCTTGACTTCTGAGGGCCGTTTTCACCTACTGCTATCATCTGGTCCATTGGCACTGACCTCTTTTGCGGACCCGTGTTCAATGTACCCTGACAATCTCAGTAATATGGAGTTTGCTGCCTTTCCCATGTCCACCCTGGTGTTCATATCCTCGATGAATTCCAGTCAGTTAATGAGGCATGCCTTTCCCTTCCAGAAACCACAGTGCCACTACTTAACCCCTTGCCTGCCATCTTTCCCAGCGCCCCAGGTGCTACACAAATAAAGCAAGCTCACTTAGCCGCTGTACTGCCAGGATGTCACAAGTATCAAATATCTAAAGGGTGGATGTCAAGAGGATGGGGTCAGACTTTTCTCAGTGGTGCCCAGTGACAGGACAAGGGGCAATGGGCACAAACTGGAACACAGGAAGTTCCACCTGAACATGAGGAGTAACTTCTTTACTGTGAGGGTAACAGAGCACTGGAACAGGCTGCCCAGAGAGGCTGTGGAGTATCCTTCTCTGGAGAGATTCAAAACCCACCTGGATGCGTTCCTGTGCAACCTGCTCTAGGCTAAGCTGCTTTAGCAGGGGGGTTGGACTAGATGATCTCTAGAGGTCCCTTCCAACCCCTACCATTCTATGATTCTATGATTCTATGATTCTATGATTCTATGAGGAGGAACTTCTTTCCTGTGAGGGTGACAGAGCACTGGAACAGGCTGCCCAGAGAGGTTGTGGAGTCTCCTTCTCCAGAGATATTCAAAACCCGCCTGGACGCATTCCTGTGCACCCTGCTCTAGGCTAACCTGCTTTAGCAGGGGGGTTGGACTAGGTGATCTCTAGAGGTCCCTTCCAACCCCTACCATTCTATGATTCTATGATTCTATGTAAAGCATATGCTTGTGGTGCTGTGGGGAATCTGAATTTCCTCTTGTACTGCGTGGACTCTCTTGAGTTTCTGGAGACATCAAGAGCAATTAATCATCTTAGACTGGCCCAGAAATCCCTCTGCTCACAATCATTACGGAGGTCTCCATCACAGTGAAATTTTAATAATACGATCTGAGTTTCTAGTGTCCTTAGATACACCCCCCCCAAAAAAAAAATCCAGGTGTTGCTTACCTTTTCTTGTCCACTCATTAGCATTGGTGCAGCTTGCCCCTTCACATAATTTCCTTCCTTTTCGCTTTGTCTATTCCCATCACTTGTTCCAGCAACAGTGGCGTAATTGTCATCATTTGGAGTATTCAATCAGGGAACCTTGGGTCACCGGTGCAATGTCACTGGGAGTTATGTGTTGGCTGAACCATGACCACCTGAAAGCTGCTCAGCGATATATGTGTGATGGATGCTCTAGCAAGTGTATTCTGGTGAACACTTGCTCATATCATGAAAGCCTACCAGTTCCCATGTGGGCCTCTCCAGAAGGATAGGTGGGCTTGGCTTTGTCCTCAAGTCTAGAAGAGGGCGACTGTCCCATGATTTCCCTTGGGAGTTGCCTGCTTGCTGAGGGGAGGTACAAAACACATTCCTCAGACAAATGCCTGGAAATATGGCCAGCACCCTCCAGAGGCAGGTTTGATGGATGTCGACACTGATTCTCTTTTCCCTCTGTCTGCACCAAAGCAGGCAGCTCAGGAAGGTCCCCAGAAGGAGAGGAGGTACTGGACTAACATATTCCACATGAAATCTCTGATGAGAGCCCTTGCAGGTTGGAGATGGGGGACAGGGAACTCCTTCTGCCAGGCCTGTCCTCACTCACTAGGTTTCCTAGTGCTGAAACTTCAAGAACCAAGAGAATGGACCCATCCTCTGCTGGCAAAAGGCTGTTGACATAGTACCGGGGGACTGTGGTCAAGACCGTGAGCGTGGCCAGGCATCTGTGATCTCCATCACTATTACTACAACCTGTGAAAAATGGCAAGATGAGCTGGCCTGCTCTTTCAGGACCAGTTCCTGAGTGACAGTCTGATTTTTCAGTGCCAGAGAAGTCACTGATTTGGGGTATCAGAACAAACCAGTGGTAAGTTACCCATCTACACGCATCAGTGATGGCTTCACAGTGCACTTATATGCTTACAAACACATGGTTGCTTCCCAAACCACTCAGTACTTTCAAAATCATCCAGAAAACATTTCAAAATATGGATGTATTTTTAATTCAAGAAAATCACTACCTGATTTTATGTTTTATTTCACCCACTTTCTCTTTTCCTTTCCCATACCAATGGCAAAATAAATTGGTAAAACTAAAGCTGCAGCATCGTCTCCCAAGACATAAGCAAATTCAAGCATGGTTTTTTTTTCCTGTTCTACAATAAGAGAGTCTAAATAAAGTGCTTTGCAAAAATATTTAGTTGCGTATTTTTTTCTTCAAGTTAAAGAAATTAATTTAAAAAGTGAATTCTGCAAAGGGTATGTCATGTTCTCTTCTCAGCTATTTTTCTTGAGGAACTTCAGATGAATGAAAGGGAGAGCGTGACATTGTGGTACTGCTCAATTCATCATTCTTTGGAAGCATTTTTCTTTGAGATGTCCCACTCCATCCTATATCCTTCACTTGCTGAGTAATCTCTTAGAGTTCTCCTCCTGTTTCCCCTCCTAGATTGCCCAACTATGACCAGGACTGTAAATTGTGGCAGACCACATTCCTGTGGCTGATCTCTCCTCCTTCTCTATTTCTTCTAGCTGGCTGGGGACATGTGCTACCTGTTTTCCACTAACTGCTGAGGAAACTCCACATTTTTCATGGCACTAGAATGGGTCTTGGCTTTCATTAGTTCATCTGTCATTCTCCTATTGAACAACACACGGATTGGGGACTGGAAGGGAAAAATCAAAACTTGGTTTTGGAATTTTTTCCTGTTGAAGGACAGTGTTCTGAGCAAAGCTGAGTAACTGTGAAGAAAAGAAAATCCTTATGTTGAAGCTGAGCTTGAACAGGGCAAATGCGGTCTTGAGGAAAACCTATTTCTACCAAGGCTTTGCATCCTTTGCCAAATACAAA
This sequence comes from Steatornis caripensis, assembly GCA_013398225.1. Taxonomy (NCBI): domain Eukaryota; kingdom Metazoa; phylum Chordata; class Aves; order Caprimulgiformes; family Steatornithidae; genus Steatornis; species Steatornis caripensis. The sequence goes on along the minus strand of VZSC01012862.1, from coordinate 22,004 downwards.
CATTGCCACTTTGGCACCTCCTAAGAACTTCAATCATTGCTCCTGCGTAACAAGCTTGTGTTCTTGGACTAGACACTTTCCGAGGACACATAGTGACAGCAGATGGGAACAAAGTCAAGTTTCTTTCTTTGAGCTATGAGAAAACACCTTTCTCTTCCTATTACGACTTCATGAAGAAGTATAAGCTGTACTGATGTGATGGAAAGTGGCATTAAAAAACCCTGAATTGGGCCATCTAAGTAAAAAAGGCACCTTTCCTTACAGTTTCTAGCAGGGTACTGACTCGTCTTGTTTATTTTCTGGTGTGTTTGGAGTCTGATGTTACTCTGTATCATGAGCGAAACATAAGCTCCCTGCAGCATTTTTCTGGGGATGTGGTGCCATGCTGGAAAAACATCCTTTGAGTTTTAAGAAGGCAGTAATTTGTACATTCCATTTCTTACAAAGGTCTTTAAAATCCCCTTTTATGTGGAACAGTCCTCACCTCATTCTCAGTGTAAGGGGACTTTCGTTTAAATGAACAAATTGTTTAGAAGGGACAGAAGTAGTTCCCCTTTCTCCAGATCCTGTGTTTTTGGAGCCTTTAGACCACCCAGGAGCAGCAGAGCTCAGAGGCATCCGATGCTTTTTCTGAACTGTTCTTTGTATGAATTGCTTTCCTTTCTGGAAATTGCACTGCACTTCTCCAAAGTAACAGACCCAGCAGTATCTGTGAGTGTTGCTGTTTCAGCCCATAGCTATCCTAGATGTCCAAGTTCCAATGTGATTACAGTGCCGGTAAAGCATCTGTGTACTTCTGGCATCTTTTAAAAGGACAATTTAAGAGAAAAATTTCAAGAGGACTCAAGCAAACCAATGTGAGTCAGAACTGGCGACTTTGCTTCCAAAACCAGTGCAGGGTTTTTCTCCTGGAACTGGAAGGGATCTGGCAATGACAAGCTTGCTTCAGAGAAATTACTAAAAAACAAGAAAAAGTGATTGCTGATGATGCAGCCTGAAGACTAAGGAGCTCACCAGACAGCACTTCCACAGGATGCTTTTCCTGGTATGGAAGGTTGAATGCTGTCTGACAAGACCCTGAAAGGTGCCACCCTCAATCTTGGCATACTTTTGAGACTCCTCTGATGCTTCTTCTATTATAGCAGCATCTCAGCAGGCTTTCCTGGCTCTATGTCAGGATTTACAGTACTAGTGATGCTGGATCCCTTAGCCTTGTGGACTGGGGGAAAACAAACACCTCCAGCACAAGAAGGGATGAGGCTGGTGAAGCTGAGCCTCTTCTCAGCCCACCTGCTGAGGACTTGAGTCCACCAGGAAATGGGCTGCTACTCCTTGGTGGCTCCCTCCTGCCCCAAACACATCTCTACACACCCTATGTCCCTCCCTGCCCCACACATGAAGGGCAGCCAGGAGAGCAAACCTCCTCTCCCTCTGAGATTGCCTTCCCACTTCCAGCTCTGCCTCCTCTGTGGTGGCAGATTCGTGACTTTCCCTGCATGGGAGGACCTGCATAGGAGGAAAAGGGCTGACTGCAGTGATGGGACAGGCAGCAGCATGGGATATAGATGTGGTCGTCATCTGGGCTTCCTGATGGAGAGGTGAGAAGAGAGGAGAAGGTGTCAGGAACAAGAGGTTTGGAAAACAGAGAATCCCTTGACTCCAAGCACCCCGCTACCCAGGTCCCTCTCCCCAACCTCAAGGCCTTCCAAAATTCTTCTCAGCTGTAGTCCTTCTGGAGGCTGGAGGATGTAGGTCATGACACAGTCTCCAGTAGGCTACGTGGTCCTGTTCAATGAAAGCTCACACCTTAAAAATTTTCTTTAAAGAACATGACCCACTTTCATCAGTGAAAACTTTTACTGGTGCAGAATAAGTTCTCTTCCACAAAAGAAATATCTCATTTCTTCTTGTAAACAGCTTAGCATGGCTGGTGCTGCATGGCCAGGTACAGTTCACTGACGGGAAATGATTTACCATGGGCGTATTTATACACCGGCTATAAAATATACTCAGTTTTCCAGGATGGAAAATTGCCATTTGAATGTGAAGTATATTTATGTCCTTATTCTAAATTGCCATTCAAAAGCAAAAGCAGCAGTGACAGCAGTCAATGTTTATGTCTCATACACCCACACTGACTTCCTCCAGTGAAAGGATGAAGGAGTAAATAATTTCTAATGTCTCATTTTGATTTGGACCATTTCTAGTTTATATCAAGTTATTAAAGTGCCAGAAAAAAACATAGTTTTTGACTAGTAATCTGGGATGTTTCAATAAAAATTGCCTAAGAGAGATAAGCTGAGAAACATCACAACTCAATCTTTTCCACAAATCTGATTTTATTTTTAATTAAAGAAATATTTTGCTGGAAACTTCTTGGATAATTCTACTAATCAAGAGCCTATGAAGCTGAAGCTAAAGTCAGGCTGGACATAAACCAGACTTTCTCAACAACAGCAATAATTTGGGATTGGAAGAAATTATCATGTGATGGTTTCTGTGTTACTGGGGAATTTTTTAATCAGAGTAGGGGTTTTCTAAATGGCATACTTCATTCTGGATCAGATAGAAAGTCAGAGAAGGCCTTGACATATATGGTACAGAAGTGACATTAGATCATCTGAACAGCTCCAGCCAGCCATGTAATGTACGGCACTGAGACCCTCTCCCACAGTCGATATGTTGCCTTCAGCTAAATGCCGGGGTGTGCTGTGACCCACATACTGATAGTAGAGCAACCCAGAGATAGCACAGAGCTGTTCAACACTCTCTTCTAGCTGGCAGTCCTGCCCATGGGGTAGGACTTTTGCCCCTGAGCAGTAGCTAGCCCAATTGAGGGAAACTGTCTATTTATAGAAGTAGTCACTGGAGATTTTCCTTTTACTTAAGTGTGTGAGGAGATGAAAGTCCTGGTTTCACTTTCTTGGCATCGTGTTAGTGTGCTCGCTAGGGGGCCTGTGAAGGGACCTATGTCTGGCGAGCGTTTGCCAGGGTTTGCAGCCAGAATTCATGTACCTCTGAGAGAAAAAAAAGACATCTTGTAGTCAAAGTGTGTCCTGGGGCTGAGAGAGGAGGGAGAGAAGGGAAGGAGGGAGTGGGAGAAGCTGATGTGTTTGCGGCACTTTCTCAGCCATCACTCAGAGGTTACGGCCTCTCCAGCCATTCTTCTCCTGTGAAGATTCATGGTGTGGCAGAGGTAGGTTGCTAGTGAGGATGCATCCCCTCTCTACCAACCTCTGCCAAAGCCCTCCAGGCTGTTGGGATCAGCTGCTCAGAAACTAAGCAAAAGACAGAACAAAGAGTGACAGCCACCTTCAAGTCCCTCAGTGAACAGTATCATCATTAATAACATGGTTACATGCTCGATTTCCTGAGCTCAATGGGTAATAATGAGGTATTTCTTTGCAGGTATTGCTCCCTCAAGGTTCATTTCCTGGAGCTGTCTGCCCACTGCTTGTAGAACTCTATCATGGCTTGCAATGACTCCTCCTTCCTCTTTGCAGGGTCATGGGAGTGTTGGGGTGCTTTGCAAAGAGTACATTCACAACATGTTTGTGAGGACAAAAGTGTGTTGTTTTGATTAGCATGCCCATCTCAGAGCCAGGATAAAAAGCAGGGGAGAAGCAAGGTCAAAAACATCTCTCTACCTTAGTTTGGGCATGGCACCATGCAATGGTATTGTGTCTAGTGCTTGACCACCATCCATAGAGGTGTGTGTGGGATCACAACACTCCTTTAGATGTCCAGGATACAGGAATGTCAGGATACGAGAGGGTGATGACATACTTAGATTAGAGTCAGTGGAATGGAGCAACCATAAGGCCTAAGATAGCTCCTTTTTGGGTCACTTAAACATGGCTTTTATATACTTCATCAAGGAGATGTTTTTCCCAGGTGGAAAAGCATTGTCTAGTTCTCAGACAGGAAGAAATTTGGAGAGATTTCCAGAAGTCTCTAATCAAATTCCATGTGATGAGCATAAGCTACTTCCTGAACATACTGATGATGTGGAAGAATGACATCTTTGATTTCTATGCAGAGATCTGAATCTGCCGCTGATCCTATGGGAGAAACAGAAGCATTGGTGCGATTTTTTGCAAAATAAAGCTACTTAGGACAAAATATTTTAAAAATCTGGCAGAGCTTCCATTTGTATGTATGAAACATTGATGAACTCAGAGTCCAGGGAAGAGACTTGCGTTGATTATCTCAATGCAGGGCACTAAATATTGTTTTAATCATTTGTCTCAGAACCAACTATCTCTTCTGAGAGAAAAACCTTTGCAACGTGACTTATAATTGCAAACTTCTGAAGGCAAGGTTGCCTTGGTTGTGAATTTTTTCATCTTTCTGCCTCAACTTCATATGCCATGTGGTTGTAGCATCATATTTTGTCTTTGCTTTTATTCATAGGATGGCCATAACAATAAAAATAATTTCCTTGCTGACCTTCTATCAGTGTATTCATCTTGTTTCAGAGAACAGTTGTCCTTTGTTGCCTTATAACTGCAGAAGCAAAAGAACTTAATGGTGGCATGTATTTTGAGCTGTCACTGTTCCTGTGGCAAAGATGTTTTATACACATGACACAGTGCACGGTGCAACTACACACTGTGCCTTGAAAATAATAAGTGTGTGTGATTTTGCAGCCTACAGATTCTTTTGCGATTTATGTTAGAAAGATCTCCATGAGAATTAAGGAAGATTTTGGCGTCTTTCATCTCCTTGTCCTCACCTTGATCACCTCTATAGCAGTTACTCCTTCTGTCTTTTTGCATATGAAACTTCCTAGCACTGAAGTGCTCAGCATCTCAAATGCAGGCCAGCCTTTGCTCGTGCCCACAGACTGGTGTTTGCTCTTCTTTTTCTGAGTGAGAGCTGTGGTGAAAAATTAATAGTGAAGTTGTAGGAGTCTGAAGAGCACAACTCAGTTCTTGCTATAACTGCTTGAGTCTTTCATTCACAAAACTAAGAAACTAAGATATTGGTTTCTGGTCCAGAGAGTACTTTGTCATTCCATACTGAAAGGAAAGCTTCAGCTGGAAAACTGGAAGCACATTAAGATATGTGTATATGTACACATATGTGCACACAAGCACACACAAAGGAAGACACTTGTATCTTTACCCAAATGATTAGGTACTCCTTTAGAAAATGGAACTGCACATTCAATGACAATAATATATTAATTTTACTTTAAGGGGATCCATCTCAAAGAATCTTATGGAATTCTTGTATTTTTCTATAAATTGTAGTTAAAAATTTTGTATTCAGCACTGGAAAGCTGTGGCAAGAAAGAGTTTAGCACCAAAATTCAAGAGCAACACTTTTTTTGGGTGGGACAGTTCTGGTGGAGCAGGACTGTGTGCCTCAGCATCCCTTGGGGTAGCATTGAACAACTGTCTTCCACAAAGACTGTTGAGGTTTGTAAGGGTCAGTGTTTGGCCACATAAAGCCACAGCTTTTGAGACTGTGACCCTGCATTTATAGAAAAAAAGGTGTATCCAAATCAGGACTTGACTGCTGGTCTAGCTATCTGCCCCCATGTTTAACATTTCAGTTTTCCCAATGACACTTTTGTCATTGTTCATTCAATTGTCATTGTTGTTTGCTCATGAATTTCAGGCTTAACCCTCCCAACGTGTATGCTGATGTATGCAAATGCTTCTTCGTTCAGGTAAAGTAGATGTGTATGCAGTAGTTCTTTCTTTTGAATAAAGAACAGCAGAACAGATGGCAAAGGGTCTGATTTTCACTTCATGCTGCTTTTTTACATCACATCATTGTTTTTAGTTGTTGATGTTTCATCTGTTTTGTGAATGTTTACCTAAGAGGTGAAGAAGGTCCTTGCAATTGATTCGTTTTTTAATTCGTAATTTAATCATTAAAAACAAATGAACTACAGAGAAGCTTCTACATTGGTCTATTATAAGATGCAACACCACTGGCTTCACTAGAGTTATGCTGATTTAGGTTGTACAAGAAAAAAGATAGCCAATAAATGCATTAGTGAAATCAGCTAAAACTCCATTGCAATCACTGAACCTGCAGGAGTGAGAAGTGTAATGTTCTGATTTTGTTAAAGAGAAACCCATCACTATGATGTCCAAAGAAGACCTAGTTTTCTCAGATACCTCATGTACAGAATAAAAAAATGGGTCTGTTTGTTAGACTCACTTGTGGCTTTGCAAACAGGAGGCCGGAAGCAGGGACGTGACTAGCACCCCACCAGTGTGTAGAAAGTGGAGGACAGTGGTCTCTGACTACAGTAACCTTTGGGTAGCTGGAGATAAAACCATTTATTTTGATAACTTTGTCCTTCACTATCTCAATGATGCAAAGTTTGGATTCAGACCAAGCTTCTCCTTAGCCACCAATAGTTCCTGGGACTTGATTCTGGTCAGATCTTCTTACTGGTATTAAGTGAGACAGCCAGTGCTAAACAGGAGACTGTTTAGTGCAATATTTCTGGGTTGACATCCAGTGCTTGAAATAACAGTTATGCTGTATATTCTCTTTCCTGGTGTCACATTAGAGCTGCAAGGTGAGGACAGATAATATTCAAGACCCCGCAGTTGTGATTCTGGGATGGACTTGTTTGGGAACTGATTGCTTGGATGTGGAAGTAGATAGGCTCTGGCTGAAACACCTCCTCCGAGTCTTATTCCTGAGAAGCAAGTTGATCTCCAGGTGTCATCTGTGTGTTCCTGCAGCTCTGTACCACATCTGGGCTCTGTCTGCCCACGGCTGCTGTCAGCTCAGTATCACTGGCTTCTCACAACGAGGCTTGAAGCTGGGCAGGCTGCATTCCAGTAATGGGCTGCTGAAAAATTAATCCACTCTGACAAATTAATAAAAAGAAGCTTTGGATCCTTCCCAGATCTGTGCTGAAAACACCATTTGAGCTAAGAAATGTCAGCTCTCTGGTGTTAATCACAACCAGAAAAACATGGCATGGTCATCATTAAGTAGATTGGTTTCCTGAGAGTTTTCTCATAAACTCTGTTCCAGCTTTTCCAAAGGCAAAGCCACATACACAACTTAGTGCTCATTTACTTGTGTACAGTAAGCAATTTATAATGCTCATCCTGAGCTTTGAGGTGGGGGGCAATCTTTTAAAGGCAGAAGAGTAAAAACAGAACTAAGAATCACGGGCACTAGGAAAGGGATCAGTGCTTTTGTTTAGACTGAAAGAAGTGAAGTGCTCTGAATAATAACCTTGAAATTGAGCTGGTACAGGGAAAATAATTTACCACAGAGTTACTCTCACTCTATAACTATTCAGTCAGAGTGTGTCAGGAATAAGCTTTGGCTTGAAACAGAGTGTTGGAAAGTTTTCACTGTTTTTCACACTCCCTTCTTGTGAAGGGTCGGCAAGATATACCCATAGCGTGCTTAAGACATTGCAATGCCCAATTCTTAGCTAATTTACACAACCTAAGTAAATTCACAGCGCTGAGTAGAAGGCTATGTCTGTAATACAATATCCATCTGCAGCACTGCCTCCTCATTGCTCTAGGACTCCATGTTCAAAACACAATTTATATACTCTGAGAATTGGCCTGCCCTGTGTTTGGCGTGGGGCAGACTGTGGCACCATCTAGCAAGGCCTCAGAAAGAGCTCAAAAGAAGCTAGTTGCTGTGGTCCTTTCCCTGTTGCACAATGCAATGTGCATGAGTACCTGTTGCACAATGCAATGTGCATGAGTATGCCAACCACAGATTCACAGAATTATAGAATTATTTAGGTTGGAAAAGACCTTTAAGATCATAAAGTCCAACTGTTAACCTAACACTGCCAAGTCCACCACTAAACCATGTCCCTGGCCACCACATCTATATGTCTTTTACATACCTCCAGGGATGGTGACTCAACCACTTCTCTGGGAAGCCTGTTCCAATGCCTAATAACCCTTTCAGTAAAGAAATTTTTCCCAATATCAAATCTAAACCTCCCCTGGTACAACTTGAGGATATTTCCTTTCATCCTATCACTTGCTACTTGGGAAAAGAGACCAACGTCCACCTGGCTACAAAATCCTTTCACATAAGAACAAGCACAAGGCTAGACACAACTCGCTGTTGTGAGACCAGTGTATGAGGTGACCTAAGAGATGTGGACATCTGAGATACCACTCAGAGCGTTTGAAAACAAACCACCAGTGTTGTGGGTAGGTATGCAACTACTAGGCAGTATTAGATACTGCACTGGGCTGGGTTTTACAGAAGGTCCAATGTGGTAGGTAAGCTCGGAAAATACACTGACTCAGGTTCCACTGATTAAATAAGGAAATGCATAGTTAAAGCTGTTGTTTGGTTTCAGGCAAGAGTTGGGAATCCAGGCATCTTGGAGGTGTCAGGACAAAGGTGGCCGCATGTTTGTGTTTTGGGAGAACAATAGGCACTGTGATCTTTGGATATTTCATCCAAGTGTACCTGAAGCACAGCAGAGTGTTGTGAAGGAAATGTCTAACTGTTAGTTATGATGTACCTAAGGGTGGGACCTGTCTCCCCTAAGTTAGGCCAACAATAAAACATTCAAGTGCGAGTTAGTCTTTGCTGGCTAGATCAACTTATAGCAGTCAGAACCAGAAAGATGATTCAGAGATAGGTATCATCCTGAGATAGGTATCTAAGGCAGAACAGATTAATTGTTCTCTGAGGGCTTTCTGGGCACCATCAAGATTCTCTGCTCAGTTGCCACACAGTGTCATAGAGGGATATAGGAGGCAAGTTACCTAAACCTTGATGCTGCCCACGACTATATCCTGAGGCCTGTAGCAATAAGGCTGTTGGCCATCAGGGATGATTTTGTAGCCAGGCTCTGTGAAAGGACATGTGCAGCTTTGGCTCACGTCCGTCAAAGAAGACATTAGTAGTTAAAGTATTCGCTCTCGATATGGGAACATTTTTCTGGTTGACACTTGCCTTCGTTGTGAGTCTATCCACACAGAAGGGAGATCCTGGGTACTGTAGGATACCCTAACGCACGTGTCTCTACGTCTTCTCCATGTAAGTTCTTCTGTCCATATATCCACGCTCATTCTCTCATAGCTTTGATAATCAGATACCCCCACCCCACATCCTAGGTTCATATCCTAAACTAGTGGGCTGTAATATTCTCTCTTCTTATGAATCTGTGTTCGTAAAATGAGCATTCAGCACAGCATAAACAGTGGCACAACGTAGCTGACACAAGAACATGATTAGTACCAGCTATCAGGGGACACTCATGACTGTTCTTATTCTTGTAACCCAGTACTTTGTCACCTTTGGCCTGTGGGACCTGTAGAGTGTTTCCCATGTGCTTCATGGTGGCACCACGAATAAGTAGGGAAATGCATCTCTTGGACCTATGTGCTTCAGAGGTTTCGAAGTCTGGTTTGCCCCTGATCCAAGTACTGGAAGGCAATGTAATGTCTCAATGGTTTTGCTTAAGGCCAGTGAGGAAAATTTGGGGATCTGGAGAACTTTGGGTGGAGGTGGTTCAGCGACGGCTCTGGTGGATCCTGAGGACTGCAGCAGAGTTAAATGTTCAGGGCAGGAACCTACTTATCTCTGCATCTCTAGAACCCCTTTACACCACATTTTGTGGCCTGTTACCCCAGAATCCAGTGCCTTTGACAAATGTTGCATGTGCATTAATATTTTAGCAACAGTTGTTGCACTGAATCATCATGCTGGTGTGGCAATGTGGAGATTCTGCATAAGTGACATAATTAATTTTAAGCAAATGAAGCTACATTACCAATTAGATTTGTTTTTCTCTGTACCTAATCTTGCCTGGGCTTTTGGAACAAGATTTTGCCATTTAGTTCTAAGGACAGCTTAACCCTGCCACCGAGGTTCAGACAATATTATCTTCACAAGACTTAGACTGGGTTCATCTTTTATGCATTTGATTTTAAAAAATGATACTTTTAATTAAAAAAAATGAAGAAAAGCTGCAAAAAATGCAGTAAAACCAAAATAAAGAATTAAAGCATAAGTATCTGGATGAGAAAACACAGCTTGTGTGTTTGTGCTGAGCAGCAGTTTAAGGTTAGACATCTGCCTAGTAATAGACTGCGTCTGGACGCAAAATGCCAGCTTTCACCATTAAGCCTCAAGAAATGCAAAGAGCCAAAGCATAAATTTTTTAAGGTCTAGTATAAATCATGCATTTTATTTCCAGGTGCTTTTAGTCCTGAAAACAGATCTTCCCTCTCCTTTGGAAACAAACAAAACAAGACAAAACAAAACCCCAGAACATTCCTGTGGAGATTAAAACAATCACAGTCTCTTATGAAAAAAAAAACAACGAAAAACCCATGGGAAAAACTTACTACTCCTGACGCGCTCTGGCACTGGAAACTCGTAGCTCATTTTGTCTAGTAGACAGAAAATATTTCACCTTTGGAGGCTTCTTGTCTCTCAGTTTTAGACTCTTTTGAGTTACCTGTGAGCAAACAGCCTTGTTCCTTATCCCAAAACAACAGGAATGCACTGCAATCTATGGTGTAAAATGAGTTTTTTGCAGGCAGATCCTTTCTTTGTGGCAAACAGGGAGGTGAATAGCCTTTTCCTGGCTTCCCAGCAGCACCAACTGCCCCCCACTAACAGCACACAAGGAGCTCCTGATCTGTCGTCTTGTATTCTTAGTTTGTCATTAGCATCCACCTATACTAGTAAATAAAATGGGTGAGGAGGTACCTTTGGCTCTGAGGCCAATTTGTGGAATTTAGGCTTGTATTAATCCCTCTAATCCCCAAACCATAATGCCTGCATCCAAATTGCCTACTGGGCCCTGTGCTAACCTGTGAGTTGTGCCCATGCACTGCAAGTTGGTCTAGGTCTGACCAGTGCCGAGCAGGATGCAAATAATGTAACACTGTGGATGGTTGCGTGACACTTTTTGGGCCTGTGTCCCCGTCTCATTTAGTTTACTCATGTGGGCATAGACAATGAGTCCTGATGGTCCAGAGTCAAGGAGAAAGCAGGAGAATTGCTCTTGGTGTTCATATATAATTTCAGGACTAATTCTTATTACTGAGTAGTCACTAAGCAGAGAGGCGGACCCAGGACCCCCTTCCCATGGAAGGACTTGCATGTCAGCCTAAGGCAGCAGCCACATGGCTGACGCTCCATCCTTGGGCTTCTTCAGTGACGTGGCAAACCGAGTGCGACTCGGATAATCTTTTTTACCACCAGACCGTAGGGGGAGGAAATCACAACCAAACGGGAATGGATGGGGAGAAATTCTTACATCTTGATTTCTCCAGCCCCTTACAGTGAAAGGAAGAAAAAAGGTGGTATGATGTAGAGCCATCTGCAGAATGAGCAGACATGGAGGAGAACTGCAGAAGAACCCCCAGATGAGGTTCAACTTAATCCCCAAAGGGTAAAGCTCCTACAGCTTGGGGCATTAGGAATACATTTAGCTGTGAAAGTGTTCAAATGAGTTAATTGTGGCTAAGCCGCTTATTTAGGATTCCAAATCTTTTCACTATAAAGCAGATCAAGTTAATCCAAATCATTTTCTCAAATTCATTTTTATTCAGATTATCAAACTTTAGGCCACATTAACCATTCTCTAGCACATATGTGCAGGCTAGATGGCAGCTCTGCCCTTGTTAAATCTTTTAAGCGTCTGGACTGAGGGATAAAGCAGTGTTTGGATTAACTGGACATTTATCTCTCTCTCCTTTCACACTACCTCTTTTTTGGGGTTGATTTTGTGTCCAGTTATGAGGATGCCCTGGCATCACGTCTTTTGGAGATGTTTTTGGCAGAATGGGGACAAATCACCTCCACTTAAAGGAACCGTGAATCACAGAAATTCATCACCTACTTCAAGCTTCATTGTTACAGCGCAAATCCTGCAAGGCACATAACCCTGTTGAGCTGAGAACGGACACTCAAACCCAGACTATTTTAGTTGTGATTCTAGATGATCGTCTTCTGGAAAAGACAACATTTGCAAGAGCACGACCTTGTGACAATATGTCTCGCATAGTTGGAAGAGCTATCTCATTTCTTGTTTTTTGAGATAAAACTCGTATTGATTAGAAGTACTGGTCTGGCTTCTTTTGACACTCAAATCCTGTAGACTAGGGGACAAGGACTAAAAATTTCCTCACTAGCTAATACGCCTTGACCGATTTATTTAAAAGCAAATGTTCAGACATGTTAAATAATGCAATGTGCTTTTCCAAAGCTCCTCCTTGTAGGGCCTGCATGAAGTCGTAATACATATTAAAATAAATGGACAAGGATTTCTAAGTTTGTTTTAAACTGAATTAAGTGATTGCCAATAAATTAACAATTGTTGTTGTTAGTGCTGGTTTTGGAACTGAATTATTCCTAGACGCCAAACAAAATGAATCGCAAACATGCATCTCCTGAAATAAGCATCTGCAAAATGTCTACATGAGCATTCACTTGACTATCTGCATAACACAGGGTGTAGAATTACTCTGAATTATTCCTGTCTTGAGTCTTCAGGCCCTGACTGAGCCAAAGCAGGGGAGGAGAAGAAGAACAGAGGAATATTTGCAATGGCGTGGATGAGAATACAGAGAGGAAAACTTGAACAGTGGAGAGAGATGAAAGGTGAGGCTCCAGATCAGCATCTGAAGGTCAGTCTCCATATGTTTGTTTAAGGTCTAAGGTGCATCAATTGACGTGAAAAACAGTGAGGAAAATATTTCTGTCTGTGGCCATCAGTCACATTGTTCAGGCAACCGTCTCTTCCCATCTTTGACTTACTGCTATGGAGCCGATTCCGTTTCCATGAGCCATCAAATGGAAGCAGTAAATCTGAATTTTTTCTGGGATCAGTTGACAACCACATGCTGGAAGAGGGAAATCCTCTAAATTTCCCTTTCACTAAAGTTGCATAGTCCAGATAACTAGAATTTAAAATTAAGGATGGCACTACACCAGAGACTTCAGAGTAGGATCTGTGTTTCTCAAAAAAATGGGAGCGTTTGGAGGCAGGCTGAGCCAGAGATGTAAGACGTGAACATATCAGGAAAAATATTCTGGATGCCTGCTTTGGAAAAATGTTCCTCAGTACTGCAAATTGCCAGACTGGACAAATCCTTTGTGTTTCCCAGGATGTCCCTGCAAACATATCTCAAAAATGCCCTGTCGGAATTTTCTCGGGAGTTTCCCTCCTGCACTGTTCCTCCCTGGAGATCTTTACAAACAGCTGGGAATGGAGGAGAACTTTTCGTGTTGTAGATACCAGTCTGAGACCCCAAGGTCAAACCATTAAGGTAAATCATCAAGCAGCAAACCTCTCCTCTTCATCACTCATCTGCCTCAATTATGCTTGATCTTTAGTTGAAAACCATGAATGAAAAATGGAGACTTTTTCTTTTAAAAAAAAGGAGGCTGAAAACAGACATTTTTGCAGAGGTAGAAATTAGAGAGGTCGGTCGATATGTTCTTCTGACAATTTCTCAGAAAATAATTGGAGATAGTTTCCTTATCCTCACAGTGTGTAGGTGGTCCGAATGAGATCCATCTGCTAATTGTGCCAGACTGGTATCCTGATTAGTTTTCTCCCTGCCTGGGCAAAGAAGGGGTCTGGCAGCTATGGGCATGTCTGGCACAATAGTCCTGGGTCCTCAGTTTATCCCACTGCTGTGTGGTCCGAATAGGACCCTGTAGTGGGAGACAATTTCCACCCAGTGACACCAGCAACCTAAATAGCCAAGGCAAGTAGGAGAACTGGGGGACTATTATTCCTGTCCTATAGATAGGGAAGGGAGACCCACAAGATGAATACAAAGGATCCAAACGACTGGGAGGACTCAGAAAGCTGGAGACCCACATTCCCACCTGAAAACCCAGACCTGATTCCCCACTGGCCTGTGTGGAAATTCATCGCCTAGGTGTTATAGAAGATAATGTGTGAAATGCGCCCTGACCTGAGCTAGCCTACAGAATCCTGGCTCAGTGCCCTAATTACAGATAAATTACAAACTTATTGCCACAGATACCCAGACACGGGCATGCTGATATGCAAGTGCATATCAGCTTAAACCTTTCACCCCTGCTTGGCTTCGGCCTCTTATAATGCTAAACCTCCTCAAGGTCCTTGCTTACAAGCAGGTCCTTCTTTCCCTGCAAGAAACTTCTGTTTAGTGTTTTGTCCTCTGTCCTGCAGTGCTAATTCTGTTTAATTTCAAAAGCTAGCTAAGAAATGTCTCCCTGATCTCCTGTTTATGCCTATGACAATTTATGAAGTTATGCTTCAAACATTTCAGATCACAGTTGGGCTGCAAGGCATTGCACAAAATAGGAGCTTTTTGCTTGCTGAGTCCACAGGATGTTCCCTTGCTTTTGGGGTTATTTGTGATGTTTGGTGTGCCCCTCGTTTGGTTTATGCTGATGGGCAAATATCCTGGTTCTTTTATTTTGATGTGTATAGTTTCCTGGACCCACCCCATATTTTAACTCCATAGTAAGAGAGTGGGTGGAAGCAGAGAAACTGATAAAATCTCCCTTTGCTGCTGTTGCATTTCTGAGATGTTTTTTTCAGTTCTTCAGCTTAAGCTTTTTTGTGTTGGTTTTTTTTTTTTTTTTTAATATTGTAGTCAGGAATCCAAGTTTAGTGCCACACCATCTGATACTGAAGGAGCCCTGGCTGGGGTCTGCTTTGGTTAGAGACAGGAGGGTGGCTCAGTGGAGGTTTCACTGAAGTTCATGGGTATGTCCAGTGTGCTGGGAACATTCATCTATAGGGACACACTGGAATGGTAGGGAACTCACAAGTATGTGTGAAAATTATCTGTCTTCAGGTTTGTTTTGGGATTTGGAGAATTCTTCCATGAGAGCTGGAGAGCCTGCACTGGGATGGCTGCAGAGGATTTGTCCCTCCCTGTGCTGAATCCCTTTTGCACAGGCATCTTGGCCACTCATCCGACAGTGCCTGAACGTCCCTGGCATAAAAAAATCCTGGCTTTTAGGGTAAAACAGCAGCAAATTCAGCTTGCTTTGAATACAAGGCTGTGATGGTACAGAGGCAGCTTGGCTGTGCAGGAGGACTGGGCAGACAGCATGGGGCAGCAGACTTGTCAGCTGGTCTCGTCAGCTGGCCTCGGTCACATCGCTTTGGCATCGGTTCCTCCAAGCAAACTGCAGGGCGGGTGCCAAAATACATAGAGTTTCTTGAGTTTGCCCTCAAATGTAGATGTACCACATGCTTGCAAACATCTGCCTTGGATGCGGGCAACATACATCCCCCAAATCTTGCACTGCCCACCCAAGCTCAGAGGGTCATATTCAAAAGTCCTTGTCGCATCGGAGGAAGGAGGACAGTGCATGAAAGCTGTCTCCAGACCTGGTGGCCTTTCCACAGGTTCCTTTTTCAGAGCGGGTGAGGTTCACAGAGCTCTTCTAGGGGGATGTAGAAAGGCGGGGGAGGCAAGCGAGGCTGAATATGGGTCTGTGTAATCCTAAACACGTGCACTGATTCTTCTAGTTATTCACTGGAGAGCAGAAATGTCGTGCTCCTTGTGAGCTGGGGCAGGAGGGGCCCCACATCTGAGCTGGAAGCAGAGCCAGGGACCATAATGGAGTCCAGAAGATGAATTTCCGGGAATCAAAGGCACGCATGTTTATTTACAGTACAGTCAGCAGTGGGGAAGCTGCCCCAACAAGCTCATAAACATATTTACAGGGATTTCACAGCAAGGTTTGTAAGAAACAATAAAGCAATCACTCAGCACCTCCACTTAGGAGCTCTTTATAGCATGGAGTCTTACCCAGAATCACTAGACACTGGCTGAGTCACTCTTTAAAAGGCCTCCAACTCAGCCTGCTTCGTTGAGGTTTATTGTTTTTCTCTCCTAGAAGTTTTCCTAAGTCCCTCCGCTCCGGTAAGGAGCTGATCTGTTTTTTAACCCACTCGAGGCCAAGCTAACTCAGCTGCCCTTCCTTCTCCAAGGAGTGGACAAGTACAAGCATCTTTGATATCCCACATTTTCGCAGGTGCGTGGGCACCATGTTCAGCCTGGGTGCCAGTGCTCCTGTAACCAGCTGCTTTCCAAGCACCAGCACCCACCAAGGAAAGCTGAGAAAACCGCAGCTGTCCTCCCAAAGCCTATAAATTCAAGGGCCTCGGTGTTATCATTAGTGCTTTACTAAACATGTTATACCCCCACCTCTGGGCCCAACAAAGGAGCCAGGTTTGACTCTTCTAGTCAGGTTTTCCAGTTCAGGGGAAGCTTCCTCTCTCCATTAATCATTTTTCTGTCTCTGGGAACAGCTCGTGAGGGGGAGGCCATGCCAGATGCAGCCACAGCGAAGGAAGCAGACAGCAGAGCCGCGTCTGCTGTGGTGGGAGGACCTGGTGAGAGGTCGGAGCGTGGATGGTGCTTACAGCCCCCCAGGCCTGACACTGAGTGTGTGCCAGGTAGATGATGCTCCTTCTTTCCATGAGCACAGGCTGCTAGTGAGGCAGCATGACTAAGTGGTGTGGCTCCACGTCTAACTTGTAGACTCTTTGAAGTCTCTTCTAATGCTCCCACCCTTCCCGGACCCTGTATGGGAAACCTTGTCACCTACACTAGGTCTTACGGAACCTGAAGAGATCCCCAGGCCTGAGGAGAAGAGTGGCTGCAGGAGGAGAGAAGAGACAGTAGCCTTGCCTCTTCACAGATGTAGGTCTGTTTGAAAATTTTCAAGTAATCACAGCTTTGTAAATCTGCAAGGAAATTACAGAGCTGCCCCCAGTGCAGGAGCGGTAGTTGTCAGCCTGTATTTTCCTGGTGCTCTTCAAAGAGAGCAACTGACAGTGTCCTTCGAAGCACTGAGAAAAACCTCCAGGACTTGTCATCGTGGTTACAAATAGGGCCAGGAGGAGTGGATTAAAGCAACACAGTAGTGTGAGGTAAGGGAAGAAAAAGATCCAAGGGGGAGAACCACCTTTCTCCTTCATCCATCCCTGAGCCATCAAAACACGTACTGTGCCGTCCCTTCGGCTTGGCCAGCACCCTCTGCTAGAGCATGTAATCTGGTGCACAGTTCTACTCCCTCCATTAGGGCACATGAGTTAAAAAACGACAGTGGTATTTTTAGCAAAGAGGACAAATGTATATGGGAAGGGTCATGACACGAGTTGGCCTGTGAAACAGCAGCTGTTTCTCAAGACGTCGTGCAGGAGGGGTGCTGGTTTGGAGGAGGAACGCTGCCAGGTTCTGGCATGGATGAAAACCCTGGGGAAGGAGTAGTCTCTCTGCTGTCTTTGAGGACAAGTGTTCAGGATAAAAACAAACTGAAAGGTTTAAGTGGTCCCCAGTAAAAGGCAAGCTGGGCCCCCTGCACTGGGGATATCCTCCTTTACTGATACAATTCAGTCCACCATTTTATTTCATTTCTGTTCTAACGCATCCAGCTAGTAGTATGACCTTCCTAAACCTTTAAAAATGATCTGCGAAGGGGAAAAAAGTATTTTGGCCAAGCTTGTGATTCTGACTGCAGGTTGGGGAATTGTTGGGGTTATTGGGTGAGTTCCCTGTTTCCCATGCTGGATGTTGCTGCTCTGCTCTTTTTGGAGAAAAACATGATGGTGGCAATGCTTGCACATAAGGCAGGGAGCAAGGCAGAGAATGAGAGTTTAAGTCAGCATGGAGGCTCCGGTGGTCTCTTAGACAAGATCAGTCCTGGCTTTCTAAGTCACGGCCCTGCTAGGGTTTTGGGTTCATGCTCCGGGGAGCCTCCTGCAGCATCCATGTTTCTCTGCAGAGTCAGCATATGCCGTACTTGAGTCTAAACATGAGCAATCCCATCAGCAGTAAGGCCGATGGACAAGTCAGGGACTGTGGGTAGGCTGGAGCTCTTCTGCATACAGAGGCCACCCAACATGACAATATCAATATATCTACTGTCTTGTTAACCTTGGTGACACGTTGCTTCCAGTCACCTTGAGGTCACTTATAACCCACCCTCAAGCTGCTGATCCACAGCCTGTGTAGTTTTAAAGCAACTTGGTAGCAGGCTGTGGATGGAAGCATCTGGAGTTCTCTGACTCTCTAGCTGTGCAACTGCAGACCCCTGCAGGCCTGATGCCACTGTACAAAGCTACCAAAGATTATATGAATTGAACAGTAACATTTAGACTCTTTTAAGACGCGCCTTATAACAGGCCACCGGACCACCTGTCTGGGACGGCCAGTGCAGCAGCAAGCTTTAGTTTCCAAACACAACTCGTGACTCTTGCGCATCATGTGC
This sequence comes from Steatornis caripensis, assembly GCA_013398225.1. Classification (NCBI taxonomy): domain Eukaryota; kingdom Metazoa; phylum Chordata; class Aves; order Caprimulgiformes; family Steatornithidae; genus Steatornis; species Steatornis caripensis. The sequence goes on along the minus strand of VZSC01012862.1, from coordinate 3,782 downwards.
AAAATCCTTGAAGGCTTTTTCATGCTGCGTTTTGTGGCTGTTATTCTAGTTTCTAGCTAACAGTTCTTAGATGACAACTAACATGCATGCAGTCATTTATGGAAAAGTTTGGAGAATGCAAAAAAAATTGCACTACTTTGAAGGTCCCTTTCTATTTTTGCTTCAGGGTTTGAAGATATCTGTGGGTGTGGGTGCCTGTGTATGTGGTTCACAATTTCTAAATATCTAAGTAATCTGAACAAACTCATAGTACATCACTAGTAAAATACTACTGGATCCAGATCTCTTGTCCCTGCTCATTGCAGGGTTATTGGACTAGATGACCTTTAAAGGTCCCTTCCAACCCAAGCTATTTTATGATTCTGTGAATTCAGATGCCCTTAAATCTAAATGTGCCAGGAGTTCTAAGATAGATATTAGTTACAAACAACTGAATGCATGCTCTTCAGGAAGGGAATTTCCTATTAAATCCTCCTTAAGCTCTCTGAAAGATGAGCAGTACTAAGAAATGGTACAATCATGTTTGGAAGAATGTCCTGAAATCCATTTCGTTTTTTTAAAACATTGCCTTTATTTTGAATTATTACTGGTGTGTTTGATTTGGGGGATTTGGTTGCATTTGCCTGCATGATTTTTCATGAGTTGAGTGCCAGTGGAATGAGGGGTAAAAAAACCAACACCAAATATGAAATGCTTCTGTGTTACTGATGTGAAGTGTACCAGAGAGTACTAGCTTCAAAGCTGCTCAAAAGGAAACAACTTGGGTAATTTCTATTCCATTATGAAATTTAAAGCATTGCATTTTCAGCTCAGAAGGGACTGAAAAACATAAAAGGAAATGATGAGAAAAATGTCTTGCCAGCTGCTCCACCCTCTGCTGAAGATCCAGTTCAGTTCTGAAAGAGGAAACATCTTCTAATGAATGTCTCCAGTCAAGAATTTCCTTGGAGGCTGCCTGTATCTCCTTCACTGTTTTAGAGCTGCTAAGAAGACAGTTCTGTAGATACTGTTGAACTGGAGGTTCACATCTTGCAATCATTTTTGAAAAGTCCATTTTCTCACTCTGAGAACGCTTGCAAATATTTTAGCAGCAAGAAGACATTTGGCCAAGCACCCAAAACCACATGGCTGCATAGAGGCTGTGACCTCTCAGGTAGCAGCTCATTCACTTCAGGGTTGTATGAACTGTGATTTAAATGAAAAAAATAACAACTTGCTTCCCGAGGTCTGCTGAGGCACCAATACGTCCTCTCTCCTCCCTTGGAATGAGAGCGTGAGCCAGACAAAGGTGATAAAATACTGTCCCTCCCTGTGTGGCTCTTCTGCAGAGGAAAAGAGTAATTGTTGCCTAAATTCAGTTTAATCTGCACTCTGTCCCTCAGTCCCAGGCTTTTCCCTGTAACAGCCAACCGTAAAACCCTAAAGAGCAGGGAAATAAGTTATTTTTGGCTTTTGAATTACATAATCTTTTAGGTGAGGTGTTTAGCAGATGATGGTGGAGCTGGCTGTGTAGCTCATTGCCGCTACGGAGCTGAACGTGTTGAGGTCTGGAGAGGAGCGGTGCTAATGGGCTGTAGCACATAGGAAGTGAGCAGGGTGAGTGACAAGGTCTGGATCTGGAGTTTGACGATTCCCTCAGGTGTCTGAAAGATCCAGTGTTTCTGCCTGAGCTGTTAAAGGGTCTATTGCAAAAGACAGACTGCATGATGGATAAAACCATCTGTTTTTTGCTCTTGCCACAACAAATGCAATATTAAGAAGTCACAGGGATTCCAGTTGGGTCCAAAACACCCTATTTGCTAATGTATACCACATGCAGTAGCTGTATCTAGATGGTCTCCTCTGGCAGCCTGTTGGTGGCTTTGGGGACATACCAGGCAAGGAGGACCGTAATGTGCTCCACCAGTGTGTGACAGCCTACCAAATAGGACCAGTATGCTCTACAAGCCCTGGAGAAGGGATGGGTTGTGTGGCCCTGTGTAAATTCACTAAACTCTTTGGATAATGTAATTCATGGCTGGAGCTGTTTTGCTTATTTCCATCACAAAAGGCAGTCCATGGTACACTGGCCAAGACCAAGGAAACGAGGTACCGCCCGGGAAATATATTTCCATGTTTGACTATCAGGGCTAGAAAGATGTGAAAGGGCATTCTCCCTGTTTCCTAGCCTACCATGTCAGACTTATCACTAGTGACTTTGTTTTGCCTACTTTATTTCAAAAAATAAAGGAAAAAGAGGAAATTAGCCCAAGGCCTCCGACTTTTTGGCTGTAGGAAGCAGCGCATCTGTGAGCGTGGCTTTGACTGTGCACCAGCGTGGTTGCTTCCACTTGCCGCTGACCTCGGCTGGTCCCCGTTGGTGGCACCACCAGGGCCTGTGTGACACCCAAGAGCTTTTCCGCATTTTGTGTTCACATGCCTGCTGTAACAGCACTTTCTGCTTCTGAGTTGGCATCTTCACCATCCTTCTCCAGTGGTTCCCCGGCAGTCATGTCCAAATAGAAAATCCTCCAGTGCTGCCGCTCATGGAAATGTGCTGTGCCCCGTGTAATAGATGGCTCCTGACCAGCTTGTGGAATAACATCTGTTTGAGAGAAAAACCTACTCTCACATGCATAAATGCGGATTATCCGCAGCCCAGGGGGAATAAAAAGCTGTTGCTCTGTGCTGTGTGTCATGACGATGCCCCCCAGAAGCCATCCTGGACACCCGGAGGTCCAAAGCGTGAAAACCACCAGTGCAGTGAAATGATGCCAAGAAGATTAGAAAATATTAGAAGCTATAAAAGTCCAGTGCTTAAAGGCAGACACTGCGACACATAGGCAGGGTCTAAATGAATGTGATTGCACAGTAAAAGGTATTGAGCATCCAAAGTGGTCATGAAAGGTGAGGATACAAAACTGATGTGCAGATTCGGACTCATATACCTACTTGATTGTGATCTTATGTGCTAAACCACGGCTTCTATTACAAGAGAATTATTGTCCCTCTACTTAATGCATGTTAATCAACATAGCAAATTACTCAGTTCCCCCAGGTCTTATTAAAGAGCTAACAGCAATTTTCATCAAGTTACCAGATTGCAAAGGCTGCAACTTTGACAGAACGTGCGAGAAACCATTTCCTAGCTTATACAGAATAATGTCTATGATTTTAACTGTTAAATTATATCTGCTGAATTAGGTTGTTTAGTTCAGTAGTTTAACAATAAAGAAATTCCTTCGTTTGGTGACCCAGGCTGGGCACTGAGAAGTAGGTAAGATGAGAAATGTGTGAACTCTAGTTAAAAGTGAGCATCTTCCAGCCTGTCCTGGGCTTTTCACTAACCTACTGATTAAAGCAAGCCAGTCATTCATGGTGGGTTTTAGATTCAGCAAGAATTACTAACTACACTTCTAAAGCAATGCATTCAAACATATATCTTTAGGGACAGCTAATGTCACCGGGAGCTCTCATTTTCCTGGAAAACAGGATTTTCCCACTCTACCTTTTTCTCTGCCCAGCTGGTTTGAATTAAAGCCAACTCTTCAAGGGCCCATTTTTCTCTCACTTGCACCAGTGTAAATCAAAAGCTAACCCTGTTAATGTCACTGGTGTAAAATTGGAGGAAATGAGAGAAGAATTAGACTGGGGAAAATCTAATTTGCTTTTTGCTCTGTATCTTTCCAAGTTGCAATCTTGATTAAAAATACTCACCAACGTATACAAATGGGAAACCAACACAGCACAGCACCTGTCTGGGAGAGGAAAATTCATGATTTTTTCCCTGAGCTCCCAGTCTT
>VZSC01012861.1:366972-397083 GCA_013398225.1 Steatornis caripensis | reverse complement strand
TGTCAGAGAGTAGGGGCACTTCCCTGAGCTGCGGAACTGCAAACGGGCTGCAGAGGCCTCCCCGTGCGCCAACTCCCACATGAACTGACGCATCACGCCCTGAACAATGCGCCACGCCCTGGTCACTAGCGCTCCCTAGGGCCATTTAAATCTCCCGCGGTTGCTCTGGCAATGCTGAAGCCTTGTCAGCACCGCGTCAGCCTCGCTCGCGAGAGCTGCCAGCTCCTGGCGGGCCTCTCTCCTCTGCCTCCAGTTTCCCTGACTCCGGGAACCCGCCTGCCACCTCGGTCTAGCGCGGAGCCAGCGAACTTCGTGCTAGCACCGCGGTGTGCCTCGCCGAAAATGAGCCATAATCAAATAATGCTTGATTACCTGACCCTGTGAACACCTGGCTGCACAATGGTCTCCTACATAACAAATGTGTAATCCAACATCTGTATGCCATGAATTAAATAGACCTGCAGCTGGTCAACTATCTGCAGGATGGTCATGGAAGTGCCTACCTGTTCAGTTAAATATTTGCTTCTCTCAAACTCTACATTTGTGATGGGTTTTTGTATGTGTACCTTTTAGTGTGTGCTCTGTTTAATCTTTTTTGGTGATGATACGGGCTTTCTATCAAAGTATTACTGAAATCTTGAAATGAGAATGAAGGAAGAGGAGGAACTTAGAGTCAAATCTTGAAGGTGGATCTTGTGATCCACAAATACTAAATGCAGCTGATCTTTTGTGTAAGTATTACAACCGGATTTATAGACACATTTTGAGTTGGAAAGTTAATGAAATACTGCAGAAAATTTGGACTCTGTTCATGGCAATTAAGTATTACATTTGGCATTCTTTGTGTGTAAGTGTAATTTCTTTATATCCCACAAAGTTTCTAACAGTAATGGAATATTGTAGGGCATGTTGCAATGTTTTCTTCAAAGGATGTGAATACCCATTTTAAATACATGCAGCCTGCATCATTGGCAATACAATCAAATTGGATAGGACCACCAAATAGCTATGCCTGCAAGTCCTCAAAATCAATTTGAACACCCATGAACTGGGAGTTAACAATGACATTAATTTTACAGTTTGGTTCCATTCTAGTATATAATCTCAAAATAGTAACTGCTTGGGATTTATGTTGCCCTTGTTTGTGGGCAATATACTTTGGAGTCTAAACAAATTGTCAGTGTACATTTAAAATAAGTTAGAAGAAAGATCCAACAGAGAACATCTGTAGCATTACAGTTAAAGGAAACAACTCTTCTTTCTCTGGTATTTCCACAGGGAGAGGGTTCTTGTTGTCCTAATTTTCCCACGCTTTGTAATTAATCTCTTCCTGGGTCAGCACTGCTCCCTTATCAGTCAGTTATTCTGAATTTCACAACATTTTAATTGCCTTATCTGTCTTGACAAGTCTTCCCTCTACGCCTAGCATGCATTTAGGTTTTAAGAGTTTAGGCTGTTTCGACTCCCACTAATATGATTTTAATATTTACACACTGTGCTGTAAGCATTGCAAACATAAGTCTTCAGACTTTCTTTTGAATAAACTCTGACTTATTTTTGGGTGCATGCAATATAACTTCAGGGCATCTGAGGTTTATTCTTAGTATCAATGGCTTTTGTTGACTCTTTACATAGATTTTCCTGCATTTAAATTTTCTGCATTTCTTAATTCTGCAATTTCCTTAGGGAAATGTATTCATTTTACATTCTTTCAAGCTTGTTAATATACTAACACAGCACTGACCTGCATTTTTTATCTTCATTTTTTGACAGATCTACATTTTACATTTGGGGGGCAGGGAGAAATCTGGTTTAGATCATATTGCCATTCTGAAATCAAACATCTAGGACACATGGATGTTAATCTAAATAACTTGAAAGAAATCTGAGGCTTGTGGATGCTAATCTTATGTGGGCAATGTAGACTTTTCAAACTGTCATTCATGAACTAGCAGACAGATGCTGATAAAGCAGCCTATCTGATCCAGCCTCCAAGTCAAGTCTCCAGCTAAGTGAAAATTTACTGAGTGAAAATTTTCAGTCTTGTGTTTCTGACCCTATATGGAAGGACCAAGGGCCAAATCTGTACTGTCTTGCTTGTTGTACAATTTCCTTAGTAATTGGATCCCTAAAGACTCAGATAGAAATAAGTGTCATCTGCCCATTTCTCCTGTGTATGCCAAAAACTGGCAAAACCAGTGGTGGAGGCAGTGAATGGCAACTTAGGTCTCCTGCTTGCTTCCTCTCATTTGGACCACAGCTAAGTGGTCCAAGCTTATGCTGATCGGTCTCTTCGTCTCATGCATCTTTGGGAGAATATAGTGTAACATACCCTTCTAATGATTGTGTGATACATATGTAGGAGAGTTTGGGGAAGAGGGTTTTTTGTTTAACTGGCGTTTGTGTGCCAATTCTCCTGGCTGAGATTCTGGATCTCCCTTTATTGGAATATGATCTTCCTTTTTATAGAAACTTCAAGGCATTGTGCCTTCTGTTCTTGAGAACAGGAACTTGACACTTTTCTTAGGTCAAACCTGTGTTAGATTTTTACTAGGATAATTTTAGGTTAGGCTTTTGATTACATAATTGTGTACTGGCAGAAGGCCTAGTACAGCTGTACCTACAGGAGCTGAAAAAAGCTTTCTATGATAACTTTTGTTTACTTGTGGCACTGGTTAAAACAACTTTGAAGGAAACACTTTGCCAGGAGAAAGGGTATCTGCACTTCAGGATCTAAAGCTATACTTGTAGATATCTTCTGCTGTGGAGCAGGATTCTCCAGTCTAGTATCTGGAGTCGAGAAGACGTGAAGTACAAGCAGGTGCATCAAAAGCTAGAACACTGCTGCAAGCAGTGTGAGTACATCAAAGATGAATTCGCTTCATTAAATCTGCAGTGACTCAGTGACTGTTTAAAAGCTGCAGACTGAGATAATCCACTTATTGCTAGCTCTGTCGGCGATATATCAGCATATTTATGGTGATAAGAACCCAGATAACTTTCAGACTCTATCTCATGCAGCTAGGCAAAACTTGATTTTTACAAATACTACCACTAACTGTTACAACTTCTTAAATTTTGTTTTCCCTGGTTTGATCGACATTATAATTTGATCACGTTTTCAAATTTTGACACTTTTGGAGTTACATGGAAATTTGAAAACAAGCTTGTTTGTTAGTAAACTTGTCTTACAAAAGCTGATTGTAAAATATTTGAGTCTTTTTTATGTTGTGTGATTTAGTATTGAGAACCTATAGCTCAGACTGACCTTCTGCAACTTTTAATAAAGCCAGTGAAAGGCCTTGAAAGTAAGGAAGCTGTTGAAAAGCAAAGTGGTTTATTACAAAAACAGTTGTGACCAGTAAGCTGAAAAGGTCAAGCTGACAAAAATCTGGACTCAGAAAAGCTTCTACAATGTAAGAAGGCATTATCAGGAGGAAAACAAAAATCCAATGGAAGTATTCTTGGGAAAAATGTAGTTCAGTTGGTGAAGAAAACAATGTAGTTGTCCTACAATGTTCTTATTTCAGAAAGCCGACTGTGGAGGGTCTTTTCTATAAAGTAGGACCTGGAAAACTGTTAATGTTTCTGAAATAAAATGTGGAGGAATGATTCAAGCAAGATGCAAAATGTAGCAATAGAAACCCACTGCAGAACTAATAACAGTAAAGACATTTACTAGCACAGAATACCATATTCTAGACTTTCCTCTAGGTGAGGCATGGCAGAAATTTGGACTCTTGGTTTCCCATCTATAAGGTAAGCATTTTGGCTAATGGGCAAAGAGGGAAATGGGAGGGAGGGGAACTTGAAAGTTATCCCTATTACATCCTTAAAGGATCTAATGGTCAAAAATGGTCCTTGTCAGATGATTCTCAAATGCTTCAGTGAAGATCTTGATACTTCTGATTAATTTTTTTGTTTTATTCATGTAAATTAGGAATTAATTCTGGAGGAATCAGTGGGATTATACAAATCGGGAAAAGGAGCTTCAGAATATGTTCTTGTAGCTTTAAGGAGATTGTAAGGAGAGCAAGAAGTCAAATGTTATAAATGGTTACTGAATTTGTATCCATTGTAGTAACTTTACAAGCAGAAGATTTGAGATTTCTGTACAAAACTTGTTTGTGAATGGGTTTTGTGGTTTTAAATTTAAGTCAATCTACTAGTTAATGTATAAAGTTAAACTCTTCCTTTTGCATTTCACTCAAAGTTCACCATAAATAACTTTCTGTTCAGCAAAACAAAGCCACATATTTCCTAATCTTTACAGGAGATAAAGTGTATTCCATTCTGTACTTCTGAAGCCATCATCCTTAAGAGTTAAATTTTCTAAAATATACCATGGAGTGTTGCTTGACTGAGGTGTAAAGCATCATGGGAATTCTCTTACGAGGGATGTATCCTGGCTAGGGGAACTGAACTACATCATATGACTGCATCAAGTTCAAAATGACACCATGCTTCAGACTTCCTGCCACAATAGTCAAAATATTCCCTTTTCTGATGGAAAATAAGTTGTCACAAATAGAAAAAGAAACTGTGTTCATGGCACCAGTATTGGTTCTTGAAGCCCTCAGTGGAAAGCTTCAGCCTTCTGTAATAATACAACTGTCAATAGACTTGCCTTTCACATTCCTTGTCTACTTTTTGTTGGGGTTTTCTGCTTGATTTAAAAATTTTGCCATTTCACATTTCTGTATAGGCTATAGGTTAAAAAATATAGTCAAATAGATTGGAAAATAATTCACCTCTTTAAGCATACAAGGATGCTTTCACTGGAACAATATCATTGCCTTACGTAAGGAAATAAATTATGTGCTCAACTGCTTAGAGTACGTGTTTAGATTTGAGATCTGAATGATTTCCCCTGTTAGTTAAGAAAATGCACCAGAAAGTCTGGAATAATAACATAAATCAGAAGAATACATGACAAACTAGGCTGTGCATCTTCCTTGGTTATTTAAACACAAAGGCTTGTTCTTGCATTTGCAGTAATGCTAACAATCCAGTCAAATATTTGAGTCAATCGTATCAAATCTCAGTGAAACAAACTGCTATTTGTGGATTGTACTCTAACTACATCTGACCTTTCCTAGTCTGGCTGTGTAATCATTCGTGTGAGCATCCGAACAGCATTTTATTGTTTCAAGCTGCCTTAGAGATAGTGACTTTTCTGCCTAGGAAACATGTTCAGGTTCCTATTCGGTTTCATTTTAAAAAATACTCTGGTGGATAAGTAGTATCATACACTTTAAATACAAAATACTGTGCTTTTACTGGATAAAAATATTAGTGCAGGCCTTTACAGTGCTGAAGTTATGCTTTTAAGTATGAGTTTGAACATGTGCTATAAACTTACATGTGCAGCTACAGTACATTTAGCCAGCAGTAGTTGTCTTTGGTGCCTTCTGTGGCTCCCTAACACAACATTTTGCTCCTCCCAAGATCAACAGGAACTGTGCTAAGGATATAATAAATTACTGTAGTTATTCTGCAACACTCAGTTTTGTGATACATCCCAATTCTAGACAAACTAGAGCTCTTGTATTTGCCAGAAATATAGCTTTTCTGAAGCACAGATCATGAAGACAACTGATGTGAACTGGCTCTACCTCAGCCTACAAGTGAAAATAAATTACACGAATTTAAAGCTATCAGCATACCTTCCCATTTTCTTCTGGCAAAGTATTTAAAATGAAAATATCTGCATTTCAAACTACGGACAAAACCTCCCTTTTTGAAGATAATCTATCCAAGTTTGTGTTATCAGTTGGAGAAAAGGGAACATAAAAGAAAAGTGAAGTATCCCTTAATTTTGAGAAAAGGTCAGCATTATTTTGTAATACTTTAGATTTTTCCTTTCTGAGGAAAGTAGTGATCCTCCCCCTAGGGGCTGACTGAGAGGTGGAATTACACCTGTCCAGTATTACAGGGACAGATGCAGTCATTCTACATTTAAAAGATTAAGTGATGCATAAGTGTTATGTACCCAAGAGTATCAGATCACCTTTCTTTAATTTTGTCATATAATTTTAAGGCCCAGGGGAGGTTCATAATCCTCACTGATCTTTTGTCCTTGTTCTGAGAGAAGCTACAAATTCTTAATACAGAGAGCAGTATAGTTTACTTTTTCTTGAGGGTCGTTGTTCATTGAATAATTAAGTCACATTAACAAGATGAATGATCCAGACCGTTAGACAAGCACAGCTTTTTTCATCACCAGCTTCCTGAAAGCCATTTAAACTAATGACTAAACTTTCAGCCAACCTTCCCTCCGCCTTATGACACTCACATAATCCCACCTGAAACTTGTTTCTGTTTCATTCCGAAAAGTAGCTAAAATTACACCGCCACAGCTGTCTTCTGTGTTTGGGGGTTTTTTTGCCTTTCAGAATGCCATGTACTTTGATGTAATATCTTAGCTTCCTTTTTACAAATCCAGTTCTCCAACAGAGCCCTGTTAAAATGGATTAAGGATGCCTTTATCTCTCTGTAATAACTAATACACTGCGCATTGAAAGCAGTATTTCAGCTTATCTTACTCCAATAGTAGAGATATATTATCCATGAAAATGTATTACCTAAGTTAAATACATGCATTCTTTTTGCCTTTCAATTAATGTATTTACATCTCTCTATGCCATCTCTTACAGACACTATATTTTTAGATCTGTTTTCAGATGGAGCAAACATACATAGCATTAAAATAACATGCAGGCGCAGGGTTGCATTCTTGCTGTATTTGATGAGAAAGTGTAGTCATGAAGTCTGTTTTCTATTTAAAACATGATTTCACACATTACTGAAATTTAAATTTAAAGAAAAATGTATCAGTTTGCATTGAATATCAAGGAATATCCAACAGTGGAGACAGCTTTTTTATCTAGCAAAAGTTTTAAACACTCCGCTTCTCAGATAATCAACCTCATGATAAGGAAACCCAAAATACTATTTGCTGGAAAATAATAATTAATTCCTACTTTGCATTGGGTCATCTCTTCTTCATTTGTAAAGGACTGAAGTTGTATAATAGAAAGGACAATGATAACTGTTCATACCTGGAGCAAAGAGAAATCAGAGCAACTGTGAATATTTTTTTTTTCCTTCCCCTCTGCCAGCCCCTTCCCACCGACTGTGCTGCCTGAAGCTCACTGTAAATTTTCTGTCTAACTAGACAGGCAATATTGCAAAAAATTATATGCTTTGGTATTCATGAATGCCTGGAACTTTCTACTGAATTTCACATTTAACAAAGATTTCATAAGATAAGAACAGCTTTCTTGTTTCCCACATATAGGTTCTCCCTTAATGGGATTTTACAGTTTAAACAGATTATCTTTGTTTATGGGAATATTTAATTAATTTTCATTCTTCCTGGTACATGTTTCTATTTCCAATATCCAGTATATTTTATCGCTTTTCTTCTTAATTCTGATTGGCTTTTCTCAGCTCTCATGCTCTAGGATGTTCTTTTTCTATCGTTTTATTCCAGTAGTACCCATAGCTAGAAGTGTTCTTTGACAGCTGCTAGGCCACGGAATAACAGCTTTAGGCAAGCTGGAATTTCAATTTCTTGATATATCGAAAACAAAATGAAGCAAACAAACAACGTGTATGGACACCTGTATCAGCAAGATCTAGACTTGAGAACTTTGAAAACCCTTTTGAACCATGACTTTTGAATGACTGACTTAGCCGCTGGAGTAGGGTTGTAGCAAAGAGGAAGATTTCACTTTTCTATTATATTTCTCTGTTTTGTTTTTTCTGAGTATGAAATGAGAAGGTTAAGCCTAGCTATTTTTCAAATAGCTTTCGGGTTTTGCTCAGTACACTGCTGTGCTTAGACGTCACTTATCGTCTGTCTGCCATCAAAGACTGAAATACAAAATGTTTAGATCACCTGTATTGTACAGGGCATGAAACAAAGCAGCTTATCATGGGATAAAAATTGCAACTTAATCCCCAGCCAAAACCCACTTGTTCTACTATTTATTTAATACGTGCCTGAGAGTAGTCTGAGGTTTTTTTTTTTTTTTTTTTTCCCTTTAGTTGGTCTAACTGACATTTGCAAAAAAGTGGGTCTGTTCCTGTACCTGTAAAAGTTGACAAGAGTTTTCTCGCTGTCACAGAAATGAGTAGATGCAAACTAAGGTGTAGGAGAAAAAAGATGTGAAATCCTTTATTATACTTGTCTGGAATGCTAGAATATTCTTTTAAATCTTATCCCCTATGAGTAATGGGAAAAGTATACTTAGAATGTAGGTGTTCTTACTGGGAGACTTTACCTTTATGGTTATTTTTTGTACTGGCTACTTGTTCCTAATAAGTTATGATTTGGATATCTAAGTAGTAAATGCCCGTGATAACCTTTGAATTGTCCAGACTTAAAGAACCAGATTTTCATTGTGATAGCTAGAGTGGCATTTTAACTTCCATCAGAAACTCAGGGCTGGAAGTAGTATGCTTCAGATTAATGATACATTTATTGATGAATTTTTCTAAATTATGGTAATTTTAAAAAATTAACTACTCGTTCATTTACTAAAGCAGCTACAATACTTTCTATTATATTAAGCTTTTTTAATGTTAGTAGCACAGGTGATATGTTTTAGAGCTAAGTGAAGCTGGTTGAAGGTTACTATTTGCAGGTATGAATTCAAAATTCAAATAGCTGGATGGCTCAGTCATGATACTGTATCTCTGGGCTTGAATATTTTCAATTATCCACCAAAAGACATTTATTTGTAGCAATGCTTCAAGAATAGCTGGCCCCTAGGAATTCCCATATTTGTCTCAAATGCAGAATATTTATGCAATGATTCAGCAGGTCTTCATTCATCAGCATTCACTACTGGCTACTGATACATAAATAGACAAGAAATATTTACAGAAAATAAAAAGCATAGAAAAATGCTTAAAGTTTGTCAAATTCTTTAGCTGTCATTGGGAGTTTGATTATTCTAGAAAACACACGTATTGTCTTAGGGAGGGAAGTATGTATGTATATAGTTTGAAAACTCAGAAGTGCACATGTAAGTGTGTAAGTACAGATGAAAAATTATCTAATCTCACAAACTTTGATTAATGTCCAGTTATGTGGAAACTCAGCTAGGCTGTCATTTGATCCTAAACTTACAGTGGCGTCCAGGGGCTGAAGAAGGGGGGGAAAAAAAGGCCTCATTATGATAAATTCCGTCCACGTGCAGCTTTTTAAACTGCAGCAGAACATTAGAATTCACACAACCTTAAGGTCATTAAAGATGACACTAATTTTCAAATAAATTACGGGGGAAAAGTTTGGATATATGCGTAATGTTCTCTTATCCAGTCAGACCAGAAGTTAAAATGCCTTATGGTTAATAATATATGAATAATCTATCCAACTTTATTCATTAATGGCTTGAAAAGTCCACTTCAATTTGCAGACTATACCAGGCTGGTAGGGCTGCAGGACGCCAGGATTAGAATTTAAAATTGTCCTGGCAAAATTAGATAAAATGGTCTGACGAAATAGGGTGCGGTTCACTGGGGACAAGTACAGAGGTCTATACTTAGGCAGGATGTGCCGCGGAGGAAATAGGGACTACAGCGCAGTGCATCATAAGCAGGAACATCGCTGTAAAAAACATGGAGGTTTGCCTACTCTTATAGGGCTTTTAGGGTCTCTCTTGCAATGCTGTGGGTCTGCTATGGGAAGCAGTGTTCAAATTCAGATACTTCAAAAAAGATGTGGATCAGCTGAAGATAGTCTAGATGAGACAGGTTAAAGATAATTAGGGCTAGAGAAGCATGACTTCTGAAGAAATAGCAAACAGTTCGTTAATCTAGAGAACTAACAGGAAACCTGTTTAAACAGTTGTTTACATATGTGAACTATGGTGGAACAAAGGAAAGGAATAAACAGGTCTCTGCCCAATAAGGCAAGAATTAATAGATAGAATCTGCAGCTTGAAAGATTTAGCTTAGCTGTTTTGTGAAAAGCTTTCATAAATGAAGATAATTATAAGGGGGAAAGACTGCAGAGGGAGGTCATGAAATCACTATTTTTCCTCTGAATCACATTCTGTTGTATTTATTCACATTTAAAAGGCAAGTGGAGATGATAATGAAAAGAAAACATCAATACAGAAAACTAACATCTATTTGGAATCAAAATATTGGATTATTGAAATGGTTTAGAGGAAGGTAAATAAGATAATTTGTAGAGAAGTCAGTCATCTACATACCTTGGAACTGCAGCTTACTGTGTAACTTCTCAGGATTGGCTATACTCTGTAGATACAGAACTGAATCCTGGAATAAAGACTATTACTGACTGTAACAGGTAGGGAGTTTAGATGGCATCTGCTGTCATCAGTAAGATTTTAACTTGAATTCAGAGATGCTTCTGGGTTGAGAATGAGAAGAAACAGGAATCTGTCAGTGACCCAGGAATGTGATCTTTGAAGGAAAACTTTAGGACATTTTGACTACATCTGGGTCCAGATAGTCACAGGCAGAATAGCATTCCTACATGTGCTTGAGTGTCAGTATAAAGAGAAGCGTTTATTTTCTGAGAGTCACTCCTGTGCTATTTGATTTCTTATTATTAAAAATTTTGTATTATATAAAGTATTCTGCATTAATTATTTCATTTCCCCCCTGTGTACACTGAGAGGTTTTTTGAGTTGGGTAAGTTTAAAGGTCTTGATAGGCAGAGATGCAATACATTCAACGATTAAGGTTCCCTTGATAGCATTTAAAAGCTGATATTCTATTTCAAGACAATGGAAAACAAGATCAGTGTGTAGAAGAAAATATTTGACATGAAAAAAATGTATGGATTACAATAACCCATAATGAGGCAAACGCCTGACTTTCCCTTTACTTTGAAGTTTTTCCCAAAGTAATGGTAACTGCAATATAACCCGAGTAGTCAGATAATAAACACAAATGAAAGGGAAGGGGTAAAAGACACAATAAAAAGGGGCATTTATGACCCAGCTAAACTACTAACAATTTGTTTTCTTCTTTTGCTTTTTCAATTGGAGAGAAAAAAAAATCAATGCACATTGTGAATATTAATCCTGTTACAGTGGGTGGATAGACTTAGGTCTCTTCCTTCCAGATATACTGAGGTTGAAGCTTCCTGTGATGAATGCCAACTTGGTCACATAAATGCTCAAAAGAGTAGGCCCTCTTTCTCTTCAGATGTCTTAAAAGAAAATAAAAATCCCAAACTGTTGGGTCCAGTGAGTGTAAGGAAAAGGGGTACAAACTCCTTAGCTGTGTAGGATCATGGGTCTTAGAGCACAATTGAAGAGGAACAGTCTCAGAGAGAAGAACAAAGCCAGTCTCTGCAATATTGGCTGATATATATTTTTCTGCTAGGGGTAGCACAAGACTTCTAAAGAATATTTTAGCTAGGAAGCTGGAGCTTTTAGTGCCAGAACAGCTTAGCTGCTACTCCCTCAGTAAAAAGAAGGGTAAAGGCACACTGACTTGGACTAAAAATAGCATCTGATATGAAGTATATAGCACATGGTTCAAAATGGAGTGTGTGTGGTGTGAACTTATAATCAATCAAAAACTCCTTTCTATAGGTTGTATTAAATAAGTTTTTAAGGAACTTTCACTGGCAATCTAGCAAAGACCTTAATTTAGTTGTTTGCGAAGATAAATTAGTGTTAGTATTTGAACAGGTGAGAAATAATTTGTTTAATGAGGAGACAACTTCAATTATTTATGATAGAATCTACAAATGAATAGCTTGAGGTATTGATAGACATAGACTTTTGGAGGAGGCCAAATATGCAAACATATATACCTGTAAGATGATAATCTAGGGGGCATCCACTACCTCAGGCAAAGGTGAGCTCATAACATTTTTTATAGTGGTCATTCCATAGATAACTACAGTTTGACTTTAAGATCTAGATTAGCATCCTGTAGAATATGAGTATGTCTTCTCCCTGCATCTTCTGTTCCAAGTCTGGCATGCCCTTGTGTCCTTTCAGGAACAAGACAAGGAACAGTGGCCAGTTGGCTAAAGTCTACCCTTTTCGACTCCTGTGCAGGCTAGCAGAACTGAAGGGTCATGTAAGAAATATACATACATTGCTGAAACTGGAAAGAACAGTTTGCTTCTAATACAGCCAAATATTTTTCCTATGGAATAAGGTCCTTCACACTTCCTCTATATATATGTGTACATATATATCTGTATATATATATGTATGTTAAAAGCACTGTCCAGCTTTAAATTATGGAATACAGCTCCCTCATCTGTCCAACTCAGTGCATTAAAATATGTCAAAGGCCAAATAAGTTTATGATCGGTGGTGTGTCTTCCCTTTTTTCCCCAAGGGTTTTGTCTGCTTGAACACCTGTTTTGAATGTACACTGGTAGAATAGTTTAATTTCTGTAATGTTCATTGGGTATTCTGAAATTTTCTGCAGCATATTAATAATGATAGGGTTAAAGGTGATCATCACAGAAAAGAAATCAGACTGAAGTGAAAGGTCCTGCGACATGTTTCACGTTTCTAAAAGCCAAGAAACTTGGAAAACATAGTGCTTTACTTGCCCTGTTTCATATGCTTCCTTCTGATTGCATCTTTTTTGTTTTATTTTTTATTTTCTTCTGAATGCTACCTGCTGAACTGGTGGAGTTTGGCAGCCTTGACTCTCTGTAGAGGAGTTCTAATATAGATAGGCACAGTACAGACTTACATGTCAATGTCACATACCTTGTTCCTTGTCCCTCAATATTCATCCACAGCGCCCATTTCGTTGTTTGGTATGTGATTAAAAATGGTCAACGACAGTGATGGTGTTCTGATGTGTGTATTGCTAACTTGAATACGCACCATCAAAATCATCTCATGGGCCAATAAAAGTAATTTTTCTGTCATCTATGTTACTCCTCTAATATATAGGATTTTTGATTAGAAACTAAAATGACTTTATTATGACCCTTTTATTGAGATATAAATACTACGAATGTCTATCTCCAGCCATTAATCTTTCTATTTAGTACATTGTAAAATATAACATAGCGGTGAATATATTATAAATGTTCTTTTCTTTCACTGAGATCTTCCTGACTGTCAAACTTAACACTATCATTTCAGTTTTAGTCAGTGTCGCACAGCCAGCTCCTGAACAAATAGTTCGTGAAAAATGTTAGCTATATGCCACCCAACAAAATCAAACCATCAGTTAGCATCATGCTAAAGCATACCAATTTCAAACTTAATTTCCTTACTCAGCATTGACATTTGGGGGGATGGAAATATTATGTTGCATGCTGTATCATAGCAATATCACAAGTGACTTCCATCCTGAAAAGTCCATAAGACATTTTGATAGAGGAGTTTAAACTTTCTTAAATAATGAACACCATGCCCATGATCTGAACTGTTTGCATTGCTTATTTATTAAAACGGTATTCTACAGTTGTCTTCATGTCTAGTTGAAGTAGTACATGAGAGATAATGAGATATATTGATATGCCAAATAATGACATTTGGATGACCTAGTGTTCCCAAAACTGTTTATTCAGTTATCATCAGTGCTCTGATTTTCAGTGCTGGCAGTCACTTCTGTCATTGCCACTCACTGCAAACACTCTTGTAATATAACTATGACTTAAATGTTGAGTGTCAGTTTGGCCCTTTGTATTTCACCTGTGGGCAAACCAAAAGCAAAAACACCAGATTTTTTTTCTTTGCTTACATTACTAAAGAAATAAAGCATCAACTGCCTACACAGCTAGGGTGCGACGAATGATGACAGAATAACAAAAAAAATCTCCTTTCCCTCTGATGAAGAAAAGGCCCTTTCAAAAGGCCTGAACAGGGACAGGAAGTTAAGACCAGGTGCATTTCTGACCTAAATATGAAGCTGTATATAGTTTACAGCGATCAATATACTATGATGATTGATGTTAATGTTTAACAGTTTTCTACACTGGGTAAACATGAAACTCACCCTGAGCTAGTAGTGGCTGTGTAGGCCTTACTGTCTCAGATCTTGTAGATTCAGAGAAGCCCATTTTAATTTCACTTTTCCTTTCACTGAAGTGAAAGCTGGGAGGATGCAACTCAGAAAAATGCTGCTGATGTCCATGGGGTCAATTTTGTGGCAAACACTTCATTTCACCTTGTTTTGTGTTCACTCTTCCCCCCACCCTGAAAGAGTCTCAACAATATAACAGAAGATCTTGGAATTTGAGTCTAAACGTGCTGTGACAGTCCTTTTGGCTGTTCCAGACCACAAATGTAAGCTGTTTCATAGCCATTACAAATAGGTGTCTCCAGCATATCTGGAAAATGACAGATGAAATTCAGAAAGTTGCCTTGGGTGTCTGATTAAGTTAAACTATAGCAAGGAATTAAATATCTTTTCCAGGACTTTGGAGTTTAATGGGTCATTACTATTTCCAAGAGTGAAGTTTCCAAAAGTCTTTCACACAACATAGGATATAACATTAGGTTATATGGACAACACATTAGTCAACATGCTACCATTTTGCATTTTATCCATGTGTACCTTAAGTTCCAACAGCAGTCACCATTGTCCTGCAGGCCACGCTATCTGAATGAATGTGATTGATTGATTATTCTAGTTACATTGGTCAAAGTACAGTTTCATGACATTTAATGTAGGTGAAATGTTGGTGTATGCCATTGAGTAAGTTTAGATGTAGTTTGCTGTACCAGCTTTTGGAGAAGCTCATAAAAGCTATAATTGACCACAAAGAATAAAATGTATTGGGAAATGCATTGGGATTTGTATTGGGAAATGTCAAATGATACATTCTGAATGCTTTCATAATGTAGTACTGGGACACAAAGGTATTCAAATTTCATTCTTTTATTCTTTCATCCTGTTCCTTTAAGTCCTAGTTACATGATAAATGTTCACGCTCTAGTTTGCATAAAACAAAGCTCAGTTTCAATCTTTTAGCCAATTAACAACATCTGCCCTACAAGGCTTTCCCTGTTATATACAGGCTTCTCTGAAGATATAAATACAGTCTTCCTAATAAACACATTTAAAATGTCTCCAGAGATAAAAGCGTCCATAGAGGGATTAGCATGTGGCATTACGAGACTCACTAAAAATGCCTGATTTACCTTAACAGGAGAAATTGTGCTCACCATGACTTTAATGTGAATCTAGCACCAAAAGCAGTTGCAGGGTGTAAATAAGAGCAGAATGTGACTCCTGATCTCTTCATATTAATATGCTTTAAAACTAGAAATGCATGAGATTCCCTCTAATGTAATGAGAGGCATACTTGTGAGCAATCTTCCCATGAACTCATAGGAGTGAAAGTCAAGCCGTTCTGTCTGACTATCAGCATATCAAGGGGACATCCTGTCTTTTCAGCTGAGGTGATCCTTTGATACTTATCATGGAAGTAAAATATGTGAAAGTAAACTGTAAAAAGTACTAGATCTTTTGATTTTTAAAAATAAATGTTTCCTTGGTACTGTGGTTTGCTATAGTACAACAGGACAAATGTTATGAAGCTCTTTTAAAGCTCAGTTAATCTATCTGATTATGAGACTCTCTACTACTTTCTAATTTGGAGTAATATTCATCTCTTGCTGGTTTGAGTGAACACACATTACTGTTGTATACTCGACTCTAAGCAAATCCTTGGCCACGGTCAAACTTCCTGATCCAGCCAAAGCACCATCAGAATATCTGTGACCTGTTTGGTTGGCCAGTTACAGAGCATGAGAGGGAGACTGTGGTCACCTATCCACCGTAAGCTTCACTGTAGGAAGCTGATGTGTATTTTGTAAGTCTAGACAAGAAGGTAGTAGAATAATGAACAAGAATAAATTACATAATGGTCTATTTGGGGGAAAGTGCAGTTTAGGGGCCATAAGCCCCCTAAATTGGATACAGTTCACAGCACCCAAAGTAGTGATGCAAAGTTTAAAGTTTTTTCCTTTATGCTTCTCTATGTGCACTCTATGTTTCTGTATTCATTCTGCATATGTTTGAAATATGTCAAATTTTTAGAGAACTTGCTGATACAGAGTCATGCAGAGAAATGCATCTCACTGAAAAGCAAGCTTTGATATCTAGCTAGAGATGCCATCACTGATGTCATGCTCAGAAGGGGTGACTGGTGGTTGTGTATTCACAGATCACAAAGCTGAAGCCGCACATATGAATCTCATAACTATATTTGAGATGTGGGGCTCAGGAGGCTGCATAACCTTAGTGCTCTCCATAACCTTAGTGCTCTCTAAAATTACATTTTCATGTCCCATATCTGTTCTAAGTTCAAGATGGTGATAGAAAAGGTAATACTCTCTAATTAATGGGGTTATTAAAATCACGGTGTCTCTGTTTTCTTTGTTCTATATAGGTATATATGTTATTTACATAGAAGGCATACCTAAGTACAAAGTCAATCTTTTCATTTTATTTCTAGGTGAAGTTTCTCTGGGGCAGTGTTTGGCTGTACTGCAGAGATGATAAAACTCTCTAAGAACATTTCAAGAGTGTCAGCTGAAAGCTGAGTGCAAACACTGCCTCTGATTCCACTTTGCCATTTAATCCTACTCTAAGTGAAATTTTAGAAGAGGTTTTCAGCCTACAAAGATATCTCAGGAAAGCGACTATTAGAAAGCAAGAGAATGAAATTAATTTCATCAGATCCCTAACAGTTTTATATACCAGCAGAGTGGTCATGTAGCTCAGGAGAATAGTAATGGAAAATTGGAACATTCACTTCTGGTTCATTGGTTTACATCTGGTCAGGATAGTAGTAACATTTTTTCTTACAATCTGGTGATTACTTGATGGTCTATGTGAAATAAGTTAAAGGTTTCTCTGTTCCTGCAGATCCATTTCATCCTGGTCTTCAAATGCACTGAAAGGATTTGAACTCAGTGTCGTTTTCCATAAGCACTGTAATTTATTTTTAAAGGAAATAGGTCAGTGACCCCTTAAATTAAATGTACTGATGCATAATAAAATGAAGTGTTTATGATGCCTCATATTTTATTTGGTCAGCTATGCTGTCTGTTATTGATCCTGACTTTAAGAACAAAATCATCTTCTCTTCAACATAAGGCATTAGCAGAGCTGAGTGCCTTCTAGTGATGCAGGGAGACAGGCTAGAATATTGTTTGTTACACAGCTGAGGACATTTTGGTTACAGCAGCTCAAATTGCTGAAACTGATCCTGATGGTAAGGATACTTGATTGTCTAAATTTTATCTTACTTTGTGTTGAGAAGAAATGCCGAAGGGTTGAAGGAAATTTAGATGGGTGAGCCGTGTTAAAAATCTAACTGTGGAAGCACATGCTGTTGAACTTAGTACTGTTTAATCTGAGTACATGAGACCTTCTTGAACAATGTTGGTACAGAGAAGGACTCACTAATACTCAGTTGATAACATCCATTTTTTTTTTGGTACTTCCTGGTAAGCAGAGCCAACCACCAGAGGCCGATCCAAAGAAGCATAATGAAAATACGTACGTTGCCCAGAGTATCAGCTTTCTTATATGACAAGTGTTGACATGGTATTAGCACTTTTCCTAGCAATAGACCTCTCATGATGGGCTGGACAAACTTTTAAATATCAGCGAAAGTCTTACCACCTTTTTCTTTTCTTAGCCAGTGCAATGTTTCTGTCTTGATGCGTTGTGAAAACAATTGTTCAGTAAAAGCTACTATTCCTCCCATGTGCTAACACTGGTATAATGAAGTAACATACGGTGAGCTCAGATTATGAATATTTTTACGTGAGTTTGTCACTTACAGGAACCATCAATTGAAAGGAGACAATGAATGAAAGTATTCCTTGTCAGAGACTTGAACAGATTATCTGTTCACAACGAAGTAAGAGGGATTTCCACTTAGCTATAAGAATCCAATTGAGCACATGAAATCTGTCTCGACCATCTTGCTCACAGCGTTATCTTCCAAGTTCATTAAATGAAGGACATTATTCTGGGTTTTAACATGATTCATGCAAACATACATTTTATGTATGAAATGCTAATTATAATAAAAATCTGAACAATGTGATTGTAATAACTCTAACAAAAAAACGTTTTTGGAAATTGGGTCTGAGAGGATCTTTTTTATTGGTCCTATATATTTGTCAGTGATAATAAATGAAATGTTCTTTACTGGCTTCTTGTCAGTAAAAGCTGACACAAATATTGGCTACTGTGGATCCAGAAATGCTGTACTGAGAATGTATCTCCACTCAGGGAGGAAAGAAACAAACTTGCCGACAAAACCTAATTTGCAGACATTGGATAAAAAAAAAAAAGGATTGAAATTTGTAGCATGCTGCTGTCTACAGCCCAGCTGCCTTTTCAAAAGGTATTTAATTTTCTTTAATTTTTTAAATTCTGTGTCACAAAGTAAATTACTATCTACCTTACTAACGTACGTGTAAAATATACACATTTAAGCACATTCCTGTGCCAGGTATAATGGCTTCTGAGGTAAGACGAAAAGCTCTTACGCAGCTTGGCCGGTTACAAGACTGCAGAGCCGCATGCATTTATCATCTCACAGAACTGAAACACATCCTCTACTGCCCACCTTAGTCGGCTATATCAGTACAAATCTTGAAGCATGTTGTCCAAAAGGGGATGGAGCCTGCAACGAGCCCCCGCGGGCAGGCGGAGGATGATGAGGCCGCTGAACGGAGTGTAGGGTGCCAGGGAGCTTTCGCAGGGCGGCCGGGTTGCTACGGGAACTGGGGCTTGTTTGTACATACTGAGAGCAGCTGCCTCCTTCGCAGGCCCTGCACAGGCTGCACAGCTCTGGCTGCGGCGGGGAGATGCTGACCTCACCCAAAGCTGGCGTGGTCTGTGTGGCTTCTGTGGTTTACGTTCTATTTGCCTCCTTTTTGTTGCGGATTTTTATTTTGGCATGTGATTTCTGGAGCGGGAGATTAGTTCATAAGGATATGTCTGATACTTGGGAGATACCAAGTCCTATAGAAAGAAACAGAATGCAGTCTGAAAGAGTAGCTCTCTTTCTGGGTTTGTATATTTGTGTACCGGAAGGTTTGGGTTAGTAGCTTATCTGACTTCAAGGCAGAAGAGTGTAACAAGAACTAATGCTTTCACTCCTTGGGCGTAATTATAGGCGCAGCTCACCTTTTGGTCTTAACAGCAGAATATAATGTGAAATGTCCTCATTTTGTAAATATCTCTGAAGACACTGTGACTTTAATTCAGCCCTTTTTACCATACCATTCACATCATTTAAGAACAGGTGAATAGTAAGTAAACATACATTAATATATGTTCATAAAAGATGAATGTTCAACTAATTTACATTGGTACAGACCTCACAGAGCTGTCCTTGAAGGCAGAGTTGAGGATGCCCATCACAGAGTTGAGTGCCCTGTCGTAACATGTGTACCTATATCAGTTGTCAGAATGCTCTTTTAAGAAATTTTGAATAGATAGATATATGATTAGAAAGAACAAACAAATGCATAGCAAATTAGTTCTTAGCCGAGACTGCCTTTTTCATGTAACAATCTTTGTAAATAAATCAAAACATTATGGTTAGTTCAGCAGCCCTGCGAGGGCTGACAATGATCTCCATTTTGCTGAACAACCAGACTGAAGGTTTATGGAATATTTGCATGTACAATATTTGCATGTACAGTATTTGCACAACTTTAACCAGAGTTTCTCCCTAGAGACATAACATCCATGTGACCTTCACATACTTTCACCTTTTCCTCACTCTATGTAGCACCAGAAAAAAAGAATGATTGTTGATTTTGCTCAGCTCTTAAACTGGAGACAGCAGTGGGAAAGTCTGAGGACTTGACATCAAAAGAAATTAAGATTATGAATGCTTCTTTAAAACAAAGCCTTTCAAAGCTGTGGTATCTTAGCAGTAAATGGAAAGCCCAACTAATAACTTTTGGGATTCTTCTCATTTTCAAAACCAAAAATACTAAGCCAAGTTAAAATGACATTAAATATTCCCTAGTATTTCACTACAACCACTTATGGTAGAGAAGGATAGTGTAGCACTCTACTGAAGTGATACTGTTCCAGCTATGAAAATGCTTGACATCTCACAAATGTGAAGCTAACAGTGCAGTGAAAGATGATAGTCAAGGTTTCACTGCAAAATCCTACCTTTTGTGAGTAACACATTGACTCAGATATCCTACTCACAAATGAAATCATTTGAGCCTTAAATTCTAGCCAGCTGACACTGGTTGAGGCAGATGCTTAAAATATATTGAGGAGTTCATATTGAACTCTGTCTCAAGTGCAGGAATTGAAACTGTGAAAGTCAAAATAAGTATGCTGCCAGAGGAAAAGTTACCACTCAGATGTACCTGGCTGTTGTCTTGCTCTCAGTTCTTTAATGGTGCTCGCTGTCACTTTGAGATTACTGGTTTCCCTAAACCTAGCCGATTGCCAAATCTTTTGTTTGCATAGAGGATGTTGGGTTTCAATAGTGCAAGTTTTATATCTATTTACCTTCACAAAATGAAATTAAAATATGACATATTTTTAAAATGAGAATGTTCAAAATAGTGTGGTTACACTCACTCTACTTGTTTTACCAACCTGCTCTTACTATATTTGTGATACATCTCCTACGGTGCCTTTCTAAAGAAGTTAGATGAGAGAGTAGCTGATGTCAACATATCTGAAGATGACATTGTCGCAAATTTTTGTTTGTTAAAAGTCCTTAAAGCATAAGGACTATACAGCAGGGCTTTTGTGACACTAGTAGTGCTTCACCTGTGAGACTGGAAACCCTAATCAACTAATCTGGGCAGAAAGTGGATGGAATCAACAGGCTTGTAATTTTATTTAAAGAAGGATTTGCTCCTAAGAGACTATTTTTTTACTATGAACATGTAAAGAGAAATATTACTGATATTTTTAGCAATATCAGAGTCTTTTCCATGGCTACAGAAAGAGAAGGGGAACAGTCAATCAGGAGAATAAAGTTTTGTGGAGAAAATGCTGTCTTTTATTACTGACACTATGGTTTCAAAATTATTTTCCTTAATTACTCCTTTTAATTTTAATTATTGCTATACTTTGCTTTGTTTTTTAGAAATCCTCCTTTAAAATTTGTTGACTGTGCCCTTGATATTGAAAACAAGTTAGGAAAAAAAAAAGAGCATTTCTTTTAAAACTAGAGAAAATGAGTCTACATTAGATGTTCGCAAATTCTTTAGCAGCTCACTCCATATTTTTGGCAAGGAGAAAAGAGAGTTCTTGGGGACAATCTGCTGGCTGCATCCTATCAAAGGCAGATTAGCCTAGGACATAGATTACAATGAGGTTTCACATTAATAATACCTCATTATATTTTGCCAAAGGTATCACAGAACAGTTACCTCTATGATCTGCAATATTCTAAATTATTAAAAACTAACAACACGTAGTATAATAAATGAACTAAGTTCACATCATCATCCATTCTTCTTTGTTTTTAATCACACAGGTGAAACTCATTACCCTGTGAAGGGAAATACAAAGCTCGCTTCAGTGGCATACAACTGAAATGGAACTTAATCTGTACATTAGTGGTTGTTTCTTTGGGCCATAACTCACCATCAAAGTGAACTTGAAATAATTTGCTAATTTACGATATTTAGTAATTCCTGGGGGACCAGATTATCCCAGTCAGTTCTAGTGCAAAAAGTTAAATTCTTGCCCTAAAAGCTGTAGAAGGTTGTGCTTTAGACTGAAAAGAAACTCCTTTAATGAAATATGGATTCTGTTTTTCTGCTTTGTTTTTAACCCCCATTCCCTGTATTATTTATTAATCAGTACTTAAAAGTAGAGAGCAGTACTAAGTGGATACGGTTATATTTAGATCACAGCTGCCAGTAACCAAATTTGAAGTGGGTGTCTGGTCTCCTATTTTTGTAGGATAAAATGCTGCACTCAGAGAGGTAAAATAAAAAAAAGTAGTCCCCATCCCATACTGAAATATTAAAGCAGAAAACTGGTACAGTGAGTGTCTGCAGAAATCAGCAGGCAAAGGAACACCTCTTTGCTGCTGGGAGAGAGATGATGGGAGATGAAAGGGGAGTCCTCAACCCTCTTATGGGAAAAGAGGAAACAAGGAAAAAAAAATAACTTCCCATTGCTCTTGGGGAGAGAAAAGAAGCGTCATCATGAGTAAGAATAGCAAAGGGTTTCCCTCTCTGCACTGAGAGAAGACAGAAGGGGAAGGGAATTCCCTCTCTCCACTGGGAAAGAACAGAAGGGAAGGGTATTCCCTTTGTTGTATTTATACTTTGAGCTCTAATTAATCCTGAAGGTTTTGCACTTCCGTTAACATCAATGCAATTCTGTACATCAGTCAAACCCTGCTTTCCTTGAGCTGTGGGAAGTTGGTCTTGATATTCTGATGGAATTTAGGGATTTATATCATTATTGCCACGTGGCCAGATGCAGTTTGTAACTTTTAAAGACAATCTAGAACAGGTCTTTGTTGCTTTAGCCTCAGGCTTAGAGACATTTCTATTACAGCCTAAGATTTGTTTTTCTGTGATTTAATTGTCACTTCAGTTAAAGGGCAAGCAGCAGAGGTGCCAGTAGAGCATCAAAAAGTGCCAGGAGCAACATATGGGACTCAAATTCCTTATAAAGTAAGGATCACATGAACCCAGTTGCCTGCAGGGGGAAGGTTGCATAAACAAATATTTAACAAGGAAAAACAGTGAGGTCTTTGCAGTAATCATACAAAGATCCCAAACCAGACAATGAACACACATAAAGCATACAATTTCCCTGGCATGCTGCAGCCTGTGTGCACGTGCTTGAAATTGCATGTTGGGTTATGCCTCCGTTGTGAAGGAGTTTTGATTTTTTTGCAGTTTTAGTGTAGGATGAAGAGGGGGCAGTGCTGGGTACTGTGATCCTCTAGAAATCCAATTGGCTTCTCCACTGCTAAATGAGGTTAGTTCTGTCTAATTTTCTGAATGGTTTGATGACTGCAAAGAGCGGCAACAGATCAGATGCAGTCGTGATCATGTCGCAAGGGGAAGGTTACAATGTTCAAAGACTGTTTTATACATATTTCATTGGTTAAAAGGTTGAATTTCTTATCCTGAAGGAACATCGGGACTCTGTTATTTCTCTTGCCTTTATCTCCTTACTTTATGTGCTAAGGTAATGCTAATTAATGCCTGGATGGAAAAATCAGCTAGTGTATCACCATGGATAGTAAGGAAAACTTTCATTGGCAATTTCTCAATTATGTGCCCAAGTTTGACTTTAAGTGTGTAGACGCCACAATCACTAATTGATTTGGGACTTGATACAGTTAGCTGGGGACCCAACCAATTTCATGTGTGCTTAATTTACCGTACAATTCCCAGAAGACGCAGCTGTTATTTCCACCCGCAGTGAACAGTATCTTAAATAACACTTAGCATAGGCAGAACACAGTTTGTTTTACTCAGCTGGCTCTAACTAGGTTGTGGCCCTAGCAATCCTTAAAAAAGGACAGTGGGGGATGGAGACTAGATGTTTGGTTGGAAAAACAAACTTCTAGTGTACCTAGATGTGGGTAATATATATATTTTGACCTATTTTAACTTATATCGCCGGTGTTTGAAGCAGTGTGGGGAAACCACCTGCTCATGCTGCCTTTCTTCAAAGTGCAGAATTCAGATAAGAATGCCAAATATGTCACCCTTTGATAATCTGTCAAAACACTTTTTTTTCCCTGATTCTGCCTGCGGAGCAACCTCTGTCTGAAAAGCTGTTTCCAGGGTAAATAAGGAAATGCATGAAAAAAATTTGGGAGAGGTACCAAGACTGATCTTATCTTTTCTGTCACTATGTTTTAAGGCACTGAAGTTGTACAGAAGAGAATACTTCAAAACAAAATTGTAACATTCTTTCTCTCTCTCTGACATATCCCAGAAACAGATTTTTTTAATAAATTGAAAATTTGCTGTCTTTTTATACTGATCCTTGTTCCAGAGTATAACAGACATCTGAGAACAAACAAAATAACTAAAAGAACTGTATTGTTTTGTAATTTATCAAGCATAAACTGGAATATATGAAAGAAGAAAGAGCTTTCTAGAATTTCGTTAAAAATTTATAAGTGCTGCTTTAATTCTCTGAATTAAATTTGGTTTTATGCATGGAAGTATACTTCACAGCAGTAGTTGTAAAAGAAACTAGTGGCTCATTGAAAAGATAATGTCTTACATATTTTAAAAAACCTCCTTCTACTCTCCTATTTTCCACTTGGCTCAAAAATCAAACGTACTGAAAATTGAACTAAAATAGGGAAACTGCTGGCGCCGTTACTGCAGGTTCAGGGAAGAATACATAGGGGATGGAAAGACAAAACAAATAACCTCTGCAACCAAAAATAACATCCACTAATGCTAAACCTGGGGATAGGTATTCAAAACATTTCTAAACGTCTCCCAAGTGACACTTGCTTAGGTAGTTTAACCATAAATGTGATAGGTCAAGAATTTAATTTTTTCAATTTAGGGAAGATACTATTGAGACCATGGGAGGAATACCTGCAATCCTGCTAAGGAAAAAGGGGTGATACACAAAAAGGAACAGTGATGTGTGAGCAGCAAACGTATAGGAGAATTTGTAGGAAGAGCAGCACACTTTCGAAGTGCAATGTATGCATCACAGACAGGAAGGCAATGACAAGCAGTGAACCATAGGAACAGCTCTTCTACCACTTCGTTTATGAAAAGTCACTTGCCGCGAAGCTGTTGGGATCTGAAAGGTGAAGTTTGCTACACATAGATACTGAAAAGCTGTTTGCAAGGAAACAGTATGGCACGACAGCCTGGAACCAAGCTTCTCACGCCCACGCTAAAGTGCTATTTACAAGCAATTCACCCACTGCAATATGGTTATTTGAACATAACAGAGGACACGGGAAATCTATATTTTGCTAGAGAAAAGTGACATTGCTAGGTTGCATTAAAAATTTGTTAATAATACATCTAAATAGAAATAAAAGGTGAGCTCATCAGCTCGGGTAGGTCAGAATGGCCTTTCAAATTGAATGAAGATAGTCTAGTTAAACTCTGCGAGGGATCCAGCCTTCTGGCCCTACATTGTTCTAATAAGTCAGTAGTAACCATCAGTGCTGGCAGAGCTCAAATCTTTCATTAACACTGTGGTATCTCAGTTTACTATATCACATGCCAAGTTTCTGGGAAGTTGGACTGTGATCCAAGACTGCTATTACTCAGGATGAAGAAGATACACAGGCTGAGTTCATCAGTATTAAGCTATATATTATGTCAAAGGTAAACTATCTCATGTAACAATACACGGATGACAGAGAAAGCACTGCAGATACAGTATGTGATTATCAGAATTCATCAGCTGTTGTTGAGAAGACGCATTTGGTTAACTAACTGTCCGCTAAGTAAAAGCTTTTGGAAATCAAGTTACATTTTGCATTTCTGAATTTCATTGTGCTTAGATTGCCACAAATTTGTGGCTTACTTCCCAAAGTCTCTGTCTTGGGCTTATTATCATTGACACCGGTGTTGGAAGAGAAAATTGTCATGCCTGTTTATTAAAAATGCTCTCAGAAACTCTAGCAAAGATCACAGGCTGCTATGCCAGTGGTTTAATGTCAAGCTCTTTACCCATTTTTAATCATTTATTAAAGGTCTGTAATCAATAGGAGAGAGCGATGAAAAACGAGAGAATCAAGCAATGAAAGCACACAAATTTAAGAACTTGACTTCACAGTTGCTAAAAAGACAAGTTTTATATGTATGCAAAGCTACTGCTGGATAACCAGGGAATATCATTAACACTTGGGCAAGGGAGATGACTTTGGGAGAGTAAGAATACTTCTGCCAGTTTTTTCCAGCTGTTTAAGAGGAGTCAGATAAGCCAGGGCAATATACAAAAATTAGGAGAGATTATTGGATGGCAGGAGGTATCAAGCAAAGTTTAGCAGAGAGTATGCTACAGTTGCTCCTCTTTATGCTTCTGGATGCTTTTACAAAGAGTTTGTCCTGAGGCCCTTTACACAAGTTAAATGTGCTGAAAGCTGTCAGACTTCTCCCTCCAATTTTGTATATGTAACCTCACCATAGCACAGATGGCTGATGAACCAAACCACGTACAAGTGTATCACAGTCCTACAATTCTTGCTTTGTTCTTTGATTTTATAAACCAGCCTCCTAAAATATCAGGAAAATACAAAAGTGCTTTAATTCTAATTCCTTCTCAACTGATCCTTGTGCTTGGCTATGCCCAACCACATGCTGAAGCAGAAGTTTGGAAAAACTTTCCTGTAGTATGGATGTGTGCCTTGACACAGACATAGAAATTATTAGCTTGTAAGGATAATTCAGATGCCTCTTAAATACCCAGGCACAAAATACTGGCAACATTGCCATATTGTGAAATATACAATTAGGGAATAATCTGCTCCCTTTTTATATAAGTTTTTGTGTGACATGGAAACGGTAATCCTCTTGCTGTCGTACAATGTTTAGTGTCTGTTCTGCTTGATGTTGCATAATGCGAAAGGGAAAATATAACTGGTCAGAGATGTGGCCAAGGTTAAGGTATGCGAGAATGATGTTTCCATGTCTAGATCGCAAAAAGAGAATGAAAATGAGCTGGTGTACCTAGATTGGCAAATGAGGAAAACAAAGCTAAAGCAAGGCCTCATGTGTAGGTTGGCTAGATAAGTACATTTTCTGGTTTAACTCAGGAAATACTGCTCGAGAGGTAGGGGAATAAATTTTTTCTTTTGTTAAATTTATATTTAAAGAATTTTCTCCTTTTTCCTCAACTCAAATATTTTCAGTCCCTTCCAAATGGATTAGTGAAGACTGCCAGGGAGAAACAGAAGTTGCCATTAAAGTCTAACAGGAAAGATTGACTCCCATTATTTAGTCCACTTTGAGTGGGTTCATGGTAAATAAAAAAAAAAAAAAATCCTAGGGGGACAGGTTTTTATAGAAAGTTTGATACTGCAGTGCATGGCAAGTTTTTAGCCAACGGTACATTTCATAGTTACAGAAATATCTTTCAAATGTACCTGGGAATGCTTTTAAAAAAATTAGGAGCAGTGAATCTAAATAAAAATGTATCCAACGGCAAATTATAGTTTAGAAAGTATAAATGCCCTGAACCATGAATCTATTAATGCCAACAGGAAAAATCCATAGATTTTTCTATCTAAAACCAGGGGTTTTAGCCAAAGACTTAAGAAAAAATATTCATTATATTCCCTTCTTATTAAAGCTGTTGCTAATCATGGTGGCACAGATGAGAAGTTATGTGGCAATATCCTTATGAGATGAGAGGCAATGACAGGGGATCCTCCAAACGTAACTGTCATGATAAATCACTAATTTGGTAACATCGGATTTCTAACTTGCCACTTTTCCAGACATGATGTTTTGTTTCAAATTAGTCTGCTTACTTGTATGGGTTTTTTTTTTTGTTTTGGTTGTTTTTTTCTATCTGTTCCAGATATCTGAGATTTTGACTAAGAGCTAGAAAAAACCTAAATATCATAAGTAACATCTGGATCGGAATGATCTGGCACTCCAGTCAGTAACAAGAAGCAGAAAGTGACTAAGCAAATGACTACTCGTTTTATCTTGTATTCACCCTGCTGTTCCTGGATGGGTGCCTCTACCCCATTCCACCATGTCACTACAATTCACTATCAATCAATCAGCTGTATTTAACTTATCCCATCCCAGGCGTCGATAACTGCAACTGATACAGGTCTGTCTGGGACTTCAGTTGTGTTCAATTGCTTTGCTATACTTTGTTTTACTAATGGATTTCTTTCCTGCTAAGTTTGTCAGTGACTCTAAATGTGAAAGATCCACAGATACTATGTATCCAAAAGGCCTTTATGGTGATTTGTGCTTGCCAGCCAGTAATCCATGTGTTCCCTGTAACAGACCCTCACTAGTGCCTTCCTATCTGCTTGTTTGGTTTTTTTTTTTTTTCAGATAGATAGACTCTATTTCATAGCTGAGCTTGCACATTCTTTTTATTTTAATTTTGGTACTAAAAGTGATGTAAAGTTGAGCATAACACAAATTAAGGAAAAAAAAATCAAATCTCAGGTCAAAACGTAGTAGAAAATTCTGCTCTATTCTGCACATGCATTCCTATTAAAGTCAAGGAGACTGTACAAGCTGAAGACCGTTCAGAACACCTCTGACCCATAACTACTGCTATTGTGCAAGGGGATTTACAACTCTTTTAGCTGCTTGGTGTAAAGGCATATGACGCTTGCTTCTAGTGGGAGATATCTGGTTCATGAAACTGAACAACTAGCCTCAAGAAAATCCATACATTGGATTAGTTAAATCATCTTTTGTAGATACAGAAGTGCTCATTAATTAGTAGCAGGAATAATTTGTACTTTAGTGCAATATCAATCAGGATTAAATGTGTTATATAATTTATTCATTAGGCAATACAATTATGCTGCAGTTTAAAAAAAAAAAGTAATTTTTCCGTAACCAAGCAACAAAAATAAAGGAAAACATACAGCTATGCTTATTTATAACAGCACAAGAAATTATTGCAGATGATACAAGCAGGAACCTATACCATTAAAAGAAAAGGTATGATATGTCTTTCTTGCCACAATTTCCTTGAATTGAAGCTGTCTTGAATATTTGAATAGCTCCTTCAATATGTTTCTTTTCTTTCATATTTTAAATGCTTAAAGATTACTATAGCAATTGATTTTCATTGCCCCCAAATCCTTCACTGCAAAGTAGAATTGTTTTAGAAATCATAATGCAGGGAGTGTATTTCAGCACGGCACTATACCATAAACTTACACAAAGATACAAGTAATTAATAACTGATCTAGTTATAAAATTAAGTGGCAACATCAGCAAAGGAAAGAAGCCAAGGTAAGGTAAGAGTTCAGTTACATTTTGATCACTGACACTTCACCTCACTATTTGCAAAAGCAAATACAGCAGTTCCAAACTAAACCATCTCCTTTATTTTTCTAATCCTAAAGTTAAAAGCAAAGAAATATGTTAGCCTCAGTCGTGGCAAGCCTTCTTCCAACTCATCTTTCTGACTTTCA
This sequence comes from Steatornis caripensis, assembly GCA_013398225.1. Classification (NCBI taxonomy): domain Eukaryota; kingdom Metazoa; phylum Chordata; class Aves; order Caprimulgiformes; family Steatornithidae; genus Steatornis; species Steatornis caripensis. The sequence goes on along the minus strand of VZSC01012861.1, from coordinate 368,000 downwards.
AATACCAATCTGGGTTAATTTAAAATGTACTTGTATGCAGTTTTTTAGTCCAAGTTCTAATTCCAATTAAACTGATGCACACATCTGGAACAATTTTAGTGGAGTTACTGCAAAAGTACATTCAAATCAGAGAAATAACTGACTCAAGTAGGCCTGCGCTCGGATATCTTTAGTTTTGGTTACATCACAGAAGACTATTTTAAAATATTCTATCATTTGCAATAAAATAATTAGAACTTTGCAGACTTTGATTGGAATGATAGAAAGTGCTTTTGAGCTCTTGCTTAAAAGCTTGAAAGGCGTGAAAAGTTTTATTCTGAGCTTATCGTGTTGTAGTGAAAGGCCTCTTGCCTAAGTGACTTGAATATGCGTTGGGTGAGACCAATCCTTTCATCAGCCTAGCAATCAGACTCCAGTGCTGTGTGTTTCTTCACCTAACAAAGTCTGTCGTGAAACAGTTTTTCCAGGAAATTTGAAAGAAGAAATGTGAACAGATTTGTTAAAGAAGACAAGTAATTTCAATCACACTCGTAGTTAAGAGTAAGAAACCAAACTTCGACATGGAAATAATTTTGCTGTTATTCCTCTGATCTTCCTGACTTCCTGCTGGCATAACCTCCCAAACTCTGCATTTACAATCCTCATATCTAAAGAACTAGTTACAGCGTATTGGTCAGGATTAGACAAGACAATTGGTCAGGATTAGACAAGACAATTAAGTCAGGAGTTTAACTCTGTAAATTTGTGCATGTGTACAAATGTGTTAAACCTACAGAGTTCTCCAGTCCTGCTTTAATCTTATATCAGGGTTATGTCAGAGGCTGCTCTGACTTTCAGAGCTGCCAGAAACCTGGTATCCAGCTGATCAAATTCTTTTCACCTCCCTTTTTCGTCCAGCACTTTCTACATAGAATCATAGAATGGTAGGGGTTGGAAGGGACCTCTAGAGATCATCTAGTCCAACCCCCCTGCTAAAGCAGGTTAGCCTAGTGCAGGTTGCACAGGAATTCATCCAGGCGGGTTTTGAG